>JAWWEU010000081.1:18804482-18862217 GCA_035583155.1 Acropternis orthonyx
GAAGTGCCAAACTCTTCCCTCCTCGCAGCCTGCTGATAGATTTTAGGAGAGCCACTGAGATCCTCCCTTCCTGGCTTGCCCCCACCCAGCTCCCTTCCCCCGCAGGGTGAGGCAGGGTGCCTGAGGGACGGAGCTTCTCCTCGGTATACCGCTAGTGAGAAAAACCCTCCCAGCAAAACGTGCGAGGAAACGATTCCAGCCGAAGCCAGTGAACCGGCCCTGAGCCCGGGGGGGCAGCAGGACCCGGGGTGCGGGCGGATGCGCCGCGGGAGAGGATGCGCGGGCGGCGGGGAGGCAGGCGGGGACGGACGAACAAGTTCTCCTTCTCTTTCGGGGCGTTATATCGCGGCCGGCGGTGCCGGTGCGGGGCCGAGGGCAGCCGCGTGGGGCGAGCGCTCCCCCGGCCCGCTCCGCGCCCCCTGCGCTCCCGCGCTCCCGCCGCGCAATTGCGGACGCTCGCCCGGGGCCGCGTCCCGGCCACCGCCTCGCTCTGCCTCCCGCCCCCTCCGCACAGCGCGGTGGGGCGCAGGCGCCGCGGCTCCGCCGTCTCTGCTGCCGCCGAGGGCAGCGGAGCGCTCCGGGAGCTGCTCCGAGGGATGCGCCGGCTGCGCTCCGCACCGGCGTCCCGGGAGGCGCCGCCCGCCCGGGCACCCGGCACAGCGCGGCTCCCCGAGCCTCTGGGGCTGGCGGGGCTGCGGGGTGTGTGCGGGGCGGCACGGACAGCCCCGCGGGACGGAGAGAGCCCGGCCCAACGCCGCCTGCGTGTCCAAAAGTTGCTGTGTAGACGTGCGTCCGTTTCGCGAAGGATAACTGCAATAACACACCAAAACCCCGAGCCCGTTCCCTCTTCCCTCTCCTTCCGCAGATTTTCTCTGTGCTTTGAGGGAAAGCAGCCTCCCTCCATATCACACACCCCCTTTCCCTCCCCCACCGTCTTTAATTTTCTTTTTCTCTTCGCGAATCAGAGTTGTTTATGTACACTCATCACATCACAAGTGCGATGACTACGGGTTCTCCCCTGGAAAAAAAAAAAAAAATTTACCTGCATGCTTAATTAAACGCACCGCGAATAATCCCATCCCCTACATTAATCTGTGAACAAGGGTGCGGAGACAGAAGCGCGCAGAGGGCACATCAGTCAAACCCAGACAAGCGAAAGGGGCACCAGGGACAAGGCGGCAGCTTTTTACCAGTTCAGCAAACTGTGGCGCTGGTAATCAGCTGAGCAACATGTAGAGAACCATGAATGCACCAGCTTCTAAGCACTTGCTATAAAATAATTAAATTAATTAGGATGACAATTAAATTAATCAAATAAATAGGTCTACAGAATGTCAAACACAGCAGATAACTAATACTTAATCACAAAAGAACAACCAGTAATGAGGCTCTGTTTACCCTTAATTTACCACTGTTCCTGAGATGAAGAATTCATCAGCTCCATTGTAATTGTCTTGCTCTTTAATCGCTGATGTACTTATCTGTAAATCAAAGCATAACACCTGTGGGTTTAAGAAATATATTTGAAGTATAAGCAGAAATTTGCAAAATCTTTTCAATGTATTTTCAAATAGGATACTGGAGGATATTACCAATCAGGTTTATACTTTTGAGTTTATAGTGGGCCCTTTTAGTCCAACCTTTTTACATGTACCCCAAAACAAAAAAGCAGTCCAAGTATTGCTTAAAATAACCGCAGAAAATATTTTCTAAGAGTAGATAATACTGAAGATTATATGCAGCAGGAATTAAATCCTGGCCGAATTGAAATCTGTGGGAATTCAGGGAGTGTTATTACCTTGTATACCAGGTGATCTGGATTATGCCACAGGCTTTTGTGCAGATTTGGTCAGATTATTATTAAAGCTGTTGCTGTTTCTTAAACAAAATGGGAGATGCAAGCTTCTTTGTGCTATTGGAATACCGTTTTTTTCCTTGACAATAAGTCAGATTGCCCAGTTTACCCAAAGTTTTGCTGAAGTTCCTGAGCAGGCTATTGAGCTTTTGGCCTTTACTGGAAGGGATAGGGAGGTAGTCTTAAAGAAAGACTGCCTTTCTCTCTGCCTTTTTTACAGCAATACTGTTAGATGACAGTAAGAATGATAAGGTCTGGAAAACCTTCAAAATCTATTTCATCTACTTGTGTTGTTTTTTAAATAATAATAAAGATTAGGTTATTGTAAATTTGTAATAAATCTTAAAATCCTAAAGTTATAATAAATCTTAAAATACAAAAGAATGATTTGAAAAAAACAGTTTACATGATGTTAAAATAAGTAATAATGCTTCAAGCCCCTTATCTATAGTATAGAAAAGCGTAAGTGAGGGCAAATCAAATTTTCTTTCATTTGCTCTCTACTTCTCTGTCTTAGAGAGCATTATAGTATCAGATTTGCATTCTTCATAGTAGTACTACAAAAACTTTGCATGCTGAAGAAAGGAAAGAATTGGCAATAGACAGCTGAAGAATGTAGTTACAGATGAAAGTACCAGCAACATACTAGGTCCCACAGTCCTGATTTGCATTGCTCTGGTCAGTTGTGGGACAGTTTTACAGTGTGTCCTCTGCACAGAGTCATTGCATTCACTACCTCTTGTGCTCCCCAGAAAAAATCAAACTGTGCCCTCCAAGGAAGGCTGTGTGCATTGTGCTTCATGTATTACGAAACACAGTCAGGGCATAGCTGTATCTTGGTATAACTGTGTGTAAAAGCACAGGCAAAACTTTTTATTTTGCTGAGAAAAAGCCTGAAATGAAAGCTAATAATGAATCTTACAGCGATTAACGACAACATGTCATTGCTGGAAAGACATTCACAACAGAGAAGCACATGTATTCATTGTTACTTATAAAGCACAAGTAAAACTGAAAGAACAACTTCTTGAAGGCTTTCTGAAATGATGAGCTGTTTTTACTCAGAACACAGAGCCTGTGATAAGTTTTCATTACTCTTATGTGCTTTTACCTTAGCCATGCTTGCACATTATCTCACCTCTCTTAGGTATATATCTTGATGGCATAAACAGCAGTGGTTTCATGGAAATCAATGAGAACACTTCCATTTTCACCAGTCAAGAATATGGCCTTATAATTTCTCTTCCTGTGTAGCTCCAGCATCCCTGATTATAACAATCACTCTGGAAAGAAGGGTGAAAAGATTCTCCATGTTCATTGTGTTATTCTGTCGCACTGCTTGCAAGTGTTTGCTCTCACTTACATACTCATTTAGGAATTTGCCTTTTTCCCCCCCCTTTTTTTCCTTTTTTCTTTTTGTATCAACATAGTCTTTTCTGGCCTTATTGCAATCTGATTATGGAAAGCAGAGTTTTTAACATTTCTTGTCTCTGTCTCTTATAACATGTTGTTAGCTATTCTGTTTTGATAGGTGCAAGAGGCACATCTCAACTGCACTTCTATAAGCATCCAATACTAGCCTGGAACAATATCTGCTTTTGCATTTGAGAAGTCAGAGGAGGATACCTCTGGTTAATTTGGGAAAAAGAAACTGGTAGGTAAATTGCAGCATCCCTGAAACACAGGAGAATATATCTGTATTCTCTTCCAAGGAAGAAAAACCAAAGTGAGTTTTCCTGTTTAGTGAATTTGCACTTGGTGTTGTTCTGCAGAGGATTGTGTCTGCATATTAATAAGTAGACTACAACCCTCAATATCTTCTGCTGCAACAGTGTCTAACAAATAACCTACTTTCCCAAATGCAGAGAGAAAAAGATCTAGATAATTTTAGAGATGTAAATAATACTTGATCTGCCAGGATTAGTCCCCACAGGATCAAAATTGATTGTGGGACTCTTATGGAGCAAGTAGTCCAAAGCCTGGTGTTAAGAGTATCATAGACTGAAGCTTTTAATCTCTGAATGGAGTCTGCCACTGAGATTCAACTCCCTCCCTTCGGAACTCTGTGTTGACTAGAGCTCAAGAAGGTGATTAGTGTAACCACTGGGAATTTGGCTGAGACATTAGGTTTACTATTGTCAAAGAGAGGTGTTAGAGCTATGAACTTAGAGTGCTGCCCAGCTGGCAGCTGTCTTTGGCTTTGCCAGTTCAAAAGAGGAGCACAGCATTTTAGCTGAATCGCTAAAGGGCCCTGCATAACTAATGTCAAGTATGAGGCAGAGAGGCAGCTTCCTTGTTAAAAAGGGAAATAACTTTCAAGGGAATATTCACTGCACTCTTAAACAAGCCTTTGTTTCTTCCCCTCTTCCCCTGGCTGGGAGAGCCCTTAGTCTCACCGCTCAGCTTGATTTCCCAAGGAAAGCACTGAGGTTCCCTTTCTGGTTGAGTCACATCCAATAGGCTTCTGTTAAATTCCCTGTAACTCTCTACGAGGTGCTTTATGAAAATACATGATTTTGCATAATTGTGCTTAATTAGAATAAGTCTGTACTGTGGCTCTAAGAGCTATGTGCTTAATGCTTTGTTCAGTGAAGCTTTCTGCTTATCTGTAGAACAGCAGGATTGCAAACCTCCCACATGTACTGACTTATGCCTATGCTGTGATGCATGGTTAGGGAGAGGTTCTGTTGGGGTAAAGAGAGTTCAGATTCATAGAGTGGTAGACACTTTGTGATATAGAAACTGGAACCCAGTTTCATTATCTCACAGTGATAAAGTAGTTCTCTGATAAATTGAGGAAGGGAAAAAACTAAAGGGAAACATTTTAGGCAGCAAGTCAGCATGAAAAAAATAATAAAGTTTGAAGTTAAAAAGTTTAATCCAGATCAGTTTTGATTCTTATTCAAATCTGTAATGATTTTAAAAGAATGGAATTATTTTTGAAATGGAACATCCTTTCAAAATGAGAAACCAAAAAGTTACAGCTAAAGTTCAATTATTTGAACTCAAGATGCTTCAAACATATTCTATCAATGAATCTGCCTTTGCAACAACACTGACACAGGCAAAAGCAGTGCTGTACCAAACAATGTCCTTGACTGTTCATGATTTGGAGCTATGAGGATGTTACTCGCCTTTGAAAACCACATGGCAGCAATGCCCAAAACAGGGTTTTGGAATTCCAAGTCCCACACCCAATCCTTGCAACTCCAATAAAGGCTGTGGTTGTGACCCTGAGTGACCCTGTGTGTGAGTGGAACTCACAGGTACTCACAACTCAGGGTTGTGACCCTGCGTGAATGGAAGAACTAGAAGGCTTCATGAATGCTTGTGACAGAGTCAAGTTTAACAGAGAAGTTAATATTTCAGTACAGCGCTGGTCAGCAAGCTAAATTAAAGGCATAGGGAAACTGAAAGAAGCTGAAGGGGGACACAGAAGAGAAAGGAAGCATGGAAATGAAAGCGAGAGAAATAAAAAACAATTTTGCCAGTGACATTTCTCTATTGCTGTGATGGAAACCTTATTATATTTGGACAGAGACTTTTGTGTGATGAACCATACACACACAGCACCCAAGCCTTTCATCATGGATGGCTACAGGGAAAGTGGGATGTGCTAAGGAGAGGAATGATTGCAGAGCAAGCCATTGGATCTCGTTCAGCCAGGGTAGTCGGGCTCAGCACAGGACAATATACAGAATGGACACATTTCTTGGTGGACATGTTGGTACCAGTAGTCACTGAAGTAGTCAATTTAAAGAAAGCTGAGGGAAGTTTTTAAATAGAAAAAAAAAATTTCAGCTACAATTAAAACCCAATCAACTTCAAACATAGCTTTTCACTGGCTACATTTCCCAAGAAAGCAATCTTTATTAGAATCTGCAGAAACATATCAAGGAATTCCCCACAAAGTCCTTTCTTACTCATGAGCTGGAGCTAGTATGGGAGCCTGAGCAATTACCATGGCCCATACAGTTGTGAGCAGAGTTAACTTTTTTAATCAGTTGAGACCAAAGAAAGAAATCTGCTGCTGAGCACAGCAGGCGAAGGCAGACTGGGGTTAGGACTGGCGTTGCAAAAAGTAATTGGGTTGAGATTAGGTTTTAGGTCACCAAGTCTGGGCAAACTTTAATGCTAGAGTGATTTTAACAAGTGCTTATCTAAGACAACTGTCACAGGAACACCTGTGACACTGACCTGTAAGAGGGTCAGTGCTTGGTGTTAATGATGGTTGTGGGGGTGGGGGAAAGGGGCAGCTGCAACAAGTAGCAAAAATTTGGGAATTAAGTATTGAACTACCACATTTTTGTGCAGTGGCCCCAGCAGCATAACAATCTGCTGCACATCCATCAGCTTGTTGCCAATTTGCCTTTCTGAACTTGCTTGCATGTGAAACCACACCACAGATTGCTCTAGCAGTTTGTGGCCACGAAGACCTCTGTTGCTTGGATTGGCCCAGCTTGCTCCATTGTGGGCATCAAGACTGTGCAACATGTTTAAGATGCAGTTCAGAAACGGTGCTTTTTCTTCAATTCAACACTTGGAAGAAATAATAATGTTGAACAACTGGCTCCTTTACAATGTGAGGACTATGCAGTACAGAACTTGGGCTTCCTCCCAACTATCTTGACTGATGTCTCTAGGCACAGCTGTCATCTGATGAGCCACAAACCCTTCAACCTACTTCAGAAGCATGCCAGCAACCTGCATTCCCAGTGTGGACATTTCAGAACCACACCAAGGTGGGCAAGTTTAACCTGGCCAGTTAAAGTGGTCACAGAGGCCACAGCCTGTGCAGGCAGAGAATGGAGTCAGCCAGAGACCATATTTTTGTCAGTACAGATCTTACCTGCCTAGAAAGAAATGACAAATGCAGGTACTTAGAAGCAGTGTTGTCTTAGTTTCATCTTAGCATCTTTCCTGTGAATGTGGTGGATCTTAAAATGCACTATAAACATTCAATGTGTAGAAGTGCACTGCTGATGTGCAAAATGTCACTGTGACTTGTGCAGATAGCAGGCTTAAGGAGAGGATATATCTTCAAAGAAGAGCATAACCTAGCAATTTTACTTCCTTTCAGCCACTGTGGCACTACTTGCTTTGCAGAGAAATCTTCAAGAAGAGAAGAACTCTCCAGGAGCAGTGGAATGCTGAAGCAGATGAATATCTCCCTTTATCTTGTTTTGAAGTTGTCCCTACTTGGATATTGCAGATTGAAAAGGTTTCTGTAGTGGTTCCTATCTCTCAGGAACACAAGCATTATTTATCCAAAGGTAGGTCTACCCATCTGCCAGGCAACAGGTCTGCCCCAAACAGTAAGTTCTGATGTCTGACAGCTTTCACTGCTCTCTTCAGTAAGGTTTCCCTGTAATTTGCCCCTTCACATTGATCCAAACTACCACCTTAACCCCTATATAAACATTGAGATATGATTCTTTGTGGG
Source organism: Acropternis orthonyx (assembly GCA_035583155.1). Lineage (NCBI taxonomy): Eukaryota > Metazoa > Chordata > Aves > Passeriformes > Rhinocryptidae > Acropternis > Acropternis orthonyx. The sequence continues at coordinate 18,811,781 of JAWWEU010000081.1, forward strand.
TTCCACATACACCACGGAGCCTGACTGCATGCCTAATGAGATATTATCCAGTCAAGGGTAGCACTTATTTGATGATTTCTCATGTCAGAAATCCACCCCAGCTAAGTGTTTATTGTGAGACTTTGATCTCAAAGATTTAGCTCTCCCTGTGGAGCAAAAGCAGATGCTTGGTAAGCTGTAGCTGTAGTCCTGACAACCCTTTCAAATGTCTAGACAGTGGAAAGAGATGATTACATCCTCTTTTAAACTCAACTGCAACAATTCAACACTCTTAACATGTTTACCTCAGGATGACCCTGTTTACACTGCTTTGTTTCATGATACTGCAAGTATCTAATACTATTGAAAAATGCAGGACGATAAGGTGGTTCAGGATAAAAACCTGTTTTTATTAACAGTAATAAATCTGACAGATGTGCTAGGTCACATGTGGTTGTTATGTAGGCTTTAGCATGGACCTAGAGATTAAGGAGCTTGATAGTATGCATTCACAGTTAATACTTTTTAATTGAGAGCCTTGAAAATGTTAACACTTACAGAAAGGCTATTTAATTAATGCTAATTGAAGAACACATTAAATCCCAGAGATAAGGCCAGGAAATGTCCAGCATTGCTGCATTTACTTTATGTGTTGTATTGAAGAGGGCATGGGAAAACTAAGTTATGGCAGTCATAACAGATGAAGAGCTGCCTTAATCTTACAAGTTAGTAGACTGAAGAAAAGAGATATGAAAAGAGAAGGGAAGGAGATCCCAGCTTAATCAGCATCCTCAAAATAGGTATGAATTCAGAAGTTTCTCCAAGAAAAACCAGCCATGGAAATAGGAGGTGTTAACATGCTAGGTCTGCCTAATGTCAACCAAGTCAGTGGAGGAGGTATGGAAAAATTTTCCTCATAATGTGATTCAGGACTATTTTAGGTGTTTTCCAGTTTTGTAATTTTTGTAATTAAGAATCTAAAACTTTTCCTTTTGGTAGAATAAAACTTCTGATTTTCTTGTCAGTCTGTTGTGGTGTTTAAAATTATCTCAGGTGCTTCTGATAAATCAGATTTCTTTTTCCCTGTGGGAAGCCTAACAAACTGGTATTGCCAACACAGAATCATGGAACAAACCCTTTGGATGCCTGAGAACTCAGAAAAGTTTGGGAATCTTAGAAAATTTATCCAGATCCATACTAAGTTGTGTCTGGATATCACCTGCAAGAGCCAGATTTTTAAACAAAGCTTTAAGTAAATGTAAAATGTAAATGTTTTAAACTACTCTTACCTTTGTCATTGGCAAGCTGTTGCTATATTCAGAGAAATCTGTACCATGTATGCTGCTTTATTTTTGTTGCATAGTCAATTGTCCAACTCAAAATACCTGCTCATGCAAAAAGCTGAGGTTACTATTGACAAAACGTGGTTTTAAGCTTGAATCAGGAATGTTTTGTGGATGACTATGTCAAATTCTCTTTCTCCTAATGTTCATTTTGAACAGTCTTATTTCATGTGATCAGAAAAATCAGTTTCCCAGTAGTTTTTGTAAGATGTCACTAAGTGAAATGTTGTTAGATCAACAGGAGTTCTTATTTTTGAGTATGATTTTCTGAATGTGTTTTAATGCTTGGTTGCAATTTCAGTCTGTTGCATCTATTTTATTCACATAATACTGAGAAATAAATCTTCAAAGTGGTTGCCAGTATGGTTGTGTCACCAATTCAGACTGGACCCCAAAAATAAGTATGTAGTAAAACCACACAAATAATATATATATATATATATACACACACACACACATTCAGTAAATGAGATTTTTATGAGAATATGATCTCAGTTTTATGCTTCTCCATGAAGTCTGACCTGAGTTGCCCAGCTACAGCTGCTAAAGTTGCTCTGCTAATAACAAGAAGAGTCTAGTGCAAAATTAATGTTATGTGCAGAAGACAGATTATGAGTATGATTGTAAAACAAACATTTTTAAAAGTGAAAATAGCATCTTTAGCTGGCAGTGTTTGACTCCTAGCAAACAAAAGAAAAAAGAGGATAAATTTTAAATTTGAAAGCACTTAGTGAATTTTTAAGGGCAGGTGACATGTGATAATGGTATCTCAAATCTGATTAAGTCATGAAATCATAACTCACAGTTTCTCCTCAAACCATGCTGCAGTGTTGGCAACAAGTAGCTCTTTAGTAATATCAAATAAGCAGATGATACAAACAAAACAATTCCCTTATGTTCCTTTCAGTAATAAAATAAGAAGTCTATACAGGTAATATCTTTTCACACCATTTGAGAATTTTATCTTAATCTTATTAGGTATTTTGGCAGCTATAAATTTCCACATGTTATGGAATGTACCTCAAAGATGCAGGTCAATCAGTGTCACAAGTCAAAATCTGTTCTGAAGAATAAACTTATTTGCTTTGTAATCTGTCATCCATTTATTTCTGCCTTTATTTTTCTTTCCTTTTCATCCCCCTTATTTCTTTTTTTTGCTCATGAAGAATGGTACTTTGAAGCAAGAAAGTTATTAACAGTAGGCTGTGCAAGTAAGTCTATGTCAAATATACTTCAAAGATTTACACTCTCTTTATCATTCAAGTGAATTGTTTTTAGAGGTTTGACAGTATAGTACTTCTGCCCAAATGTTTTTCGAAGTGCTGTGTTGTAATCCCAGTTGGCAATTGAGTGCCACACAGCTGCTCACTTATTCCCCCTAAGGCACTCCCTGAAGGGAAGAAGAATCAGAAAGAAAAGGTAATCCTTGTGGGTTAAGAAAAATGTAATAACTGACTCAAAATAATAATTATTATAATTGAATAATGATAATTATGATGATGATGATAATAATAGAGAGTAATAGAATCCAGGAGAAAAAAGTGGTGCACAGAATTGCTTACCACCTGCTGACCAATACGCAGCCCATCCCTAAATGCTGATGAGCTCCTCGCAGCCAACTCCTTCATTTTATATAGTGGGCATGACATCCTGTGGTATGCAATATCCCCTAGGCTGGTTCAGGTCAGCTATACCAGCTGTGCTCTCTCACAGCGTTTTATGCCTCTCCTCACTAGCAAACACAAGACACTGAAAAGTCCTTGATTTAGTGTAAGCGCTACTTTACAACCACTAAAACATTAGTGCTATCAACATTATTCTCATACTAAACCCCCAAAACACAGCACTGTGCCACCTACTAAGAAAATATTAACTCTGTCCCAGCCAAAACCAAGACAGAAAGAACAGTAACTGCCTTTTCCTTTTAATTAATTATTTGAGATTTTGGATACATCTGCATTTTGGTTTGTTTGTTTGTTTGTTTAGGAAAGATAACAGCAGAGAGCACATTTTTCTAAATTCAGTATTTTGTTCAACGCTGATAAGGTAATTTAGCCAAGTTAGACAACTGAACCAGTGTGTATAAAATACGAGCAAATTGCTGTCTAGGGAGAAAAAAAAAAAAGCATATACAACTGACTAGGGCCTCCTGATTTTTTTTTGTCTGTGACAGTTCACTACAACAACTGTAGAATATTTTTACATTCTTGTATGGCTGAAGAAAATCTCCTCCTGAAAATCAGTATTAGAGGTCCATCCTGATACCAGGCAAAAAAAGTCCTGTCTGGTTAAGATATCTGAGCACAGACTTCAGATTGTGTGAACTAAAATACTTGCATGTCCAAGAAAGTTATGGCCATTCAAAACATTTGGGGATCTGAAATATAGTGGCAGTACATGGCTGGATTTCAGAGCCCATCTACAGAACGCCCCTCTGAGAGTTACAGACTTGCCTGGAGTCTTTCAGCAGGTGAAATGGTTACTCAGGTCACATCTAGAAAATGGCTGTTTCCCTAATACTGTCCAGCCTTTAAAACATGTCATTTATGTTTTCATTGAAAACAAATGAGCAAAGTCTAATATGTTACACTACACTTATTTTTGTTGAAAACTATCAGATGAAATTATATCAGCTGCCACAACTACAACTTGGAGGGTTTTACAAAACTGATTTGTGAGGGAAAAGGCATGTGGGTGGTTACAATGTGTGTGTGTGCGCAAATATGTGTACCTCTGTCTGCTGGAACATGTGAGACCACGCTTCTCTGGTAGCAAGAGAGTTGTGAGCTAATTTTTTCTCATTTGAACTTGGGGCAATTTTTAATTAGCACCCTGTTGGGTTGTGTTCACTGTCTGTCTGGACAGATCCATTTAAATCCTACTTTTATTTTGGCAGTCACATCATAAAAGACAAGAAAATTAAAAACAATCTCTGTAACTGACACATGGAAGCATGGATGTGATGTTTCTAAGTCCCTTTCCTACTTTTTGACAATTGTGGTTTGTGGACAGATACTGATTTTCAAAGAGGAAACTGTTTTAACATGCTGCCTTTCCTTATTTTCTCATCTGATAAACTTCATTTTCAAGACATCAAATCTGCTTGAATCTTTCAAATGACAACAGAATAAGAAAAAATTTGCTGAAATTTTTTATTTCTTTCTAAAATGGCAGCTATTCTTGAAGCTTTAAAGTTGGGGTTTAATAAGATTCAGTGTATATACATGGTCTTACCTGTCACTACCTTATATGAATTTCCTTTGTCTTACTTTTTACATGCAACTCTAGAAAACATGTTCTCCCAATAGAAACATTGACCATTTTTCTACTGCCTGCAACATGTGATGGAATTGTAATTGAAAGACAGCATAGCTGATACATGGGAAGGTAAGGGTAAATATGTTCCCCAGTATTAGTGAAAAAAGATATAGTTACAAGTGGTCTTGCTAATCTGATTTATTGAGGTTCTCAAGCAGATGGGACTTCTGAGTAGGAGAGGAAACAGAGCCAGAAGTTGAGCTTGTCATTCAGAAAATGGGGCTCAGTTCCTGCTGTATCACTGGCTTTTTCCAAGCCACTGGAAAAGCAGATTCCCCCCTTCTAATTAAAAAAAAATTACTGTCCTTACCTTACCAAGCTGTTGTGGGTGCCAGGGAGAGGAGGCTGTGAGGTCTGACACCACCTCGGTAAGGTCGGCCTTGCAATAGATGGTGCTGTTCCCACACTTCAGAACCCGGATGTCCTGCAGTCTGTCAAGCTGCAGGTCATGTGCTGAGGATGTCTTGATTTTATCCTTTTTTTTCTCCTATGATTATCTCACAAAGAGCAGGATTATTAAAACATTTCCACACCTTCCTCAGGTAGCATTTAGCTTCCCTGCTTTGGGGTTTTTTATTTGTTACCTACTATTATCTCTCCCTACAGCAGTTTTCCTCTACTAAATCATGTCATTATTCATCTTACTTTCCACATATTACCCTCTCTCCCTAAAGAAAGTAGAAGGGGCTCATTCATTCCATTCAAGTATGGAAAAAACATTTTCAAAATGCTAGTCCTAACTTCTACATCTTGGAATCAGCTTAACAATTTGTATCAAATCCTTTGTTCAGAAGACAAAAGAACCAGCAAAGAGGATAATGGATTACCCACTGTCATGTCCCGTCTGGAAGTTATCTAAAAGCTGGTTTGATAAGTAAAGTGAGAGTTGGCGGTGTGACTAATGTTGCACTATTATATTGCTATAACCTGTAAAACACAGAGATACCAGGCTCATAAGAAATACTGTTACAGAGCATACAAATGGGATAACAACAATGAAGGAAACACTGGCATCTCATCCATTACATATACTGCACTGATATTTTATTTTTTTTTCTAACAGGAGTGAGGTATTAGAGGTCTTTACACAAGACATCTTTTTATGTTTTTAGCATGGCATAAGAGATTAATTAGATGAATATAGATATACACATGCTCAGAAATGTATTACTTAGTTGTCTTGCAGTAACTATAATAATATGTATGTCTGTCAATGAATCTAGATACCAGGATTTAACAATAGAAATATCAGGGTAATGTGCTGTCCTCAGCTCTGCTGATGGCTGCCTGTAAAGACACAACTCTATTGGTCAACCATTTCCTGGATAGTTACGACAGGAATCCTGGTTTGCCTCTAATTCAACTCTCCAATCCACTCACAGTGCTTTGATTAGCTCTTAAAGACCTCCCCATACTAAAAAATGTTTACTATTTCTAGTAATTTGTCAAACAATTTGCCAAAAGTTTAACAGGGATTTTAGTACCATCCTTGTCTTCCTCCTCCTGGTTAAAGAAGCTGTGATATACAATAGCATGTGTTTAACTCAATTGACCCAAAAGTCACAATAGTATTTGTTAATGTGTCCTATTTTCTCTATGTGTTGTGTTTTTTCCTTTCCCCATTGTACATTGTGTTGTTTGAAACCTTCACATTTGTCACAACTCTCTCAAAATCTCATCATTCCTAAGGGGAGAACCTGGGCATTCATAAGAAGTGTCTCATGAATTTTGTGTTCTTGCATGTAGTAAATTGGTTTTGCCCTAAAATTAATCATTGTTATTAAAGACTCTGATAGTGGTTAGTTAAGAACTAAAAAAGTATGTTTATACGTAAATAATCCAGGAAATAGATTGTACTAATAAACTCCAGGAAATATTCATGGCCAAGAGGGTCACAGAAGTTAAGCAGTGACCCTGAAGTAATAGTACATTACAGTTTTCAACTCCAATACACTGTGTGCAATGGAACAAATTGATTTTTTTTAAGCTTTGAAAATTAAACCAACCACAGTAAAAGTATTTTATTACACATCAGCCAAAAAACATAAACCGTGCCATAAAAGCTATTAAAAAACAAACATTACCACAGACGGCAAGATTCTGTTCTTCTTATTTCAGGTGATGCTTCCCTAGGGCTGTCATTCCCGAATGGCTTTATTACTATGACTGACAGCAGGATTTGGCTTGGCCCTGGGGTCCAGTGCAGTGTGACAATACAGAGTTAGTTTTGTTTTGGAAAAAAAAGAGGGACTTGAAGAAAGAGTTCTGAGATGAAATAGAGAAAGAAATTAATCAAACACTTTGTTTAAAAAAAATCCAATAAAATTAAAAGCTCCATTTCATTCTAATCACACATTTTTTTTTTTAAAATATCTCAGCATAGAGTACCAAAAGCCAGCATTGACACCTAAGGCATGTCCTGTAGTGTCTCCACAGCAACCCCCCCATGACCCCTACATACAGAATGCATCACACGCTTCTAAGTAACATAAAACCAAGCATAGATTAGTCCTGCATTATCAGTCCTTTAATCTCAAGCTGCCATTTCCCCTTTTTCAGGGAAATCCAGGCACCAGTTCAGCCTCTCTTGCAGTCTGCAACCTGTGTTAGCCTGCTGGTGCCTCCTGGCATGGGCAGGGCCCCTCCCTCCACCAACCTGCTCCAGCAACTCTAAAGGCAGCTGTGGCATCACCATTCATCACCTTTGCACAAGCTGATTTTTAGTCCTTTGTAGCAGCTGCTCCTCATTAGGTGCTTGGTGGAGGAAAATGCAGGAAGAGAGTGGATTGGTGTGTTATTAGCACTTTCCAGTTGACTGCTGTGGTGTGAAGTGTATATGCTTCATCACAGTCTTTGGTAGTTCCAGCTGGTGTGAGTGGCGGAAGAGGTTTCTAATTGTTAGATAAAAGCTGGCTGAAAAGTTATACAACCTCAATTATATGCTGTACAAAGAGCTATCTGTGACCAAAATTGTTAAGGTAGGAGGAACAGAGAGCTTAAAGTGACATGATGTAATTGACTTGCATTAGTACTGCTCTTAGCAGCCATTTCTTGAAATCAAATCTTCCTACATTTTCAGCTCACAAAGAAATGTATTCAACTTTCTGAGAGAATGGTGTGGTAAAGATATTTCTTGAAGAAACCCTCAACTTTTTTTTTTTTTTTTTTTTAACCACTGCTCAGAAATATCATTGCTAAAAGATCTCATTCTACTTTTTGACTGATTGCTGTGGTCATTAAAAAAACAAACAGTTTCCTCAGATCTTGGCTCTGAACTGATCATATATTAAAAAAGCTGTCAGGAAAGTAATTGCATTTTAAAATGTATGAAGCATGTGCAAATTTGTATTTATCTGTATGAGTTCTAATGTGTGTGTATTCTAAATTTAGAAACAGAACAAGAAGAAAATACCTATCAATGAGACAAACCATCTTTATTCTAGCTACATGGAGGACCCAAAACATACCATTTGGGGGCAACTATATGCTGGCAACCTGTGCTGGACATTGTTCCCTACACAGTAATATGTAACTAGGTTCCAGTTCCCTTCTTTTCCTCTATTAAATAATGACAGAATCACAGAATATACTGAGTTGGAAAGGACCCACAAGGAAAGAATTAAAAAAAATAATAAAATTTCTGACTGCTCAGGACTGAAGGTGAGTAAAGACATCTTTTAGATACTGTAATAAAGTCTTCTATTAGAAATATTGCTGCCACAGCATCTCAAATTGCATTTTGAAAATATATATCCAGATGCCAAATAGAGTTTTGCCTATTCTGAGGATAGACAGATCTTTAATCTCTGCAGACACAAATAAACACTCCAGAATCTGGTGGATTTTCTACAATAGGTTGAACTGACCCTGCATTGTAAGGCACTTTGCACCTCCAGTCTCTGATCACGGGAAAGGCATAGACAAGTATACATTGTGTTGTTTGGATTCTTATTTCCAGGTGGCAACATCCTTCCACAAGATACTTGTTATTTATTCAAGAAATAAAGACACTTGCACCTTTCAGTTTCAAAGCTTTGGGGTGTAAAAGTAAATCCTTTGTCATTTATTACTACTAAGCTAAATCTTTCTTCAGCTATATCTATCGATGACCTTAAGTGAGGACACCCATTTTATAAACCATGAGAATCAAGGGGAAGTGGTCTCTTACTGGTTTGTGATTTTCAGCAGGCACTAGACTCAAAGGAGCCAGAGCAAAGCACTGTGGTCACTGCTTTGCCATGTGGCATGTATGGTCCTCAATGCGTGGTCAGCTCCATCGGGACCTGAGACCACTTGAAAGTAGGAGGAAAGCTTGTCAGTCGCTAGCCTGGAAGACGGGGTGCTCGTATTCAACTCCTTGCTTCTAGTGGGCTTGGGCAAATCCCTGTGGTGCAGACTCATGAACAGTGTTCCTGTGGAGTAGGGTATGCAATGAGTGAGGCACTGCTCAGGGGAAGGTGTGGGGCAAGTTACCAACCAAATCTCCCTATAAAGTAAACAAAGTAACCAGGTGCAGAGGAATATGCTTTCTACCAGGCAGCACACTCAGGAGAAGCAAACAATCTGGTTGGTGAGAAGTCCTGAGGGGAAAAAGGCATTTGCCTTCCCTTCTAGCATTGACAGCACACTTACTTGCAAACCTAGATTGTTAAGTTTGGGTTCATAGGATGAAAGCCCTTTTCTAGAGCTGATTTTGGATAACAAAATAATTCCCTTCAAATCTCTTATGGGGACTGGGTCTTGTCTTCTGAGACAACATTTCTTCAGATGGCAAAGAAGGCATTTTCTTTCAAGGGATCAGTCATGGAAATACATAATGGATAAGAACCAGAAATCAACATCTCTATGCGGTGATCTATTTCTTCTGGTTCTCTGGCAGTGAATCTCACATTCACTCTAAGAATGCCCATTTTCAAGAGAATTTTTGGCAAGTGTATATAGCTTTTCCTTGCCTGTGTACTTTTCTGAAAACTGTGTAGATACGGGTTTGACAGCTGTTTTGTTTTGCCTCTTTCTCATTCTCACCAAGAGAATAATGTCTAAGAATCCACATCTCATCATCTGAGACAAGTGCACTAGCCAGCAGGTAATTGTGCTGCCCATGTTTATGAACATACATGTTGGCACATGTTTCACTCTCCTGTGAGGGGATGTTCAGTATGATCTAGTCACCAGACTGATGCAGGGAGACTTTGTGAATTAAGCATGAGATTAAAGTTTTCACAGGTCCGGGCAGGATATTTGGCTTTGCTTGCTTGGATAAAGTGATCTGGATTCTTGTGTTACACTGTATATACCTAAATCCTTACAGCTGGAGAGGGGAGGGAGATCCTCACTTGTACTCTGCCTCAGTTCCCACATTTAAGCCTCTCCCTACCAGACAGTTTCATTACGGATCGACCATCTAATAAGGATGAATAAACTTTTGGATATTCTAGTGTTAGGGGCCATGTAAATTCTTTAAATGGGTATGACAAGTTTAAAAATTATTGCAGAATATCTGATTTTTTTTTTTCACCAAACTCCCTGGCAGACAGCCTGCAGCAGAGTGGAGGGATCAAAGTATGTTACCCAGGGAAAATATCTGTATACATATCTGTAGGTTCCAGGAATTAATTTTAATTTCCATCTGTAAAACCAAAAAAGACTTAGCACAAATGTAATATTGTTTTCAAACCTGAAGAACGTTTAGCTTCCTTTGTAATGGGGCGTTTCTGTTCTTTAGTAGTTAAAGAGACTCCCATTTGCTTTTAGTGAGGGGGAAAGGACAAAATCACGAATCATGTTGTGGCTGTAACTGTTTGGGACCTGCTCTCATTTCGCTTGCTTTGTTCCCTCTCCATGATGGTCTTGGTGTGACCAGTAGCCCCATGTGAGCCCCGTGCTTCTTTGACCTATGGCAGCAGAAACTCAGGAGTTTGGTGGATGCAGCTCTGGGGTTGTGCTAAGGGAAGAGATGCCTGTGCACAAGGGCAAGAGGTGGTTATGGGGAAGGAAAAGATGTGAAAGGAGGTTTCTGAGGCCGTGACTGTGCAAGAGGAGTCCCTTAGAGAATCTGGAGAGCAGCGTTAGTGTTACTAGCTTTCACAAGCCATTCAAGGACACAAGCACTCTAATCATATAAAAAATAACCAAACAACTGTGGCCATTGCTTGTCTTAAACCATTTGTACAACCTTGAATTTGATGGCATTGCACTAGAATGACCAACATGTTTAAAATGAAGCACAAGCTATGTACTTTGTTCTAATGTGATTTAAGGAAGGCTTGATAAGGCAATACACTGGCAACCTTGTTAGCTTTAGAACCAGTACACCTGCTCTTTTTTTATCAATTACAAGCATGTTGTGCAAAAGTACACTACAAACTGGGTCATTGAATATATAATTACATGTTGCACATAACTTCAGAATCTATTTTTGCCTTTTTTTTTTTTTTTAGGGGATGCTATTAATGTTTAACAGCAACAATGTGCAGCTTTACTTTCCATCGAAAAATGATCTAGGAAATGTTATGTCATAACAAAGATTAACAGAAAACTTTCAAGAACTGTTAGTCAAAATGTTGGGATTTTTTTTACTTAGGTTACTCTTTAAAATTAAATTTAACACATAGCCCTAAATATAAGTAAAGTACATATTTTATAAAACATTTCTCTATAATGCATAAAATATATAAACAAGAACATAAGGTAGTCATATATTATGCAAGTAGGAAAACTAAAATTTATTTACAGTTTAGATTCTGAGGACATTGTAATGGAATTATTTTCACAGGGAGTTTTTAAATATATACAGATAGAATAGGTCCTAAGAAACATCAGTGCTGAAATTTTTCTTCTAGGCAAGATATTTTTAGCAGTAATGATTTTTTTTCTTCTTTTTAAATTTAGTCATGATTGTTAAGGTTAAAAGTTCCCAGTGTGCAATGCACTGTCCTTCAACATAGCTCAGATCAAATATTTTGGGCATTTCCTTTGGGCAGTTTGCCATTGTTCTATTGGATTGGAAGTTACAGCAATTTGACTGGTATGTCTATTAATCTGTGTTTTCCCTTAGCTATTGAAAGCAAGTATTGTTGTGTCTGTACTGCAGCTGAAGCAGTTTTGCAATTGAAAACTTGCCCGTTTTCTTTCTGCTTACACAATAATCTATTTTGATACAGGGTTCTGTTGGCTGCTGCATAAAGTAGCAAGTGCTATCACCAAAAAAATGTACAGCTTTAAGAGAGTAGTAATATTTTTTTTTTTTGTTATCTAGAAAAGACTATCTTGTGTGATTTATATTGCTGGCAGTGTACTAAATGTGTCACATGGGTGTCAGAGAAGGACAAAGTATCTTCTGTTATACAGGCTCCTCCTGTAAGTCTGTTCTTGGGTCCTCCTGAAGATACTTACTTTTTTTTAACATAATATAGATGGAAAAGTGTCATGAAGTACTTTTTTGGTGCACTTCAACTTTGTAGTCAATTATTTCAAAGTATAAGGTAGACATACCAATATTCACTCACTATTTGCATATTGTAAGGTCAGAATGTGCCATGAAACTTGAAGCTACATAGAGAAAAATGGTAAAATGAAAAAGAATTTCTCCTAAGTGGGCTATTTCTTTTCTTGAATGTTTCTTGAGGAATTTTAATTCACTACTTAAAACACTCATTAAGCACATTTTTACATAGTATGGTATTGTAGATCCCTGGAACACTGCTGGTCCTTTGGGCATAGTTTCAAACAGATTAGGCCATTTTAATAGATTAAACCCAAACCCAAAACCATCTGTCCTCATTCCTGGGTCTGCAAACCATATCTGTCCCAAAAGCAAGCAGGCAACCAACTAGTCTTTTATTATACTGGCAACATTCTTCCACAGTCACCTGAATCTCTCTAATGGCAAACCCATTTGAGGTGTACCCCCCCCAAAAAAAAAAAAAGTAAATTGGGACATTTCTGATAGTGTAAACTACAAAATATAGAGTTACCTGTCATTTTCCTCAATGTGAACAAAGACCATTTTATTCAGGAAAGAAGAATCTGCTAACGAGTACACCATTTCAGACAGGGTACACCTTTTCTTTCTAAATTAAAACTTACGGAGAATTTGAGTGTATCCAGTTAAAAACAAGCAAACAAACAGGCAAACCCCTACATATTTTATCATTCTGAAGAAGATGCCATTTTAATAAACCATATTGGTAAGTTATTAATATGCTTGTAAAAAATTATTCAGAATTGCAAATTCTTTGTTCTCTTAGGTTCTTCTCATTGGGTAAACAGAAGGTCTATAGTCAATAATTATGGTACCTGTGCCCTAAACATACAGACTTCCAGAACTGCACCATTTTTCAGATTTCAACACAGAATCACAGACCACGTAGAATATTCACAGTTGGAAGGGACCCTCAAGGATCACTGGTCCAACTCTGAAGTGAATGGCCTGTATAGCAATTGAACCCACAACCCTGGCATTATTAGCACTGTGCTCTAAACAACTGAATTACTGTCAGGATCACTTGTTCCTTTCTCCCCATGTTTAACCAGATACTGCTGGTGGTACCAAATGTCTCTCAATGGGACTCAAAGTCTTTGAACGTCATCAAGGTGACATTGACGCCTAAGATTTTCTCTGACTGGAAGAATTAAAAATTATGCCTAATCCTGTCAACTAAACATGGCTGGTTTATAACCAACTGAGGCAGCACATGTGGCAATGCAAAATGCTGTGGTAACTGATAGATATCAAAGTGATGGATGAGCTCCAGAACCATGCCATGTAAGGGGAAAATAAGTGCATTGATCATATTGCAAATTCAAACTGAAACAACAAAAAAATCAACAGAAAACTTGTCTGTCTTATTTGTTTATGGTTGCTATGTTGTGTACCAGATGAAAAAGCATTATTTGTCTGCAATGAACTACCCCTCTTCACCATGTGCCTTACATTCCTTCCCAGGGGTATATTCACAACAGGCAGGGCACAGCACCTATTACCCATGGTTGCATAAGGTAATGGAGAAGAACAGTAATGCTTCAAATACCTGTGCTGGTATGTTTCAGGTACAGTTCCTACACCATGGTTTTGAACTGTCTAAAAGTTATTTGATCTAATGATGCAAGTCTGTTCAGTGAGAAATGAAAGAGAAAGTGAATTATAAGTGATTATTTAAAACATTGAAATGAAGGTGCCTGAAGTTAAGAGTTTCAATCCAAATTTTGGCTATTAAATAAGAGGTTCTGAGTGTACCTGGAATTTCATGAGGTCCCAGGACTGCAGTTCCCATACACTTCAGTAAGATTTACAGGCAATTGAAACTCTTGAAAATCAGGTGACATTATTCATGATAATCAGTGTAGTAGTGCCTGAGGACCAAGAAAGCCTGGAGGAATTTACAGTCCAATATATGTTAGAGACAGTATAGAGGTTAAGTGTAACTTATTGAAACAAATCACCTATTTCATCAGAAATCCATCTCCTTTTAATGTAGAAAAGAGAATAAGTGAAGGGTTGAATGATCAGTGAGAGAAGATAGGAAAGAAGAGGATAAAAGGGCAGATATAAAGATTGAAAAGCTGAAAAAGATGAGAGATTGAAAGCTGAAATAAACAGACCACTGCCACAGGAAAAGTCCATCCAGTCAAAAGCATAGACAGTTCTCTGAAGATGCAGAGGTCCAGAGATATACATGTTTTGCTTGCCTTTCCTCATGGCAGCTAGCATATGTTTGTATATAGATGTATGATTAATTTGTCCTTTGATGTATGATTAATATGATTAATTGAAATTATTTATTTACATATAATGCAAGTTCAGTTTAGTTTTAAATAACAAATATGTGCAACCTGTTTAATCAGTTCCATGGTAAAATAAAGCTGTCTGTGCAACCACTTCATTGAAATATATTTTCTCTTGTAAGACTCTGTAAATAGTCATATCTGCAGAGTGCTCAGCACAGGAAAGATATGGACTTGCCGGAGAGGGTCCAGAGGAGGGCCACAAAAATGATCAGAGGGATGTAACATCTCTTGTATGAGAAAAGCTGAGGGAGTTGTTCAGCCTAGAGAAGAGAAGGTTCTGAGGAGACCTTATTGAGTTGTTCAGTACATATAGGAGTCTATAAGGATGATGGGGACCAGCTGTTTAGTAATGCCTGTAGCAATAGGATGAGGAGTAACGGATTTAAACTAAAAGAGGATAGATTTAGATAGGACATAAGGAAGACATTTTTTTAAGATTAACGTGGTAATACACTGGTACACATCCAGAGGGATAGTTGATACCCCAGCCCTGGAAACATTCAAGGCCAGGCTGGAGGGAGCTCCAAGCAACATGATCGAGTTGAAGACATCCCTGATCCTTGCAAGGGCATTGGACTAGATGACCTTTAAAGGTCCCTTCCTGCCCAAACTGTTCTATGATTCTACAACTATCTTTTCATTTTGAGATAAAAAACTGTACAACAATCTGTGTATGCACTGAGTACCACCTACATTTCAGCTTCATTTCCAGAGAGCTTTGAAGGAATGCATGAGGAGGTGAGTTTAATTGCTATTTATAGGAGGATGACAAGCTAAATATAAGGAGTGAGCCCACATGTCTCTACTTATAGGTGACATTTTGTGCAACAACTTTCTGTTGGAGATCTTTTCAAGAATTCCCACTTCTATTGCAAAACAAAAATTTTGGTCAGTTTTCCTTTTTCTAAACTTTTTTTCCAGTTAAATGCCTTAGTTAATTTTCTTAGGATCATTTGTAGTGAACAAGGAGAAGGAGCATGTTAGCTTACTCTTTATCTTTAAGTAGGAAATGGGTCAGTAACAGGATAGAAATATGAAAATATCTCTATTCCTAGATACCTAGTATGTTGAATATTTAGTGACATTGTTTCTCTCCCTCGCCTCTCACCATTCCACCCCATGTATAATCAAAACCAGTTTTGTCAAAGTTGAACTGAACAGGATTTTCCTTGCATGTACTTCTTAGTAGAAAAGTTAAAGTGAAACACAAAGTCATACAAACAGGAAAATAAAATGAGACTAAATCCAAATGTATTAATGTTGCCTTTCAAATCTTTGCCCGTGAGAAACATGTTCAAGAGAAATTTCACACAGCTAGTAAATTAGGCAGATTTAAAGTAATTGAAAGCAGCTTTTAATGTGTTGCTAAAATGCAGAAATAATACTCCTTTAAATTTCCTTGACTGGTTAACATGAACAAAGGAAGTTACATGAGCTACCAGAACTTTTCAACTTAAGGATCTTTGGCCACTGTATTTTCTCAAGGGTGTGCAGAGAAACCTCCTACAGGCTAAGACAGCTAAAGAGAAACTACAGAGTAATTTAATCCTTTTTATCTTCTGGATATTCCAAATTGGTACAGGAGTGAATATCTAGGAGTATACTTCTAGGAGTATATTTCTTTATCCTTTTGATTTGTTTTACGTTGGTAGCAATTTTGCACGTAAGCTCAAGGCAGCACATAACCCTGAGAGTTCTACTTACATCTTCAATTTATGACATGATTAATCATGTTGCTGCAACGGATACAGACTCCTTTTACAAAAAATTGCAAATCATTATTAATTTCATGAAAACACTTCACAATACTTTAACTGCTAAAGTAGCTGTAATACACAGTTCCATTAGAGATGAACTGTAATGTAGTGTTTATTCATGTCCACTTCTGGCTAGAATATGTGTGTGAATATCAAATAGCTTACTAATGTTAACACCTTGGCATAGCATGTTTCTAACACAACTATATGTTGGTGCTCTGTCAATTGTCTTCTGTCTTAGATATCAAAACCATAATAATGTTGACTAAATCTTCATCAATTAATATACTGTATGTATTGTAAAATACTTATCACAAAAGGTACTGGTTTACAACCTATGACTTTAAAAAATGGTTGGAAAAACTAAAAATTAATCACTTGAAGAAGTAGGACTCAAAGTTAAAGACTAAAGTGAAGAACAAAAGGAAAACAACTTTCTTGTGAGAAAAAAAAGTTACTTATAATTGGCTCTAAATTATTTAGGCATAGCATCCAAAACTTTCAAAATATGCAGAAAAAAATTAAAATACTAGATTATCAGGGGGGTTTTGTTTTCCATAGCTGTATGCTAATCATTGTGTTGAGTGTGAACTGACTTTTTCCTGCTGTTATGAGCAACTAAAGTCTTTGTTCTGGGAATGATCACATAATTACACAGAAGATTAAAGAATTCCCATGAATAGTTTGTGCTCATTTCTCCCTCTTAAACCCATTTAACCCAGTTGAGCGTGCTTTGCTCACTTGCTTCAGAGACTCACACTTTCATTAGAAAAGTGGAATACCCACCTGCCTCTGCAGCTGATAACTTTTTCTGGCTTATTCTGTTGCCTAAACATTTCCCTAAACTTGACCAGCTCTTCTTCAAAGTGTAATCATTTGGCATTGCTTATAAAAAAAGTAAAAATTAACTCCTTTTATCATGAAATGGTAAAAAGAAAAGATAACAGTTAAAAATCCATTGGACTCTCAGAACGGAAAATTCCCTCTATTAGTTGGAACCAATGTTGGGAGACTTATGAAGGGCCAGAGGACCACAAGAAGTTCATTGTCATCACAGGCTATCCTAGTTTAGCTACTACACCTCATTTTCACCACCTGAATACTCAAGTCAAGCTTTTTCTTGTATCCTCTTCTAAGCTGATCACTATGCTGCTTTTTGGCCATATTAAGCTAAGGGTAAAAAATGTGGTTTATTATAAAACAGTAAACATGGTGTAAATTGCTGATGTGTCTAAGGTTATGTTTTGATATATACTCCCCATCCCCCTTTAGGATTCACTTTGAGTATCTTATAGAAGTAAAATGCAAGCCCACTAGGATTAATTTGCTCTGCAATTTACCATATCTTAGTTGTTACGCATTAAATATCCTGTAGAGAAGTGCACCTTCCCTTTTTGATCTTTTTTTTTTTTTTTTTGAGCATGAAATATGTTCCTGAGAATGATTATATCTGCAGATGGTGAATTCAGATCCAGATATGAATATTAACTTCCCTGACATTTTTGAAGATCTGTGGAAGGCTGCTGGAGGAAAATGCACATTCTGGCCACCCTTCTGGTCAGCTGCATACCTTCTTTCAAATAAAAAAGAGACTACAGTGTAAGAGTCAACAAAGTGGTAACCATCTAGGAACTGTTTGGAATGTTGTTACTATGCGTGTTCTTAGTATTGTGTTTCCTTCCTTTGTTGCACTTTGAACTTTCCAACCTCACACAGCTGAGAACAATTTCCTATTCACAAGTCTTAGTAATTGACTGGTACCCTGGATGCAAATAACTGTTTTTAAGTACTGAGCAGAGAAGAATGCTGTTCGTTGTCAGGTGCCTGAGTTCTCACATGCTGTAATCTAAATGGAGCAATACAGCCCACAATAGATTTTTCTACTTAGGTGCTTATGAACTTCCATTTTTGTTAACTTATATATGAATTCTTCCGCCTCTCCCCCGCCTTCTCCCTCTCTTCCCACACACAAACTGAAAATGAGAGACAGAAAATGCCAGTTTTTGACAGATGCATTAATGCAAGATATATGTATATATTAAGCTCTTTCTGTTTGATTTATACAAACAGAGAGAGGTCTGGAAACTTTCTATGTATAAGAGAACATTTGTATTTACTCTTGTAAGGAAGATTATCCAGTGAGAATCTTCATATCACATACATACATTAATGAAATTTGGAGTTAATTTAAACAGTGTGAATGGGAATCAGATTATTAAATTTGGACATTTCCGTTGCAGACATAATGTCTAGACTGTCTTTACAGTCAGCAGAAAGAATTAGGACCTGCTAGAATTCCATTTACTGCATTTGAGGGTAGACATCTACCCAAGGACAAGATTAATTTAACCCCTGCCAACTTGATGGCTAAAAAAATTGGGCATTTTTTAAGTGGCTCCAGTATTTATATATGGCAGCATGATCTGCTGATATGGCAGCAGATCAGATCAAAGCTCTAAGTAATCCAAGAGCCTATCTCCAGCTGCTTCAGATACAGAAACAGGTAATGAAAAAGTCAAAAGCTGTGCCTGAGGCCTCAGTCACAGCTGAGCAAATAATGAAAGAACTATAAGGGGGAGTTGAAGTTACCTTTGACTTCAGAATTATCTCAGCAGACATATGCATCGCACAAGCTGGAGACAGAACTTAACTAGGACAGTGCTGTCAAGGAGGAACTGGGTACCGCCAACACCATGAAATCAAAGAACTATGAGAATATTTAGGTCCAAAAGGACCCCTGGATAACACCTAACCCATCCTTTAGCTCAAAACCAAAATAGCTTCAAAATTAGATAATGTGGTTGATCAGTTTTATCATCTTCATATTCATCAGGCTATTGTTGGTGAAAACGGCAAAGATGAGAGAAAGTCACCATCAGCAAACACTTGGACTACATCCATGGGCATCTCCATTGTAATGACCAACAGATGCAGGAAAACATGGAGACATGGAGCAACAGTATGAAACCTTGGTACAGAGGCAACAGAACAAGCACCAAGCCCAAAGTGGGGCTCTGAGCAAGGCCTGAGACTCTCAGTATTGGCAAGGAGAAGGGTACACAGCCACATGTTGTACTTAAAGTTTTGTAAACAGAAGATCCTGCTCCCTTTCAACACTGCTTCCAAAATTGCAGAGTAGTAGCCAGTGGCAGATGTCAAAGCAAGTATCACAACAAGCTGCAAATACAGTGACCCTTTCTAAGACAAGATCTGGTTATCTGTGTGAAAAGCATGATTGCTGATAGGTACCATAAATATGCCTTGTATTGAAGATTAGCCAAAACCAAGAGACTTACTTGCTTGTATTCTTTATGATTGTGAGACTTTGGGAGCAAAACAGCTCTGAGAAGAGCATATTGAGCGTACTGAATCTGGTATTGGGTTTTGTTAAAAGTTTTGTCTTGTATTTTATTTCTGCTGTTACCTTGGATCATTAATTTAGAAGCATGTTTTAACTAGACCATGTACAGTATTCATCATCTGTATACAGTATGAATCTTCTCATTTATTCTCAGAAAATAGGTCACTTGGAAACAATTCCTTTTTATTAGAATTTATGACAATAGCAGCATAAGCTTACAGAGGGTATTTAGTCAAGGGCTATTATTATTTGGGAGAAGTAAGAAACCTATGTAGAAGGCTTTAACAATATCTTTTTCCGGTGTATTTATATCCTATATATTTCTGGTGTATTTGTTCTTTAGGTTTGGAAATTGAAATTGTGGCAGGGATAACTGAATATATGAATTCAATGAATTTGGTTCAAAGTACTGAAAAGTTTCAGAAAAATAAATAAAAAATGTAATTTTTATCTTAAGTGTTTAAGTCTGAGGCTGCTAGTCTGCTGAGACAATAACCATACAGTGAATATAAGTAGATCTTTTGTTCTTAGTGAAATAAGAATAATAAAAAAATTGAATTTCAAGAAGTTTAAAAGTATGAATTTGAACACTTTATAAAAATTTCTGTCAATTATAAAAATGGAAAATTATTTTGGTGAAAGTCCTACCTTGATTCAGATATAATCCAGAAGAGTTAGAGTTCTCTATTAGCAGATAATTACTGATGAGTAACAGAATGTTATTTGAGTTCTTTTGCAATAATTCTTTATTATCATATGCTTTATTGGGGATATTAAAACATGAGTACCATTAATAGTAAAATAATTTTTTTGTTTCATAAGGGAGAATGTGATAAAGTTCTACCATTATTAATCTTATTCTTTTCATTATTTTTTTTCAGAAATAAATAATGTGACAAAATGAATGGAGATTTAAGAACTATAGAATGTTAGTGTTTAATAAAGTTTTGCAAACAGTGCTGGTCTGCTGCAGAATAAATGAGAATTTGAGTACATGGGTTTGACCTTGTAGGAATGTTCAATGTCTGTTTATAGTGCAGAGACCAATGATCTCACAGAGATTTATCAGTATTCCACAATTCAGGAGCTGGAGGCACTTGGCACTTTGCTGGATCAAGTGTATTCTCTGTGTCTTAACAGGTACAAGTGTAGTAAGAAAATTCTATGTTTCTGCTTGCTACTCTTGTTTCAGAAATAAAACAGCATGTGTGATCCTCTTGTCACAGTTCCTTATCTAAAACCTTAATGAATAACGTTCGATAACTTACAGTTAAACTCAACCTTAAGGTAGGTGTTTGTACGAAAGACACGAAGCTCCGAGTGGCTTCATTAAAGCAGCAGTGGGGCAGGTGACAGCCATACAAATTCACGACATGGAGAAGGAGCAGCTGCAGTGAGAGTTTGTCACCTGTGCTGCCAACCAGCCAAGCAGCCACACGTGCAGCAGCTGATCAGCACACAGGTAGCCCTGGGCTGACAGAAATCGATGATTCTTTTTCAGTTTGTAGTTAGAACACATTAAGGAAATGAGCTCAAGAGACAAAGTTTTTGGGTGGGCTGTGAAGGTTGGGGAAGAAATGAGAATACTACAGTGTATTACAGAAGATAGGGGAAAGTGAAACAGGAGGTTTTACAATGCAGCAGAGAGGCACTTAGGGGCATAATGCTGGAAAGGTATGAGAGAATGATGGGCAAACATCATGGCTTGTTACTTCTGCTACCTATGAAACAATATGCCAGTCAGACTACAAAAAAAAGAAGTTAAAACATAGCTCTGTGGTCCCAAGCAGAAAGGCATATAGATATATACAAAGATATTATGCTATGAAGGAAAAGTGAAAGAAAACCAAAACAAACCCAAACCCAAACCAAGAAGTCCTGTGCGTGATGGAATGAAGCCAGGCTTCAATATGCTTTTCTATGTCTAGTCTCAAAAGTCTAATAAATGTCAAGCAAGTCAACTTTCCCTGAATGAAGGTATTAACAGAGATACTATCTACTGTGCAGATGTCTGCTTTTGTGAAATATGTAGGAGTTTAGTAACTTTGAAACATGCCAGTGGGTTTAAAATTAAACACTTTGTAGAAATAAAGTAAGGGCAGAAAACACAGGTACAGCAGGAACATTTCAAGGTAAAAATTATGATCATATAATGCAAGAGGGCATTATGGAAGACTACAAATTGTCAGGTTATTTAAAGTGTAAACACTGTTATAAGCCAAGCCTGGAACCATAGAGGATTACAATCAAAACCACGAGGCAATCTGGAATTCCTTCCCAATATTTCTCATGTAGGCATGGGCCGATATGTTTCAACTGTGTGGTAGGCCAACTTAATCAGCAGAAATACAGTTTCCCAAACATGCTAGTTTCCACCCCATGTCAACCACTAAGCTAAATTTATCAGTTGCACTGTGGGAAGCGCTGTAGAACTGCAGAGCTGACCAAAGGGAAATTCGGTCAGATATAGCTATCAAGGTCAATAATAAACACATTTTTTAATAATAAGTGTACGTACAGGTATGTCCCATTGATGAATCACATGATGAACATGCAAATCCATGATTCATGACTACTGTTGATTTAGCTTGATATGTTTCTAATTATACAAAGACTGTTCTTTTTCTTCTGCTTCTTGGAACATTTAAAATCCCTTTCTAATGCAAAATTGCAGAAATATTTAAGCCATAATTCCTCAAATAACAGATGTAAAATTATGATTCCCAAACCTTAAGAATATGGATTTGAATAAACATTTTATTAACATACTGGAATTCAAAATGCACAAATGCAAAGTGAATTCGTAGTTATAATTATCAATCTCTTTCTGCACCAACAGAAATGGCAGAAAACTATATATAATTATGTTTTACTTATGTATGGAGTCAATTTTTAATATAAAGTTACTTTTCAAACATAATTATTTTAATAAAAGAGTTATTCTGTGAAGGATTATTCATTCATATTGCAAACACTACAGTATCATGACATACTTTCAGATTTTGGAACAAATCTTCAGCAAAGAGTTACAATCAATATTGATCCTGGTTTATGTTTATGTTTTCAAGGCACTACATAATTTCTCCATGTCTTCTGATGCTACACCATAGAGAGGATTTGGAAAAGAAGTAGCATTCACATCTTCATTAAACAAATACTAAAAGAAAAAAGATAGAATGAAATTTAAAATGCAAGTCATTCAATTCATTTGTTAAAACCCACATATGAATGGCTGCAGATTCATTATAGAAGTAACACATGATGACAAGTTCAAAGAAAACTATAAAATCTCTGAGCTGTTTTAGACCACTCTTTCAGCTGATAAAAATTAGCATAGCTCCACTGAAAAAAATTGTTTGCCACATAGACCTGATCAAGTCGTTCCTTCTTCTGCATCTGTTTCCACCATTTTTCTAGTTCCCAGAGCCCTTGCTCTAATAGACATAGAGTATTGCATTAGGAAAATCTGGGTACAATAGTGTAATTGCACTAATTTTGATAAATGGTTTTGTGATTTAAATAACTGGTTCTAATATTCTTGAATGAGGAATATATATGAGGAAAGTAATATAAGCCCTTTGGGTAAGGATTTTAGTAGTTCTAAAAATTTTGTTCAGCATCTGCCTATACTGGAACAAACATGTTGAACTACCATATGGTGTAACAAGTAGCTGTGATAAGCAACATTAATAAAATTGCTATTATGATTCCTTGCCAACCAGTTCAGACCTGGTCATCTTTCTCCGATTTCCAGAGGTACCAACATTATGAGCAGCAATACACCGTGACTTTAAGTGACATTTCCCCCTTTTCTCTGCAAATGAATTTCATTTACTAGCTCAATACATACCCTAGAAATGTGTTATTACATACCTCATGCCATGGAGAAACACTGATTTGAACAGCGGGTGAGGTGGCATACCCAGGAGACTATAAAAAGGAAAAAAAGACTGCTTCAGAATATTTTTAGTGAGCTTCAAATAATATTCTGTCAGTACTTTTCAATGTGTCTGCCTGAGTAACGCACTCTTTGGATTCAAAATTATGAGGCAATGTTGTAGGCAAGAGTGTAGCAGTGCTAAGCTCACATGGTTTTGGTGTTCAGAAAGGTCCAGGAGAACTGTTCTTTTTTTATGAAACTGAGACTCCCACAAGTGCATAATTTGTGGGTATTCATCTGGCCATAAGAGCTTTTGCTCATGTTTTGTCATATCTTTTGATTAGTAATACACGATACAGATTTAAGTCTCATCAGACTTGGAGAAAATTCGTAACTCCTGTTTTCTTTTTAAAAGGAAGAATTGGTGTAAACATGTGTTTTTCCAGTCTTAAAGAAAATAGAGGAAAATCTGGTACAGGACTGGACTTCAATCACAATGCCTGGGGCTGTCTTCCTTGAAAATGTCTCTTCTGATGCTGTGCTTCTGTTTTTCAACTTGCTATTAAATGAAGCCTGTCAGGAATCTATTTTAACTAAAATAAAAATGTCCTGATAAATTGGACATGATTGTGATGGGAATGTTTCCAACTTGGAGCTCTCACAAACTCCAACCTGTAAGTGAATTCATTTGATCTAACGCCTCTAAAATCAGGTGTAAGGACCCTTTTATAGAAAGTAAATGGCATGTCATAGTTAATCCTATTCAAAGTCACAGTGGAATTTTACATTATTGACAGTGTAAAGGACAAGGAAGTTTTGTTTTTTATTTCAAACCAAGGCACATTCTTTCAGTGCTAATAAGAGTAGTATCAAAACCAGGGCAGGAAGGATATTTTAAACATTTTTTTCCCCTCCTTTTTATTCCAAGGGGCTTTGTCTATATTATTTTTAAATATAAACAAATTATCAGAGATATCTGTATTTTAAGTCAAGCATATTTCTCTTGTTAAATGTAAAACATAAATCTTAGATATTGTAATTTGATAATTAAATCTTGCCTTGTAATCTTTTGCTATAATATGTTCACTTTTAAATATATATTTTATTCACAAATTTCATTGTTACTCTATAAGTCTTTTAATTATGATCAGCAAAATATATTAGGGAAATGTGTGACCAGGTGTTTGTTTAGTGTCAACATGAGTTTTACAGTGATGGGAATGTGATGCACACTTAAGGTACTGGGAAATGTTATAAACTGTTTTATTAATGTTCAGTGGGTGTGTAAAGGCAGCTTGGATGCCAAATGATGCATTTTGTGTTTTTATTGTTGCTGGTGTTTGTCTGTTGTTGGGTGTTTGTTTTGTTGGGAGTTTTTTGGTTTGTTTGTTTTTTCTGGTGGGGTTTTTTTTTTTTTTTTTTGGTGATTTGTTTTGGTTTTTTTTCCCAGAAGCAAAATGAGACAAGTCCCAGGAACTTTTCTGTATCTACGTGTGGCTAAATATTTCATCCAAAACTCTGTTTGTTTGTTTTTTTCCCTCTGAATAAACAGCCCATGGTTATAATAGTTATAAATATTGAGATGTTTTCAAAACTGAGCTGATTTCAAGTCTTCCTATATTTTGAAAATGCATCAATTTTCAATTCTCACTTCTTTTATTAAATAGCATTCAGTGAGGGATTATACTGTTTGTTTTAATAGAAAACTATTTGAGGACTACAACCTCACATTTTCTGAATGTATAGAGGCAGCTGTTGCTACTTACCTTTACTTTCTCAGATGAATTAAGGTCTTTGTATAATGGATTGGCAAATGAACCATTAGCACTCTCTTGTACTTTCCTTGAAAAGTCAATCAAAAGAAAAAAGGAAAAACACCCACCATATCACACAGGTTGTCAAAAAACCAAACAGTTTCAGGTTGAAAAGTAAAAAATAAGAGATGGCTAAATATATTTCAAACTGAGCTCTACTGAAATTAGTCCAATATTCTGTATAAATAATGTGTAGGTTAAAATCAGAATTTTACATTTGTTGCTGTTAAAAATGTTGCTGCTTTTGGATAAGCATAGAACTATTCAATTTCCTAACACATTAGTTATTTAATTGTTAAAAGTACTATGTTTTTCCAATTAATTGGAAAAAAACCTTGTGTTTTGGGTCAAAGTCATCAGTAAAAGTTTTAAATCTATAGAAGTTACCCATACGTTTTGCTGCAAAGCCAGAAATAAAAAAATCACTGAAGATATTGAAATACAAAAGTTTCATGAATGAACACAATGCCTTAAACATTTTATAATAGATGCATAGGACAAATTTTGCTAACTAGGGAGCTCATGTCCATTACCTCATCTAGAGGTTTAAAGATGTGCTTTCCTGATAGAGATTTTCACATGATCCTTTTCATTTGGAAGCATTTATAACCTGTACAGTTAATCCTATTAATTCTGCAAGAGCAGAATGGGAGTGGAGCTTTCTGCCTACGTCTAAATTATTTTCCCTTGTAGATGGCTGGTTGCTAATATTCCACAATGCTTGAAATCACAGAATCTCAGAATCATTTGGGTTGAAAAAGACTTCTAAAATCACTGAGTCCAATCTCTGACTGATCATCACCTTGTCATAGCACCAAGTGCTGTGTCCAGTCCTTTTTACCTCTGGGGATGGTGACTCCACCACCTCCATGGACAGTCCATTCCAATGCTTAACAATTTTTTCTGTGAAGAAATTCTTCCTGATGTCCAGCCTGAACCTCTCCTGGTGCAACTTGAGGTTATGTCCTCTTGACCTATCACTAGTTGCCTGTGAGAAGAGACTAACGCCCACTTGGCTACAACCTCCTTTCAGGCAGTTGTAGAGAGTGACAAGGCCTCCCCGGAGCATCCTTTTCTCCAGGCTAAACAGCTCCATAGGACTCAACCCCAAACCTCCTCACAGGACTTAAACTGCAGACCCTTCACCAGCTTCGTTCCCCTATTCTCTGGACTCACCCCAGCACCTCAGTGTCTTTCTTGTAGTGAGAGGCCCAGAATCATCAAAACTCTTTCAAGACTATATAAAAAGCAACAGCTGTATTAGTTAAAATTACTGAAGAATGAAGCAGAAGCTAATCTTTGCTTTTGAAGGGATGTGCTATTTATTGTTTGGGTTTTCTTCCACAGTTTTTAATAAGAGCATGTGCATGCCTTTGTGTACATAGAAAGCTCTGTTTGTACAGTATTCTAAGGCAAAAATTTTCCTAAAGCTTCCCATCAATCTCCCTGATTGAGACATGGATTTTCTTTTATTAAAAACTGTTTCTATTCCTAAGCTGCTCCTACAAGTGATTGAAGCAGTGTCTTCCTACAAGGTGATAGATGGGTTCTGGGTTACTGTGGCAGGCAGGACTGGGGGGACAGGAGTAGTCACAGAAGCACAGTTGGTGGAGGTGTTGGGAAGAGAAGCTGTGCCTCAGCGAGAATCATAGAGGAGACATGCTGCATGATTTTTTTTTGCAAATAACTAAAGCCAGAATGGCTACTTAGGAGGAAGGCACAAGTAGGCTACAGAGATATATGACCTTATGAGTTAAATCAGTGCAAGAAAATAAGTTTGGATTTTAGACTGAACCAGATATATCTCCATAAAATTTTTCACAAGAACACTGTCGGAAAGTAATTGCTTCTAATGCCAGTCTCATAATTTATTTTGATTACCTGGCACAACACAACAATGTGGAGAGCTGACTATTTGAACCTGCTGAGTTTTTCATTTGATCTTAATCTCCACTGTAATAAATCATGATATCCTGATCTTTTAGTTACTTTAATGAAGCTGTAACACATTAAATTATTTATATGCATCCTAAGTGTATATTTGCATCCTAATCCTCCTGAATAAAATCCATAAAATGTATACGGAATTTATTTTTTACTTTAAATGAAAGCATGGATCACAAAACCTGAGGCCAGGTATACATACATTTCTAGAATTAAACACAACACAGTAGACCTTTAGTTGATCAGAAATATGAAGCCCCTCTTGTTAGAGAAAAGCAATGCTATGTCCACTACTGTACTCTGCCACCAATATAGACACTGAGGAGGAAGGCGTAAAAGTGCAGTACTAGTCAGTGAGGTGACTGTTGCCATCTGGTTATCAGTTTGCACCCTGATTTTAAACTGCTTGATTGGACAGTTTAACTAAATGTATTGTAGTGACTTGAGTAAAGCTCATTCCTGCAGTGCTTGCTGTTACTTGACCTAAGTGAAACATTGCTTATTGCTACAGTAAAGAGCAACATCCCCATCACAAGATCTCATAGTGGGGTGAAAGTTACATTATGTGTTACCACTGTGCTCAAAGGACTTATAAGTCATTGCTTGAAAAATTACAGTCCAATTGCTCAATGGGAAAGGTTTGTAACTCTCATTTGTGAGGAAAATTCACAAAATGCAAGTTCAGAAGACTACTAAGCAGGGAATAATTAGGGTTAAAAATGCCAAGAACAGAACAGTTAAAAAAAAAAAAAAAGTACTCAAGTGGGTAAAGCAGTTCAGAATGAGCTGGGTTTTCTAACATAACCAGAAATACCACAAAAGGAAAGGAGAGGTTTAATCATCTTGGGATGAGGTAACGTGGGTCATAGCTTTGCTAAACTCATCTGTATTCCCTAGTAGCAAAAAGTACTTCCTTGTTAGAGGTTTCTCCACTACAGCTTCACAGAGATGGGAGGAAGTTGAGTTGTATGCTCCATAAAATACCCACCAGTGTATAAAGGGAGTGTTAAGTAACATGATGCTTTTTAATAGAAAATTAAACTATATAGATTTCATTTGTTTGAATGCAATAGCTCATAATTTTCAATGTACTTTTCAAAGAAAAATCAAATCTTTTATATAGGACACAAATTTGTAGAAAATATAGTACTGAAAGAATGCTTATCATCTGGACCATAACAACAATGACAAAATCCTAGTGGATCAAAGATTCACTTGCAATTAAGCTACTAATTAAAATAATCCCTTTAAAGGATTCTTCATAGGTGTTCTAAAGCTTCAGTTGTAAACAGAAATTAACCTCAGGATCTCAATTTCCAAAATATTTATAAAATCTTTTCAACTAAATGTAGATTTGCTGAAGTAGGCTATATTTTGCACATCCCACAGAAGAAACAGGAGGCATGATGCAAGGAGAGAAAACTTTCCACAAGCTGCATCGAAAATCATCTACAAGTCGCTTGGACATTTGATTAGACTGTGCCATGTTGTCTCAGTTTCCAAAGTCTTCAATTTGTGCTTTTTGAGTCACCTTTGGAAATTCAAATGTTTTTGTTCTTTTCAAGTCACTACTTTGCATCTTTTGGCTTAGTTATCTTGATGGTTACAGACTAAGATATGGTCTGCTTTAGCATGTCTCTGCTTGTTTCTACGCAGTCCTTCCTGTGTGTGTAGGCCATGAGATGTACATTTCAGAAAAACTGAAGACTTCTGACTATAATACTGTGTACCATCCTTCAGAACAAAAATATGCTATAGAAGAATGAATGGATTTGGATAGCAGCATTAGACTAATACACCAACTCCCAAACAACAGTTACAGCTGATGTTCTCAAATTTTGGTTTTCTTTTTCCCACAAAACTGCACATTTTTCTCCCATTTTACAAGAACAGTATCTGTCTCTGTTCCAGTTCACAAGCTGAAAATGATTCAATAAATGTCATTATGCTGTCATTCTATTTATCACTTTGGGATATAGGAACAGAGGCACAGCCAGCAGTGACCTCTGGCAGCCCTTCAGATCCACTTGGAAAGTCTTGCCTGGAATACACTACCCGTTCCTCCACACCAGACCTCCAGAAGGGTATGGTCTAATTGCAGAAAGTCTGGCAACAGAAACTGGGAATCATCATAATTATAAGTAAACCTTAACTATGGAGAAAGGCTAAAAGCACTGAGCTTTTTAGACTGAAGAAAGCAGTCTGTAAGGAGGCATGACAATTGTCTTCAAGAACAGAAAAAGCTTTTTGCAAGGAGGAAGGGAATGATCTGTTATTGTCCATGGTGAATAGGAATGAACTTAAATTGTAAACAGACATATCAGCAGTTAGAAAAAAACTTTCTAATGGTAAATTTCTTTCTACCCAAGGTATCAAGATTGCCTGAGGATACCGTCAAATTTATGTTGCTAGAGGTCTTTAAATGCAAACTCAGGAGTGATACAACTGATTCTGTTATGTGCAGAAAAAAAAAAAAAGGCTTTGTGGGCCCTTTCCCCTCCATTATTTTCTATTATTTTAAAATACTTGCTAAGAGCACTTCAGTTTTTCACTCTGTTGTCTGTGCGGCAAGATAGATTTTTTATATGCTTTGGAAAATTTAATGTATAGTGTTCATTAAGATTGACATGACTGATAATAGCTGTGATAGCCTTGTGACTGATGGCACAGATCAAGAATAGGAAAGAAACAAACTGAAAGGATCCAGGGACATTGACTTCTTTGAAGGCAATAGCAAAACAGCATAGCTTGACTGGGCAGAAAGTCACCTACTTCTGATATTCTCACTTTGTAAGTAAAAGGAAGTACTTTATAAAGTAAAATGAAGTATGGGAAGGAATCTGCAAAAAGCTAAAATGAAGCTTTGTTTCTATTTGATCAATAAGGACAGATGTCACTGTGCGGAGTGGAGTAATGGGCAGCCTTCTTTTCTGGACTAGAAAATCATCTCTGCAGTGAAAATAGGAATGCAAGAAACTTGTAAGCTTTCTTAAACTGGCAAGTAGCTTGCGTATCTGAATGTCATCACGATAATGAAGTACACTGTTGCCAAACCATGTAGCCAGTTGCTTTTGTCCATTAGGAAATAAACTTACATTATGACTTCCAGTAAATCCCGGTCTGTCACTGGAGTATTTAAAGTCTGCAGATCAGAAATTATATTCCTGCAGAGGAAGGTGAAGGAGAGAGCAAAGGGGAAGTGGGGCATCCTTTCTGTGTTGAAAGGAAGAGTTAAGACACTATTTGTCTTTCCAGTGGAAAAAAAAAAAAGGGGGGAACAAATGTAACACTTAGGTTCTCACCACTGTTAGTGACAATTTCTTAGCCAGCAATTGTCTAAGGGCTCTCCAGCCTGCCCCTACTGCCTGACACCTGGTTTTCTACTGAAAAAAATGAGTTCTGTTGGACTCTGTAACTTCTACTCTAGCTCTTGTGCACATTCCTGTGCTATTTCCATTGAGGCACTCTATTTTAAGATGTCCTGGGAGCTAGCACCTGCAACTGTTAACGTGCTTCTAGAGAACCATCTGGCAATGCCTGCATGTGTGGTTCCATATCAGCAAGGAAAGGAGATACTAATAGAAATTCTTTAAAAATAGCTAGTAAAAGAATTTATCAAAAGGCAGTAAATATGGACTCAAATGTGTGAAAGCTTCCCTAGAGTGACTCTTAGTGCCTAATGACTTCTAGAAAACAATATGATCCAAAAGGGTTAAAACAGACACAAGCCTTTGAAGAGAAAATTAATTGTAGGAAAGTATAATTTATGTGCCAGTTAAATTCCTCTCATTTATCAAATCCCTTAAAAAAAAAGTAAAATTAGGAGTAAAATCTCATGCCTCTGTGTGGTGCTGTCACATTGTACATTTTACAGACTTATGCAAACACAAATCACTTCTTATTATAAAGCCTTATCTTAAAGATCCAAACCTCAATATGATAATATTGGCTGCATTTTGTCTAGTTAGTTCTGATTATTGATTAAGCAGAATTATTGATTAAGGAATAATTTGCCTTAATTCACTACTATGTTTCCAACTGTGATTTTTGTATACCAAATCATGGTAGGCACTAGGCAGTTGAAGAAGGAGAGAGAAACTGCCTGGGTGAGCTTATCTTCTCAAGATCAAAATTTAGATTTAATTGTTTTCACAATTTCATAATTTTAATGAAATTTCATTGATTAGCTAGATTGTTTTTTAGCAAGATGGCTCTAAAATGCATTTTAACTTATATGTTATGTCAACTGTTTAAAAACAATGAAAATAAAAAAAGAAATTGTTCTGTACCATGGGCAAAATGATTTGACAATCTGAGTTCCTACTAGACAAAACTTGTAATCCAAAAAAAATTTCCATCATCTATTTTTTTAGCGCCATAATAAGAAGATCCTCATTCATCCCTGTCTTAACACATACTTAATAGGAAACTTGAATAATTGGCATCATATTGCAACAAGATAAAAAAAAGAGTGGGTTTTTTTTTAGCATATATAATTACAAGAAAGGAAGAAATATTTCTTGAATACAGGTATGTGGGTAGAACAGATATGAATGGCAGTGCAGTAACCTTTAAGCAGATATTTATGAAAGGAAAAGGTAGAAGGAAGTGTTGAGAACACAGGAGAAGCAGTGTAAGAAACAACAATATCTTTTTAATTAAAATACCATCAAACATATTTTGAGAAAATTTTTTTTTTTTTTGCACAAAGACACTAATTGAGTTTACAAAAAAATAAATAAATCTAGCAGCTCTTTCATACAACTAATCTCATATTTCTGAGGTGTCTTTTCCTATGTGTGCCTTAGTGGGTTGTATTATGTGAATGAATAAAGTCTTGAAGCCCCTATAAAATCAGATAAGAATACGTTATTCCTGCTTTAGAGAAGAGGAAGGAGATGTAAAGAAAGCAGGTGGGGCTATGCACTCAATTGAGAGTAGCACAACCAGTAAAGGCTCCTGCTTCAACATTTTGCTTCTGTGTCCATAGACAGCTCTACCTGTCAGGGGAGCATGCAGTGATAGGAGACATGTCAGCAGCAATAATGTCAGGACAGGAGTCTGCCTGGTTTAGTGGATAGTTTGGGAGATAACAGCATCCCCAAAGAGAGAAAAGTCTATAGCAGAGAACAAGTTTAAAGGAAAAGAGACAGCTTCGAAGATGAATTCTGGAGAAGAAAATGAAGGTGAGAAAAATCTAACAACATGAAAACGGACAAGAAAATGCATGACAGGAATTGCTGAAAGGGAGGAAGGGACAGTGGTAGGTACTTGTTGATAGAGAAGGATCTAGCAGAATAAGTTAAGAGATAGGCAGAGAAGCAATACAAGTGTTAGAGGAAAATAAGAAACAGAAAAAAAATCTTACATTAGGGAGGAGAGGGAAAGCAGAGATTATCAGAGGGATGACAAGAAAGGCTAGGAAATGTATCTGTGAAACAGCGAATTGTCAGTGTAAGGCATATCCTAAAAGTCCTCCGAACTCTGAATTTTATAACTTAAGAATACTCATCCAACCAAAACATTCTTAGCAGTCAAGCCATTCCTCATTGTTTCCAATGGGGTCCACTAAGGTCAGCTTTTGTTGCAAAGCTAGGTTTTCTGCTTAGTGTTGCATATGAAGACAAACAGACTGTGGGGAGATTTAAAAGTTGAAACCAATGAGACTGGGCAGTTAGCCATTGCTTTGTGCCACATTTGTGTCTGCTTTACACAAAATAAAAGTTTCACTTACGTTTCTGGCACTTTCTTCTTCGAAAGAAAATACAAGGCAGCAGCTGTAATTTTAATCAGCAAGAAACCAATACCCAACCCAATCCAAATATCTGCAAAATCAGAGCAATCAAAGACAGAAATAAGTAAAACAAAATACATAAAGAATGAATTGAAAGGTATTTCTTTCTTTTTACAGACCCACCATTTTGCTGAAGAGTTGAAGTTGGAGGCTGAAGAGGCTTAGCACTCATGTGGCAACGGCTTCCTTTCCATCCTTTTCCACATCTGTGAATAAAACAAGAATTTTTGGAAAAGGAAGAAGAAAGGATCATAAATAGTGATGAACACACAGGAAATGCAAACCATTTGAGCACTTTTGCCAGCGACTAAAGCTTATCCAGGAATCACAAAGAGCAGCATCAAAGTTAATATAATGGAATGTAAGTGAGAAACACACAAAACAAATTTATAAGAGAGAAAAATAAAATAAAACTAAGTCCAAAGCTTAGAATTGGCTTCCTTGTCCACATTGCCATCGTTCTGTTCTCACACAGCAAAAGAAATTTGACTAATTTCCCTGTATCCCCCATGTGAGAGTTAAATACATTTCTGAGTTAAGGAACTGGGACCCCAATATTGAGAAACACTAACCTTGTTCAAGGTTAGTAATTGGGATAACTAATGAAGCCTAGGTTTAGAAAGCAGAGCTAGCAGCAAATTCTGACATGCTGACTTTTAAGTAAAAATGGCATAATTTCATCTGACAGCTCTGGCTGAGCTGGAGACCCATTGTATTCAGTGACAGAAAATACCTGGTCTCTTCAGTCCTCCTTCTTCAGCATGCTACAAAAAAATCATGTAATTCATAAGCTGTTCTTTTATGCAGACTGATGATTTTATACAAATGTCAAATTGCAGCTGGGCTCATACCAGGCTCTGTGGATCCATGTAGAAATATTGCAATCTGATGGTAATCACCCATCAAAATAATTTTCTGATTGCTCTCGATTGTATAATTTCTTTTTCGCCCATTTGCCAGATTTTCCATTGAGCTAGATATGCTTTTAACCAAAATTGCCCTCTTTCTTGTCACTGAAGAACTTACTTGACTGTAAAGAAAGAATAAGAAAACAGATTTGCAGCTGTGCACAAGTAGTACTCAGGCATGGCAAGAGAGGTGCCATCTGCTGCGCTGGAATCACCAGGGCATAGTTCAGAACTGCAAAGAAGGAGTTCTCACAAAGCAGGTCTGTGTAATGGTAAGACTATAGGAAAGTTCTACTACCCAGAAATAATTAAATATATCTTTGTATGCTATGTTTCCATTTATTCATGGAATATTTCTCCATATTTGTGCTGTGTTTGAATTATGGATAAAAGATTTAATCAGCTTTTAGTCATATAGATAACTAGTTTATCTTCCTAAGCAGGCATACATACAGGTTTTATAATCAGCTACTAACTACCTTAGGT
Organism: Acropternis orthonyx; assembly: GCA_035583155.1. Classification (NCBI taxonomy): domain Eukaryota; kingdom Metazoa; phylum Chordata; class Aves; order Passeriformes; family Rhinocryptidae; genus Acropternis; species Acropternis orthonyx. The sequence goes on from JAWWEU010000081.1 coordinate 18,846,154, forward strand.
TGGTCATTTATTTCCCTCCAAATCTATGAATTTGAACAGTACTTTTTTATGTTACATGACACACACCACATAGGAATCTGATCTCAGATTATCAACATGTACAGTCTTGGCCAGTGAAATGATTTACCACTGTGTCCATCTAGGTCACTGCTATTGCTTGGAAAAAAAATAAAGATTAAAGTGGAGCAAGAGAGTATCTCTGAAACTTGGTAACTTACTAGGACTAATTAAAAAAACTAGATGGGAAAGATACTGTAAAGCGTGAAGCATGGGAACTACTTATAGGGAGAGTGAGGAGACAAGGAAGAAAAAATGAAGATAGTAAAGGCTAATCCTCAAAGACCAGGATGGAAAAGGAGTGCTAAACAACAAAAAACTTGAAGACTGAGTATATCAGTTGGTTAAGAGCTCCTACTTGTATCTTCACACATCAATTTATTTGTTAATTTCTGACTTTAACAGGCAATATTAGCAATCATCCCTGCCACTGAGGTAAAATATAAGACTATCAGAAAAAACTGTTTTATAATTTGGAGGTTCCTTCAACTCTTTTTATGGTTTGGTTTATCAGTACTGAAAACATTCAACTTTCTCAAGTTAAAAAAAAAAAAAAAAAAAAAAAAAATAGAGAGAAAATAAGTTAAAGCTAGTTGAGAAGCCTGTAACTTTCTCTGAGGCTCCAAGAAAAACGGGAAAATTGTTCACTAATATCCTTGGATCATAGCTCATAGAAACACTGCCTCTGGTTTTTAATGAAGCCAAGCATTTCTGTGCCCAGAAGAGAAAGAAACGTGTCTTAAATATTCAAAACAATCTTGTTTCATAGATGTTTTGCAAGATTTTGTTCCTTTTATAACTACCTTCTGTAAAAACTCTAGCCAACTACAGTGATAGCTGTATTGGAGAAATTACTCTCTAACTTGAAAGGAGAGAACAGAATGAGATTTGTAGTGGCACTAATATCTGCCAATAACTTACATTAGAGAAGAAGAGAAGATCTAGACCATGAATGTAAATAAAATACATTTTCAAAACAAATGCTTTAGGTGGTCTTCTATAGGATATTGGAAGTTTTGATAAGAAATCCAGAGAATTGAGAATATTTTGCAAGTTTGAAAATGCTATACCACTATATATTTTATATTTAACAAAATCCAGAAACCATTGCAAGCCATAATCAATCAAACTATTTTAGAAGCTATGCAAAACTTATATAACAAAACACAGCACCTACAGTACTTAAGGAATGAGGTACATGTACCCCCTTCTCTGAGTCTTATTCTTCACAGCCTTCTGCCTGTGCTGTCCTTTGCAGCTGTGTGAAGTAGGTGTTGAAATTATGTTCTACTGTAGTGACATTTCCTGTAGGCTTCACACTCTGTCCAAGGTATGTAGGACTAGGCAGCTGATAAAAAAACTGGAAAAGTCCCTCTTTTCATTAAAGAGTAAAATAAAAATATCAGGAAAAAACTGGTAAAGGCAAGCATGGTATTAGTTTATACTCATTATATATATTATATATATAGTGATGAAAGAGGTTTTGTTTGTGCTGAAAACCTATTCCTATGCTTTTGCAATAACAATAATATAGTCTCAACCCTCAGACTTTGTCCTTGCCTGTTACTGCAAAAACTGTATGTTAAAAACAGTAGTAATACCAGGAATACTATAGGGAAAGAAGTCAAACTTCACCTTTCTACTGTGCAGTCCTTGATACACGTAATCCTGAAGTGAACTTTAATCACTCTAACAGCTCCAGGTAGGTCAGAGCAGCCTGTGTATGCACCCAAGAGATGCCTCACTTGAAGCACAGCTAATGAAGGAGAACACTCTTAACTACCCACCCACTGCTGTGCATAGACTGCACTTCCAGTGCTTTGCTTTCAGCTGGGAGGCAGATAAGTTGCTTCTTCAAAGTCACAATTAGTTTTGTCTATGATGAGAGCAGCTGGGGATACGCAAATGCTGATGTGGTGGAAGGACCTTAGAGTGCAGATCGACCATGTCTTTTGGGCTATGTGTTAAATCTTCATTAGCAGGGTAATGTGAACTTTGAAGAGCTTTCTTAATAGTCCTCTTCTGCTATTTTATTTTTAAGACAGACAATTCTGAAAAAGCTCTGAATTTATCTCTTGAGCCATGAAGCTGAAATTCCGCATTATTTATGTACAATTAATTTCCTTGGACTAATGACATCCTGACTAATTAGTAACACCACATTTTACATGAGTCTTAAGCTTATCTGAAATACAGATATAGCCATTGCAATCCATTTAGACAGGAAACTCCTCATAGTTGAAACAGGAGGACCAACAGAGAAAGACAGATGAAATAGCACTTGAATACTTCCATCCCAGTGCACACCCTAATCTATCCTGCCTGACAAAATGTCTTGTGTTATTAGCAAGTTCTTATGGTAAACTCACCCTGGAAGACAGGATGTTAACCCCTCAAATTTGCTTCTAGGATTTCCAACTCATTATTCCCTAATATGCATAGTGGTAATGCAAGGGAACAAACTTAGCATTACCTGTGTTGCTGCATCCTGTGCCAGTGGTTATGGCTCATCTCACTTGCAACGAAAAATAAAAACCAGACAAGGTGTCTGTTGTTTTCTGATGTTCAGTCAGGGCAGGTTTAATTTACAAGGACATGTCTGGCTGATACACTGCTTCATTTCAGAATATCAGAGCACATCTGCTTTTCTAATATTTATCTGAAAATCTTCTTATAGAGAAAACAGGGTCTGTTATGTCTTGTGTATATTCAGAATGGCCAAAATTAGTCAGCCAACTATTTAGTGTACATGGTATTAATAGTAGGTAGTTTAAGGTAGTAATAGGTGGATGACTGTAGTATGAATGTGCACTTTGCAGTATCCTTTAGAGACTGTACTTACGAATTTGCAGCAAAGCACTGAGCCAGTACCTTTTGTGTGAACTCAGATTTGCCATTGCTATGTTTCTAATAGCTTTGCTATGTTTATAATACATTATGTGGGGGTCATTACACATGAGTGCTGATATTATCTGAGAGCTGTGCCATATGTATGAGAGTGCAGGCTGCTCCAGGAGTGGTGACAGAGAACACAGGGGAAAAAAAACCACCAAACCCACAACCTAGTTCCTTGCAGAAAACAGAGACTTTACATCCCTCTGCTATATCAGTGTAGAAGTTTCTCTGCGCACTAATCTTTGCAATCAGTATTATACAAAATAAGCTTCACTAGGCTCTTGAATAGTGTGATGAAAACAGCAACTCTTATTTGACTATGGAGAAAGAAGTAATCTCTACTTCAGCAATGTAGTTATCCTTTTGCATACATATTCTGAAGACCCTCAGATGGTCTAAACTTCCAGTAGCACAGCAAGGTAGAGAGGAACGTGGAAGCCAAGAATTCCCCATAATTGGCCATAGAAGAAAGCTAACTAAATAAGTGAATAAAATTATGTGATATGACTGTGTATGATAACAGGGACCTCGATTTGAGGATACAGAATAGATATAACTTCTATTCTGAAAACTGCTAAAATTTGTAACTGGCAAATACAAATGAATCAACATGAAGGAGAGCAATATGAAGTATAAACAGATTCTAAGTGAAATGTAAGTACTCTGAGAAAAGATCTATGCATCCTCATAGATTATTCAAGGAAAGTAATGGCTCACTTTGTATCATAAAGGCATGCAGGGTGCATAATAAGTAAGATAGAAGACATTAGATATTACAGTGATTGAAGTCATATGGCAGAGACTGAAAAGATCAGATTTAATTTATACAAAAGATGAGTGGGAGCAGATATGCTCAAGGTAAACAGAAAGATATATGGTAAATGGAAGAAAAATTGTGTGTTGCTGTCTATCTTCTGGAATATTCAATCAAACTGAAAGGAAATACGTCTTAAACTAATAATAAGAAACCTGTTTGTCACATAGTTTTTAACTGACCTGAGGGAGTCCTTGCCATAGTAAGTCTCAGAAGACAAGAACTTAATGATATGTACTAGAGAGAACTCCTCAAAATAGAGAATGAAACTCTTTACAGACTGCAGAGCTTAATGGGTAACTGATGGCAATTTAGAAGAAAATTCATATATTGGCATCATCATCTTTTACATGTAGCTTTTCTCCCAGGGTGTGCTGGGAGCTACTCCCTGGTCCCTAGCATGACACACTCAGGTTACTCATTGCTGTTATAGTCACAATGAGAGGTTCTAATTACAGCCTGAGTTGAATAGGAAAAAGGTAACTATTATAAGGAAGGACTCAGTCAGTGTATCTAATTGCTTTTTATAGAGTTGCACAATGAAACTATGGTGAAGAATTTTGAACGTTTAGAGACGGACTTAATTTTTCTAATGTTAACCACCTGAAAAGGGAGGTATCTAGAGGCAGTTCAGACAAGCTTAGACTGTGGAATAAAGAGATCAATTCTCATCTGGGTCCTTTACCATTGTCTGTAACAGTGTCACAATGACTAGTTCAGATTAGATAGGTACCTTTAGCTGTTTCACAGCTAGGCAAGAGGAGCAACACCTTCATGCTTGCTGTTAAATGTTGAAACAGAAAACAAGCAGCATCTTGTGTTAGAATAGGAGCACAGGGGTGAGTTTTGTATCACAGCCAGAATGTGAATGACATCCTGTTAGATGCAGGAAAATCATTTATTAAATGGAGAAGGGTAAATGCTTTCTCTAATGTCCATAATTTTAAATAGAGAGAATTGGAAAATTTCAGAGCAAATATTTCTTCACAGAAATTAGTTGACCCATGACAAAGTTCGTATTTCACAGATAATTTGAATTTAAATTTTAAAGAAATTCTGTCAGTGTCTGAAACCTGCCTGATCAGCCTGATTTCTTGTCTGGCTCCTACCCTAAAAACCTCAGAACAAACTCAGATTTTGAAGTTATTCTGCTGAGAATTACACTGGTTTGAAAAACAAATTATTTATGGCTTCACTGAAATTCTTCCCTGTTTCAGGCCAGTGTGATAGTCTTGCATATGACAGAATTTTTTTCAGGGCAATTAATCCTACCATAAGGAAATGCAGACCTATATGGAAATTATTTGCTGTGTCATTTGCTTTTGTGCCTTTACTCTGTAATGAAATAGGCCCCAGAAGAATTCACTGAACGTTGATATGTGATGCGCACTCTATTTTATGGCACAGATTTCAGATATTCAGCTACAGCAAGGAAGCAGAAATATGTATTCACAGCAGATGGTCAGACCTGAAATTCACCATTTCGAACAATTACTGTCTTTTTAATACTACCTTATCCCACCTTCTTAAATAATAGTTTTCTGATTACAAATTTTTCACTACTGTATCACGGAGTTAAAAGCTCCAGTGGGATAAATCTGAAGCTACTCCTGGCACTCAAGAAAGTATTTGGTGCTAAATTCAGCAGTGAAATGACTATTTAGCTAGCTATTAAACAGAGGAAAAGAATTCCTCCAGAAAAAAAAACCAAGATTTTTAAAATTAAATTTTCTCTGGGACAAAACCAATATTTCAACCCTACTTTAAAGGTCAAACCACCAGTGTTGTTTAAATCTAACTGATGATGAACACAAGACATTCACACAACAGAGAAAGAAGCAGCTTGAAACAACGTAGTAGGTACATTAATCACTGATGACTGGAGTTCAGAGTTCAAATTACAACTGAGTCCTGAGTTTCTGTCCCTTCTTTTGAGTCTGGGGTTGTGCTTTGGAAAAAGTGACCCTCAGAATGAATGGTCTTGTCCATAAAAAACTCATTTTTGCATAAACCAGTAAAAGTTTGTCATTTTGTGAAAGAGAATCAAAATATGTGATATTGGGAGCAGAAGGATTGGCACCTTGCCAGCTGAGGGAAGTTTGGTGCAGGTACTCCAAGTGATGTGACTAGCATATAGAGCATTTCACTAGTGAGAAAGCAACTGATCTCCATGTCCTCTTACTCTAAGGAACCTAGAGGTTGAAGTAATACACTATCATTTACAATATGTAGTGAACCTCCTCCAGAAGTCTGTATCAGTTCGGCAGCACTTAAACCATTGAAGTGAATTGAAAAAAGGTCACTGAAGAATTACAGTAAAGAAGCAGTCCTTCATGCTAGCCTGCCTATCCATCTTGTTTCCCAGTTCTTTTTTCCTCCTCTTTTTTTTTTTCTCTTTTAGTCCAATCTTGCATGGTTTTCTTTCTTGTGTTTCTCTTCTATTCTTTCCCTCCCTCCCTTTTGCTCATTGTGAAACATGAATTTGGAGCCGAGGCTTGATTTGCTCTTGAAGAATACTGCAAATAAGGGAAGAATATAGACAGAAAGTGGCCAAGGAGAGAAAGAGTCAGAGAAATATAAACCTCTAGGAAGGACTTTTTACATATTTGTGTCTCAAATACAGACCCAAGTTGCAACTTTTAGAGGTCTGAATAAAGAGTAAGGAATGACCTCACAGAAAGGCTGACTGTGCTGCTGTTTAGACAGCTGGTAGCAAAATCACTTTGCTTTCAGAAACAGCACTGATTTCATATTTAAGTAAAATTAGAAAATAATGCACTAGCTTATAGAAGATACCTGTTCATTTCACAGGAAAAAAAGCTTTTTGCTTAAGTGACAGTTCTGTTGATAGAACAGACAGGGTTTTGTTATGTATCAGTAGAAAACCTGATAAAAGATCTGAATATATTTACAGTGCCTGTATTTTTCCATAAAGACCATCCTTTTCTAATTTTGTTTTTGCTAGACTGTGGTATTGGTTTTTAGTTGGTTTATTAGGGTTTTTTGTGTGGGTTTTTTTTTTTTTTTGTTTTTTTTTTTTTTTGTATTTTTTATTTATTTTTGCATGGGGAGAGTTTGATGGGGTTGTTTGTTTATTGTTTGTGTTTTTTTATGCTTTGGTTTTTAATGTTTGCTCTTGTTGCTTTTAATCTGTAATACTAACAGTACTACATGCTCATTACTTTATTATCTGCACTATAAGTAGTTAGGTAAGAAATAATAGATATTTATTGCAAAATCAGTTCACAAATCTGCTTTTCACTGCACTTTACCCTCTGAATAGCTTTTATTTGAATGAATCTACAATGCCCAGGTGAAATTAAATAGTTATTTTAAAAGCTTGAGCAATTGTTGGTTCTGTATTAAACTATACATTTGGCACAACTAATGAAAAAAAAGTGATAAAATTGTTTTCTTTCCTTTCCTGCTGCCCCTTTTCAGCATTGGTTTAGTCTTTTTATCAGCTGAAATGGTCTGCTTCAACCAGAGCTTGCCAACACCAGGCATTGCTCCTGGCAGGTGGCGTAGTGTATATTGGAGATTATAAATCATTTTGTCATTCTCAGACAGTTGCAAATTTATCTGCTTACACAGGAGACAACACTGTACATACTGTACAATAACATCTAATGCTGCTGTGCACCATTGTACAAGCTAGGTATGCAAGTACAGGCTAAGATTACATCAACACAAATATATTCTTTAAAACTTTTGGCTTGTATTTTAAATGTATGTCAATACAAAAAAACCACCCAAACAAACACAAAAGCCACAAAACTTGTCTTTTGCTTGCCATCCATATACTAGAGAGACAGTGGTTTACACTATGAATTACACATCACCCAAAAATGACTTAAGTGCTGCAATAAGTTCTACACGTGCCAGTGTGGCCCCATAGAAAATAATGCAGGGATGTTGTCTCTGCATAATTTACAGATATTAGAGATGAATTTCACAGATGCCTGGGGAGTTCTCTCTCTAGTTTCTTGCTAACAAGTTAAATTTATGAAATCTTCAGAGGAATGACCTTTAAACAATTTATAAGAACCTAAGACACTTTTGATGCAATCAAAATAAATTCATCACAACCTTTCTCCCAGGTCCACATTCTGTTAGCGTTGTTATGGTTACAGAGCAAAGATTTGAGAATTTAGGAGAAGCTGGAATTAAGGATTCCCATGCAGTTTCAATTCAAACCCTCGTGCATGCCTGTTCAGGCACATATTTAATTGGAAGATCACAAACTCTCCATGCACCTCCCTCCCAAATCTAAAGCTTTAATTCAGGTATTCAGAGCTTAGCATTGCAACAAGATTATTGTTGTTGTTGTTATTATTATTATTATTATTATTATTATTATTATTATTATTATTATTATATCATACAGCAGAGTATGATTCACAACACCTAATAAAATCAAATGAACAAAAAATCTCCCCCAAACAAACAAACAAACAAGCTAACCTATCAGAAAAAAACTATTGTTACTATGAATAGCTAAATTGTCACTTCTGTTCTCAGTGTTTAAATCTTCAAACTTCAGCACTGAATACTACTATATTAGTTGACATGAAGAGAAAGTTGAACTCCAAATAAATTCTTGAAACCTTTATTAGGGAGAATAGATAGGTCTATATCTGGCTTATTTGACTTAGTTTGATAGAAGAGCTTATTTCAACTGCTATACTTGGCACTTTGATAAAAGCAAAATCTTTCCCATGATCTTTCATGCATCACATATTGTTAATGACATATGGTGAGCTACAGCTAATGATAGAAAAATTTCTAGCAGTATTTCGGCATCTATTCAATAAAGTCTTTTCTTGGTTACAGCCGAAGAATATGCAGTACAGATGAAGAACTGGGAACAATTCCCCTGATGTTAACACTGCTGTGCAATGAATCACTGTACACAGAACAATTCAGAGCATCCTTGATGCTCCTTTACTATGTACTAGGCAGAACAAAAGCCTAGCTAACCTGCATTGCTGGTTAACAACACTAACAGGCAGAGATAGTATCCAAAAGTCTGTGAGATCAAAGAATCCTTGCTCTGTTCTGTTTTCTGATTTTATGTCAGCAGTTGGGACAAAGTGGCAGGGAGCCATGACAAACATTCCATGTTAATAAGGGACAGATTTACATCTTGTAAAACCACAGGACTAAGAGTTTTATATAAGCTGAAGTCAGCTTTTATATAGCTGAAAAACTGATTTAATTAACCTACTTCTAAGGACATTGCAATTTTTCATCTATTTGGAATAAGAAGTGTAAAATTTTTTCCGTGGGGTTCCTAGCAGATGATTTCTTTTTACTAGTCTTGAAACAATCTGTTACAAAGCTGGTACAATGCCCTGCCTTTATTCTGATAGCTGCAAAAATATCTGAAAATCAAGACAAGATAACTTAATTTCAAAAATATATTCAAATAATTAGAGTAAGCAATGTATCATATTGCTGCATACCAGTCCTTTTTTTAACTTAGAGTAAATAAATTAATATTGTATTAAATTATGACATATATGTTCTCAAATATGACTTGATTTAGGCAACTCCATAATGTGGCAAAGGCAACTGAACTTATTTGCATATGATAGCTTACTATCTTTTGAAGGAGACTAAACATTGATGTTTTCAACTTCCTTTGCTAGGTGTTTTTTTACTAGAAGGATTTTCTCATAGTGGTTTTTTTTTGACTCTGTTAATCTAAAACCAAGGATAACCTAAAGTTTTCCTTCTTTTTGTGAGGGACTTGGTGACCTACTACTTTACAGTTTCCAGTTTTGTAATAAAAAACTTTTCTGCCCATTTTTTTCTGTCTTTTTCCTTCATGAGAAATACTCTATAGTTGAGAGTTCAGTAGTCTGCAGTACTTTTTTTTTTTCTTTATCCATAACTTGTAGAGTATAATTTTTTTGTTATATTGTGATATTAACCAAAACTCACCATCAGAACTGATCCCACATCTTCCAGAAGATATGGTGTTGGCAATATATGTAGAGAGCTGTGGAAATAGTGACAGTGCAAGGGTAACTTATTGGCCATTGCTGCCATTTTATCACAGGACATGCAATGCTTGACTTTCATATTGAAATTGTGCAAATCTCAGCCTGGTTCTTTCCAAATGTAGATCTGTAGATAGATTTAATGTTAATTTTCATCTTTATGTTAAATGTCTTTAAACGGTGTGATTAGCTTTGGTGGAACCCCTTGAAGGTTGCTCTTTTCCTGGGAATCTACTGACCAGCCAGGGGAGAGCTGGAGAGAAGAGCAGAGACTGCAGATGAAATCAGGCTGGGCAGGACAGGGAAGCACTAACAAGTTGCTAGGCTGTAGCTCACCTAGAAAGATTGAGAAACAACTGAAAGGAGACATGAGAGACAGGCCCATCAGAGCCAAAGGAATGTTTCTTTGGGATGGAGGGGAAGGAACAGAGCTTGCAGTCACTCAGAAAATGTTCCAGTTAACTTCCACAAACTGGAAAGTGAGAACACATCTGTGAGGGCAAGTAGGCAAGAGGACAGGTGTGAGTAAATGCTTTTATTTCTACTCTATTGTTCCTAGTCACACTGAGTTTTCTCAATGTAAATAGTATTCTAATTCAGATTCCAGTAAAATCTGACTTTTAATTAAAAAGCCTTTTTCTGTTCAGTCTGGGCACAGCCACCTTTAAGACAAAGCATGTTGCAAGTACACCTTACTGGATCAAAAAGTAACACAACAGTATTATTAGGAACAAAATATATTTTCTTTCTTGGTCTTAGTCTGACCTTAGGGTAGGTCATGAAATATTGAGACCTTGTCAGCCACAGAACTACAATCTTCTTTTGGATGGTCTCCCTCTTTGGGGTGTGACAATATGGTAAAACTTCCAGTGAAAATCTTTGGCAACTGTGTCTGCAGGTGTTTTCTCATGCACAAGTACAAGAGCAGACATGCAGCTGCTGGGAAGTGGCAGGGGCCTGAGCCTGTTTCTGCTTGTCTAAAAAGGTGGAAACCAGAGAAAAACATCCTGCATTATGGGCTTTGTCCATGAGCCAACTTTTGGGACTTTTTTAATTTTTTTTTTTTTTTTTTTTAATATATAGACACTTTTCAGCTACAAGTTATGGTACAAGTGAAAAAAATCTGCATTTTCTTTATTCTCTCAGTTAGGTCTTTAAGATTTTAATACTATGATTATTAGCAAATTTAATAAAAAGATATTTTGCTAACAGTGGATTTAATAATGCCTAGTTTTCCATTTGTTCACATCCATTCATATTCTCAATAAAATTTCTTTTCTCATGTCCCCATGATTTCTTCCACCTTTAGTCTGTTTCTTTCAGATCTCTACAGTACTCTTAATTCTCTCACATGAGCACATGCTGCTGGACAAGGGTTAGCATTGTGCCATAAGATAGTTGTGTTGGCTAGCACATGCAGGACAAAGAGGAAAACTATTGAGCTCATGTTGCCATTTTGCCTTATTTTAAAGACAGCAAAGGACTGAAAATTAGATTTTCAGGTCTTTCTTTAGTAAACATTTTTTTCCCAAAAATTCTAGGGATATCTCATCAAGACTGGTCAAATTTGATGGATCAGCTAAATATGGGTTTGGGTGGAAATAATTATGGTCTGGCAAATAGAATAGCATCCCAGTCACACTTTTTTTCCTTCGTATATCAAGATTAAAGAAAAAAGTTTAAAAATAGAGGATTTCTCTGTTCTTTTTTTGACCAATGTCTAATAAGACTTGTATGTCCCAAACAGACATACCTTTTCTTATAAGTTATTATTTCTGGATAGACTAAGGGAGGGTTCAGCAGTTATTTACTCTACATCCCAGAGAGCAGCCCTGTGCAAGAGCTGTATATTGATGAATGTAAATCTTGATGAACAGACACGCTTTTAGTGTAGCCAGCTGTCAGCCTACACTGAGGCTTCCTTCCTTCCTCCCTTTCCCCTTCCCTCTTGCCCTCTCTCCCTTCCCTGCAAATTAGTTGTGAAAAATCTTGTAGTCAGGCTCACCCCAGAGGAAACTGAAAAGAAAAACAATATCTATTTCCTTCTCTTAGCTCTTATACAGTAGGGAACAATACTGGGAGAAAACAGTGTTTTACCAGTATTTACACCTATGTCATCTTATTGTCATTAACCTATTGTCATAACCTTCAACTTAATTTTTAGCTCTTTAGGTAATCTACCTCCACTTCTATAACTAACCAGGTTCTATTTCAGTTATTTACAAAACAGATCACTCTCTTAGTTAAAAGATCTGTGACAGTGATGAGAGAGAGTCAGGTCTTACTGTGCATCCTCCCCCTCTCCCTTGCTGTCTCTGGTGGACAATGTGATTTGCCCTAAGATGAGAACACCAAGTGGGTATTGCAGGAGGAACTGTCTGGATGCTCACATAATGAACACATTTCAGAGCTGGGGCGGGGGCGGGGGGGGTGCTATGTGATTGACTGTGTTGTACATCAATCTGGTGTAAAATGCTGCTGGAGACTGGGCCAGCTGTGCAAACCAGTCTCTCGAGGCTGCAGGCGTCTTATAGGTGGATCCCCACCCTGGCAGGGACTCACTTTTGGATGTGTGAATAAAAATGCTAAGATCCAGTCAAATACAGAGAGAAAATCCTAAAGTAGCTATATTGGTGTTTTGTTGCCTTGTAATTGTGCAGTCTGCAAGGCCAAAAACTCCAATCCTGTCTGTTTCTAACTGAACCTGTTTATTTTATAACCCTTTAGACCTGCTTATGTTATATACTGCACTGGCAATGTTTAGAGACTTTATTAACAACAAATCTAATCATAATCATCTGCATAGTCAGGGTCATACTTCTTGTGCCTGACCAAGAGTCTTTTTATTTCTCTGCTACAAGGTCTTAGGAAAGATTTCAAATCACTCAGAGTTCACCACTTTAGAAACACAACCACATATCTCCACCAGAGAGATTTCTCTTCTACACTGCAAGGATCAGTCCTTGTGCCTCCTTCTCCTGAGCTTAACTGAGCAAAATAAATACAAAAGACTTAGCTTTTTGCTCAGGCTGATCTGGTGAAATGTTAAATTAATTGACTTGTAGGAGAGTGAGTAATTTCCATTTGAGAGTAAAAGCTATTTGAAATGGTTCAGAGAACAAATTTTTGCTCAGGCCTGAAGAATACATGACTGAGGCCCCTGCCACTCCCCTCCCCCAGCTTTTTAATGAACTCTAAAATTACTTGACAGACTAGAAAGCCATGAACTAAACTCTAATCTTCAGAAGAAAGAGAGAAACAAGCAAGCAAGAAAATATAATTATTTGTATCTCACCTGCTTACAGTAAATAAGACTTTTAAATGGTGGTACCTAAAGAATAACTTTTTGGGATGCTGTACAGCAATTATCAATGTTTGATTCACATTTATATATTTGTAATACTTTATAGACATACAGGCTTTCTGCTTTAAGAGTTGAAATTATGGCGGACTTCTATTATAAGAAATTTGCTTCAGATTCAGATGGGAAATACCACATGACCACTCACTTTGTAGGATATTTCCACAGAGGATCTTACAAAGAAAAAGTGAGGAAGCAGACCAAACTTACCAACCAAAGAATAAAATAATGAGTTATTCTAAATACAAATGAAAAAGAATGTCCTTGTCACTGGTTTCACATAATAGAGACTTGGTTGTCATTACTTTAGAAAAAAAAAATTTCATGCTGGATCTTAAGTACCTTCAATATCAAAACATTAAGATTACAGCAAAATAGACTGTAACAAAGAATAAAACTTAATCAGCTATGTTAAGAATCATGAAAAAATCCAAGAATTTTAAATATGGGAAGTCCTTTCATAAGGATTAAAAAATTATTCTTTGAACATTCAAAAATGGCAACTGCCACTCAAACACAGCATGTGTATTTGAAGGACTGGGCTTTGTCACAAACTTCAAATCAAGTAGTGAAAAAAGTCAAGGTCAAGTGTTGTCCTTAAGTAGTTTATACAGTTCAATACCATGATGAAATTGTTTCATTGTTCAGCAGACCAGTAGCTTATTTCTGATCACTTAAAAGTTTAAACCTGTGAAGGACTGTTTAACAACAAATTCAAAATTAAGAGGAAAACATAGATCCAGGGTTTTATTATAAACAGTATCTTCAAGTCTAACACAAAATCAGTTAAAAGTTCTATTTCAAAGTAATTCCTTTTGGCAAGACAGAAACAAAATGCTGCCCAATTTACAGAGTGAACATTCATGTAATGTTGACTGGCTTTTTCACTTTACAGTTCCAGATAGAAAGAAGAACATTTATGTCAGCTGAAGAATTAATTCAGGTATTGCCTACTATGAAATTTCATTTAGTGCTCAAGAATGAACCTAGAAATATAAAACCTATGGGGTAGGGCCAATGGCAGCACTAGAAATAGGATTTGTTGCAGGCATATACAAACTGTAGAACCTGTGTAAACATCTACTCAGTTTTGTAAAGTGAGAACTGAATGTTGTTTTTATTATTTCACCATTGAAATGTTGCTAGCACCTCAGACTATCAGTCTGCTCTTGTTTCAAGGGCTTAAGGGTTAACTTGAGATCAACACTTGGTGTTCATGCACTTGGCATCTTGTGAATAACCCTTTATGTGATTTTGTTTACTTTTGAGGTTAATTATTTTTTCCTGAGCTTTTTCCTAAGCAGTTCTGTTCCAACTCTTCTTTTATTTCTTCCTCAAGAAAGAGACTTTGAGAACTTACTTTCCATGAGGATTCAATAAAAGCAGCCTTCCTGTTGCTCTGGTCACCCACACAGCAAAAAGGAAGTTAAACTGTTTGCTGACATATCTCTTATGGTTTGGGTCTGAGCCTTTGCTCTTGAGCCTGCTGCCAAGGTCTGACTTGCACAGACAATACTTTGTGGGTGGTGACTTCACTGGGAATCAAGAGCCAAGAATCAGAGAAATGTCCTGTGTGCCATATCTGTGGTGGATAGGAAAGCATTACTGGACCCACACTTTTAAAGTTACAGCAGATGTGCTTATTTTGTGGTAACCAAGCAGTAGAAGAAAGCCGTTCTGTGGCCCCTAAACTCCAGTTCAGCTAATCAGAAGGAAGGTTAGTAAATGCAGTGTTTTTCTCATGACATTTCATAAACACAGGGTTTCAAAGTGAATGTGGATGGAAAGGCAAATAATCCTTCCATCCCTTGTGATCTGCATATAATTGTGGTTTGCCTGAACTGGCTAAAAGCTTAGTGTAATTATTTGGAAAGATTGGCACTGTTTAGAGAGCTAATGTATCTCCATCAATTCCCTTGCATTCTTTGGAAAATACAAATGAATCTTGATACATTCATTGATAACAGATATGTAAGGTCTATCCTAGATCCAGATGTGGAACTTCTATTAATATCACTGATATTTTCCTGCAAGGAATTTAGTTTGCAGTCAGTTCTAAGAAAGCAGAAATACACACATAAACTGGTGTTTACATAACGAGAAATGAGTAGAAATTAAAGAAGGAAAGATATTGATTGCTGTTTAGAATATCTGATTTACTACTGCATATAGCATGTGACATTATGAACCAAAAAAGGTAAAAGGCTCATTGAAAGCTGAGCACTGAATCCAGGCAGAATAAATCATTCCAGTTTTGCTTTAGTACACTACTGAAATAGTATTTACTGATTATTCTCAATTAAAGTCAGGTACTTCACAACTAAAGTCCAGCAGAATCTATTGATCAAACAGTTATATACATCTATCATTGCCTTGTTCTGACACTAGTATTTCAAAAGCTTCAGGAACATTAAAAAAAATAGCAAAAAAATTTGCTGCTTATTAATTTGGTTTTCAGCTTTTTTAAGTAAGTATATAAGAAAATCCATATAAATCTGTAAAGACTCATATTATGCTTCCACATTTATACAACAGGGTTTTGGGGATTTTTTTCTTCAAAAACTGTCCTTCTGGCTCCTCAGGGCACTTAAAAGTCTCTTAGAGCATGTAGAAACTTAACACCTGTTTATATACTTAAAATTCACTATTGAAATTCCTGTGTTTGTTATTTTATCTGGATCTCATTTCATCAGGGCAAACAAAACTCCAAAAAGTCCTTCTCATGAAGAGCTTGAAACAAGAATACCAAAAGTGGTGGCAGAAGCTATTAGAAGCTTGTTACTGATGAAGAAGGGCAGTCCCGTGGTGTAATGGTTAGTACTCTGGACTCTGAATCCCAAGGGCCTGAGTTCGAGCCTCAGTAGGGACCGTCCCCTGGGCAGTTAAATGCCTCCCTGCCATCCGATCCCGTCAGATCTCGGATGCTCAGCAG
>JAWWEU010000081.1:18867599-18889316 GCA_035583155.1 Acropternis orthonyx
TTTCTTTTCTTTTCTTTTCTTTTCTTTTCTTTTCTTTTCTTTTCTTTTCTTTTCTTTTCTTTTCTTTTCTTTTCTCTAAGGCACTTGCTGAAGGTTAGCCTGGTTGCAATGCATGTGTTTATACACAGATGATACCTGAAAACCACCGAAGGAATGTATACAGCTGCCAAGGTGCCCTAAGTATATACAGAACTAGAGATAAAAATGGAGAGGCCAGTTTGGGCTTGTTGACAATTCATTCTCTCTGAACACAGAGAGAATCACCATGGTTTTACTTTCATGTGGCTGCTCAGAGGGTAAGTTAAGGCACGGTTTACTTCAGCACAGTTAAGAAGCCATACAATAATTTGTTATCTAGTCTGCTGATATAAAAGCACACATACTGCAAATAAAACATCATACATCCTGGTCAATTGGTTTTCTCATCCTCAGGGAAACAATTTTTGGTGGGTTGATCCTGGTTGGATGCCAGATGACACCAAAGCCATTTTATTGGTCCCCTCCGCAACTGAACAGGAAGAGAAAATATAACAAAGGGCTTGTGAGTTGAGGTAAGGGCAGGGAGAGATCACTCATAATTGCTTTCACAGGCAAAACACACTCACCTTGGGGAAACTAATTGAATTTATTACCAATCAAACTCAGAAGAGGACAATGAAAAGTGAAAAAAAATCTTAAAACCACCTTTGCCCCTACTTCTCCCGTCTTCTCAGGTTCCACCTCTTCCCTCTCCATTGGCGGAGGGACATGGGGAATGGAGTTTACAGTCAGTTCATCACAGGTTGTTTCTGACACTGCTTAGGAAAAGGAGTCTTACCCCTGTTCCAGTGTTGGATCCCCACCATGCTGTTGAAACAGTTCTCCATGAACTTCTCCAGTGTGTCCTTTCCATGTGCTACAGTTCTTTGCAAACTTTCCATCAGGTGCAATCATTCAGGCACAGCCTGCTCCAGTGTGGGTTCCCCATGGATTCACAAGTCCTGCAAGGAAACCTGCTCCAGTGTGGCTCCTCTCTCCATGGGTCAGCAGGTCCCTGCCAGGAGCTTGCTCCAGCACAGGCCTCCCACAGACCTTTTTGGGCATCCACCTGCTCCAGCAGGGGTCTCCTCCAGAGACTGCAGGTGAATCTCTGCACCACTGTGGTCCTTCATGGGACAACTGCACCAGGGGCTGCAGGAGAACCTCATCTCTAACACCTAGAGTGCCTCCTCCCTCTCCTTCTGCACTGACCTGGTGTCTGCAGAGTTGTTCCTCTAAAATTTTCATTCCTCTTTTCTCTGAGTGCAATTACATCCATATGACACATTTATTTCTGTCTTAAATATGTTATCACAGAGATGTTACTACCTTCTCTGATTGGCTTGGTCTTGTCCAGCAGCAGGTCCATGCTGGATCCAGCTGGCATTGGCTCTGTCGGACATGGGCAAAGCTTATAGCAGCTTCTCACAGAAGCCACCCCTGTAGCCCCCCTCACCGCTACCAAAACCTGGTCATGCAAACCCAATACACAATTAATTTCAATTCAAACCTTTTTTACCACAATCATTTAAAATCAAACAAACAAAATCTCAACCTCCTGCAATTTACTGAATTTTGAAGCCTAGCTTGATGACTGAGAGTGTACAGCGTTTGCATGGAAAGGTTTCAGTAGCAGCTGGGTGAGCCTGCAGAGGTGGTTTCTGCTGAAAGCTGCATGTTCAGCAAGGCCAATGCCAGCCGGCTGCAAGGTGGACCCAATCTTGGCCAAGGCCAAGCACATAAGCAATGGTGGCAGCACCTGTGATGAACTTACCACAATCGTCATACTCCATTGCCCTGTACTGCTGGAGAGGAGGAGATGGAGAAAGTGAGGAATCACAGAATCAATTAGATTGGAAAATATCTCTGAGATCACTGAGCTCAACCTATGATCGAACACCACCTTGACTACTGGACCATGGCACTAAGTGCTACATCCAATCCCTCCTTAAACACCACATGGGACAGTGACTCCACCACCTCCTTGGGCAGCACATTCCAGTATCTAATCACTCTTTCTGTGAAGAATTTCTTCCAATATCCGACCTAAACCACCCCTGGTGCAGCTTAAGACTATGTCCTCTTGTCCTATCGCTAGTTATCATAGAATGAAGTTGAGTCTGGGAAGAAGCGAGGGATAGGGGGAAGGTATTTTAAAATTTAGTTTTATTCTCATTACTCTACTCTGATTTGATTGGCAATAAATTATAATAATTTCCCCAAGTTGAGTCTGGTTTGCCTGTGGTAGTAATTACTCAGTGACCTCTCTCTGTCCTTATCTCAATGTACAAACTTTTTATTATACTTTCTCTCCCCTGTCCTGCTGAGGAGGGGAGTGATAGAGTGGCTTTTGTGGACATCCAGCACCCACCCAGGGTCAAACAACCACAGAGGTTTATTCCTGAAGTAACTCTGGTGTTGACATCCATACTGTAACTCTTCCATGAGCCACATTAACTTGACATACATTAAAGGATATTTCAAAATTCATATGTCTTACAATCCAGTACATATTTTTAAATCAAAAATATTTCTGTACATTGAAAATATGACTTTGGTATTTTAGCTTAAAGGCATGTGTACTTTTTTCCTAAAGGACATACAAGACTCTGTGTGGGAATAGCACACAGTTACTGCTTCCTGCTTAGAGATGTAGCCTAGTAGCTGATTAGAGTAATACCAAACATGAAAAGATCCTTCCAAGCATTGGGAAAAATCCTCTATATTTGTATGTGTGTTTAAAATTAAAATGCATGGAGCTTTCCAGATCAGTCAACACTGCAAAAGCTGGAAAGAAAAGTTCAAAAGTTCTTAATTTAGTAGAATTTGCTGCTTTTGGGAAATCCCTTAGCCACCTAGCAACAGCACAAAGGGTATAATTCTCGGAGACTTAAATTCACACAGACTGAACAAGAGGGAAAATTGCAAACACGCAAGATAGCTTGAGGACGTTATGTCACCAGTGTGTCTAGTGGGTCAGACTGAGTAGGCCACATACCAGGATGTGGTTAGTACAGAATGCAAGATGTATGTCTTCTCTACACAACTTAATTAGATTCTTAAATACAGACCTCCACCATCCTCATCTTTCCTGCCATCAGCAGAGACTTATCTGCATCACAGTATTTCTCACCGTAACATAATTCAAAACTCTCATCAACACACTTCATGATGTGTATGTTTTCCAAAAATCTCCTTTACAACATTTATGATACATTTTGAATTGTATGAAGTGTATCCAACCAGTAGCCTCCAGGTGCCTCCTACAGAGAGGGCTTTAGTGGTGAGCTAATTGTCATTCAATTAAGTTTTGATGTGCAAACATCCAGGTACAACCTTAGGGCATGAGAACACCAATTGTTACACAAAGTGCTGTCTCTTACTTTCTTTCAAATCCAAGGCTGATTCTGAAAGAAGACTGTTACTCAAGCTAAGTAAGACAATCTGAACCCAGACTGTGTAAATTATTGTTTGATTTAATATAATCCCAAAAATGTAGAGTAATTTATGTGCCTATAAATAGATATATCCAAAGATGTTTTTAAATTTATGTGGACAAAGGACAGCCACATGAATGTGAAGAAGAAATGGCTGCAGCACAAGCATCTTCACAATGCTTGTGTTTATACTTCCTCAGTTACTCCCTTTTTCCTCTCTTTGGAAAAGATTTTACAGCTATTCTTCCCTGTTTATAACAAAAGACAATAAAAAAATGTTGTGTTTTAAAGTTTTCTGTGTATGTTTTCTACTCCTGAGTATCTGGTGTTAGTAGGAGTAACTCTGCAGGGAACCCTCCATACTTTGGCAAACATCCATTAATTAACATTCTCCCATATAAAAATATCTCATATAATCACTCAACAAGCATCCTCTCCTACACATAAACTTACCAGATCCTAAGTTTTTCCTTATTGTAGACCAACCTATCTGCTGAATTTTAACTGTAATAATGCTTATGGTTTTGTATAAATCATTCTGAGGTAAAGGTGCACCACACTTAGTAATAATAAAAATCCAGCCGAAGTTTCCTATACCTTGTAGTGCCTCATTTCACTCTGAATCTTTTTAAAGAGTGAAATGAAAATCAAAAGAGAAATTAGGATATTTATCAGAGAACTTGAATGCTTTCAGCATCTTAAGCATTGTTAATCCATCTGAGGAGAAATTTTTTCACTTCATTATTCTCATATATCCAAGTAGTTTTCACTGTCTCTACTAAATTATACCATACTCAATAAAATTATAGTATATTTATATTAAAACATTGATTATTTTGTTCAGACACAAAATATAATTCTCTCTCTGATCCTGAGAGTTGCAATGACGTTGATAAAGTACTAAAGGCACCTTTTATAATGAAATATGCAGCTACTTTTATTCCCAACACTATGTTAACACCTCTCAGCTCTGAATTTTTCCAAGAAAATGTTGTACAAACGGTTCATCAAACTCTTCAATTTAGAAATTATCCCAGAAATTCCTTACTTATTTTCTGTACAGGTATAAACCACTCCACTCAGCAAACATACTGTTCAGAGATATTTTGAAAATACTAGTTAACATTTGCTTTCCAGAATGACCAGTGGGATGTATCTAAACCAAGCCCTTCTATTATGAGTGCTCTTCAGATTTGAGCAATGGGTCATTCAAGAGAGACTTCTTCCATTTGTCACAGTAATATTTCACCTCAGGAAAACAGAGAAAGACTATAAGCTACTTAGTTTTCTTCCAATTTTAAAGATATCTTGAGCTTTGACTTTCTGTACAAAAAGAGACAAAAACCCAAGAGTTAAATGAGAAAGTCTGATTTATGTTTGAATTAAGTGCTAGAGAATTCTAAAAAAACATGATCAGAAACATTTGTTGTAAAACCAAGCTTTGGCTCTGTTCAGTCATATTTGTTTAATTGACTATATCATCTGGCTTTCAATTACAGTCAAACTTTAGCATTTATTAAGAGACAACCTTATTTTAGTTTAATTTATAAAAATGAAAAAGATTCCCTCAGGATCCTTTAGATTCAGCATTCAACTGATTCAGACCACTCCCAAGAGAATTTCACAGGGTATCGCTGCTTCATTGTAGAAGGTGGCAAATTGTTCCATGTATTCAATTAGGTTTGACCAAGGTAAATGTCACTTGGGCTTTTTCATAATTTCTAGGAGTTGTAAACTGCATGAAGCAGCTGGCTTCAGTGTGATAAAGAGCTGATCTCAGGATTATACTATTATCTTCAAAGAGGAAGAAAAAGAGAAAACTTGATGTAAACTGCTTCTAAACACAAAAAGATAGCCAGTGTATCCATTTGTATAGAAATAATGGAGAATTTGCTCAAGGGTGAAGTTCTCACTATGTAAAACTGATTTGGCCAAATGTATTAACTTTGTAGTCATTTGGTACAAGTGGGGAAAATCTAAAAGGAGAAAACCCAACTTATTAGACAAATTTGACATATTCTTTTTAAATGGAAAAACAGTATTACCTGTATTCTGATATATGAAGGATTCAGTGGATGTTAGAATTTTTTCCCCAGGTTTATTTTTTGTTGTGAAATGATAGCTGAACACCCTGTGAGTAGGCAGTCAGCATCAAATGTAAACATTTTTTCATTCTAACTATTACAAAATAGACCAAATGCTACGATTTATGAATCTAAGTTTCTGTTGCATTGCACGATAATCCCATGGGACTTCCCTTTGGAAAAATGTTGTATTAGAAACATGAAAAACTAAAATTCAACAGTACTGGTGCATCAGGTACCTTGATTTCATGAAACGTTTCTGAATAAGAAAAGATAAAGAGTAAACAAAATATAGTATATGAAATAGAAACTTTAGGAAAGAGTTTCCTGTAAACAAATCTTTAAAACGCACTTCCATCAATTTATTGTATTTTCCTTTCAGGGCAAATTGTGTCTAATTTATTCTGGAGAACAGACATGTTAACTTGTCCTCCCATACTCAAATTTACCCAGCTCAGGCAACCTGAATTTGTTATTTTATTTGCCTCAGCACCACTTTTCAGATGGCATTGGGTAATGGAAAGACATGAAAAAAAACTTTTCTATGGTAGCTGTGTATGTTTGTAAATAGGTCTTTGTTTCCCAGAAGCCAAATCTTAACATAACATTTGTTCCAATTTCTTGTGCTTTTGACTACTCATCACAGCTTTTGTTTTCACTCTTCACTACATCCTTATTTCATTACTCCTCTATGTACCATTGATTTTCATGACTATAACTTTCTTGAGTAGGTATATAGGCTTGATAGAGCTTTATCAATTTACCTATTTCAACTTGTTCAATAAATCTAAAAGAAAATTATTAAGAAATAAGTGAAATCAGTACCAATTTATTTGCTTTGTTTCTTTGAATTTGCTTTGTTTGAACAGTTAATAATCTGCTGTGATTCAGCAGCTACTGTTTCAGTAATCCTCCCTCTAACTAAAGTGGGAATTTCTAAGAGCAGCAGGACAAACAGCTGAAATGGAAACTGCCATCTTCTCCCATTATAGACTATACTTATGAATTGGGTGTTTCTATACTGTCAGTCTCTCAATTTTCCATTTCCATCAAATCACAGTCCAGAGGTTTCCAAGCATTTTATTTTCTACATTTGGAATACTATTATCACTCCATTTTCATGACATCCTGTATGATATCAGAACAATCCCTCCACTTTTAGTTTTTAAATACAACTACCACCATCAGTCCTCAAAAATCCAGTAAAATAGTACAGGTAAGAGTACATCCAAAGTCAAACATATTTAGAAAGAAACCAAACAACTACATTTCTCACTGGAAGATATTGTCCAGTGAGGATGTAGAATTTCCCTCTTTCGCGCCATATGATACTCAAATGAAAAGATATCAGTCTACTGAGGCACTATTTAAAGCTGCATGCCACTTTCCATGGCTCCTCCTCCAAAATTTATTGTGCTTACCAGAAGTTAGTATTTTGAAGACAAAATCAGACTGAAAAAATGTCTTGACTCCCAAAAATGTACTTTTTTTTTCATTTTTAATTTTGTGGAATACTGTTTACTATTTTACCACTGAGGATAAAATACTTTGTTTGCAATTTCAAATAGATAATTTCTTTTACAATAATGAGCTCATTTTAAAAATGAGAAGGAAAGTGGCAAAAGATAGAGAACAAATTAATCTGTACTTTTTCTAAGAAGAATAAGCAAAAATTCCCCTCCTCTGAATGAATTACTACCCTATAAAGTCAATTATTTTTCTTAAACATAAAAGAGAAAGTAATCTTCACTTTTATGAAATAAAGGAAACAAACAAATAAGTTTCTATGTTTTGGGCCAAACCAGCATTTAGATACACAACTACAAAAATAACCATAATTAATTATCTATGTATAATGAATCCTTGTAAATCTAATCTCCACAGCTCAGTTATCTAGATGGTACATATTCAATGAATTTAAAAACTGTTTAAAGAAGATTTATTTCTAATTTTATCATTGTTAATTACAAGCCAGTGAATGTAATTACATTTGGGTTTTTTTGCTAAAGGGTAGAACGTTCTCATGGCTCAGACATTAATAAAATCACTCTCATTATACTATTTAGTAGTAGTCAGTGTAACTGCTCTGAAATTTGATGTATTGTACTGAAAATATTTGTATAAAATGAAAGGAAAGTCAAGCATTGTATTATGTCTTTTCCAACCTAAACAATTCTATTCTATTTTTAGTAAGACCTGCAGCAATAGGACATGGGATGATGGTTTTAAAGTAAAGAAGGGGAGATTCAGATTAGATAGAAGGAAGACATTTTTTACAATTACCCTAGTGAAATGCTGGAACAGGTTGCCCAGAGACATGGTAGATTCAAGATGCGGTTCTGAGCAACCTGATCTAGTTGAAGATGACCCTGCTCGTCGCAGGGGAGTTGGAGTAGATGAACTTTACAGGTCCCTTCCAACCCAAACCATTTACTGATTCGATGATGATTTGATATTTTTTATACGTGAGGTTTAGCACATTTTAATGTGCATGTTTTGTATTATTCTTTTCCAGTTGGATTAGAATGAAAATTATGTATTAACAGTCTTGTAAAACATTTTCTTTTCTCAGTGTTGGGTGGTTTGTTTTGTTTTTGTTTTTTCCAACTAGTACAATCTTTGAAACCTCACCATTCCACTTCAGTGTGTTACAAACATATTTTTGTCAGATTGCTTGCTCTCATCAATATTCCTCTCCTATGTTTCCAGAGGTCTGTGGTCTCAATTTAAAACAAACAAAAAACCCCCCTGGACAAACAGTTGGGGAAAGCATACATATAATCAAAGGAATGATTTTGAAATCAGAGGATTGAAATTGCAAAAATTCTAGTCATTATTGCTCAAATTATCCTGATTTGCATGTGCGATCACAATAGCTGATTGCCAGCAGCAGACGCTTGGCTGCACATCAACTACAGAAGGGACCTCAATCAGGACAAGTAGGAGTCTACAGAAGGGACCTCAATCAGGACGAGTAGGAGTCACATTCAAGCAAGAAGCTAACCATCACCCACAAAGCAACACTGCTCTGCATTTACTCACAAACTCTCACAGAGAACATCCAGCAATATACCAATAGTCACATTCTCAGATACTGTGACCTCTCACGGATACTAGTGCAATCATTATGAACCAGCTAAGAAAAGCTCTTCTCAGTTGCAAAAACAGAAATTACATCAACTTGGTATACCAACTCTGTTACCCACTTCTATATACACTGAAGCTTTGTCTAGACTTGTATCGACTGTTCCTTTTCCATCTGGTCTGCAGATATCTCTTCGTAGAGAGATGTCAGAGCTCACCTTCTGCCTGCTACTGATCCCTCTTACATACTACTGAAAGAAAGCCCTAGGTATTCACCTTAAGTATTTAATCTACACTAGTGCACACATGTGAAAATACACAGCATCAAAGAAACTTGAGAAGTACTAAAAGTATAAAATCCACCATGAGTTTTCAGCCTCTTCAAATAGTTGTTTCTTTTTCCTAAGCAGCTACTGCACATTCACTGTTACCATGCTTGCATATTAAACTACTGGGAGGAGTCCATGCAGTTCAGCCACAGTCTATACTTCAACCACATTGCATTAAAAACACAGAAAAAAATCATTCCTTATCGCCAGCAATGTTTTCCAGACTGTATTTTTTTCTGTCAATGTACCTCAAAGTAATTTAAGATGAGCAGCAATTTCAATTTTTTATGGGAAAGTGATGGAATCTTGAATCAAATGAAGTCCTGTTAATTCTATTTTTTTTTTAATTTTTTTTTTTTAAATACCAATTTTCTCAGAGAGGCTATAGAGACTTTTAAACTCCAGACTTAGGTTTTGTTTTATGGAAACTAAAACACAATCCCCTCAAGTGGGGGAAGATTGGAATCCACTGTGCAAGATAAAATAGTAAAAAAAAGATATGTTAACAAATTTTCCCCTTTTCCACTCTGTCACTGAATAGTATTAGTCAAACTCAGTGACTTTCAGAATC
The DNA here is from genome assembly GCA_035583155.1 of Acropternis orthonyx. Taxonomy (NCBI): domain Eukaryota; kingdom Metazoa; phylum Chordata; class Aves; order Passeriformes; family Rhinocryptidae; genus Acropternis; species Acropternis orthonyx. Next base: position 18,877,123 of record JAWWEU010000081.1, read on the forward strand.
ACTGTAATACCTGCACAATTACCTCTGGGTATCTAAGAGGATTCTCCTTCCCTGTCACTTCTGTGGCAGGGCAGCATCTGTACTTTAATCTTTTCAGGAGTCTCCTTGCTGTTCAACAGGCTTCCTACATTCTTACACACTCTCCTTTTTCTTGTGACCTGTCCTGCAGTCTAGAACTGCTGCTCTCAAGGGAGGAAGGTATCTCTACCTAAATCTATAATCGCTTTTTCAGAAAATTTAAGGAAAGAAATGAGAAGAAAATGGTAAAAAACCAGCACATTTTTCATGTTAATTTCTACGGTTTTCTACCCACTTCCTAGGAAATGAAAACTGGTATACTTCTAGAATTTTTATTATTTTAGGTACATTCTCATTCTTTTCTTTCTTTTCATATTGATATGTGAGATTTAAAAAAAAAATCATGTATTTTATCTTGGACAGGGTTAATTCTCTTGTTATTATATGTATGATTAAGTTCTTCAAAATATTATAAACTCTTAAATGGTATTGATATCAGACTGTTGATCTGGCTATCCATTTTCTTCTCTGTTTCCTATTCTCCAGCCACTTCCTTTGCTATTGTGACATGCATTACTTTCCAGGTATTGTTGAATAGAGATGATCTACTTCCCCAACATGAGCACATGCAGCTCCTGGAGTTATGTTAGCCCATCAGTTAGGTAATTTTCATTTCAGTGCCTTTTCTCTGATTGCCTATGCATTGCATCAGAATTAAATATCATGTTTCTTACTGAATGCTGAGAGAAAGTATCTTATTTACTAGTTTAATTTACTATTTTTATTCCAACTGTCTTTCATTTCTGTGTATAAAGGAGACTTGCCAGTTTGGTTTCCTTTCTCTTGCAAGTCTGAACATAAGTTCAGATCATATAATTCTCTTGGATACTTAAAATCTCAATTACTCCTGCAGTGCTTTGTCCCTACAAGCAGTTTTCTTTTTGATCAATGATTTAATCTACAAATTGCAAACTCCCTATTCCAAATCCCTTATTTTCTGCTGATTTTCATTCTATTTCTGTTTCTCCGTGTTTTTTGTCCCCTTTCTCTCTTTATGTGTTCCAAGAAGTTTTGAAACAAACACCTTAATGAAATTCCAAGCTTCTTGCAGAGACCATTCTCTGTTCTATAATAGAGGAGATTCTTTGGGAAGTCTGCAGGTAATTAACAGTGTTTTCTGAAAGCCAAATCAAAGTACCCTATATGAAAGTGCCTATATTTTCTGAGTATGTTATTTATTACATTTGTTCAACAAATAAAGGATAAACACGTCTTGAAAGACTAAGCAGGATTATTGATGTGCATGTCCTAGCAACCTTAATGTCTAGTATTGACTAAGATAGATACTCTGATAAAACAGTGACTTCTCTATTAATTTGGCAAACTCTTTGGCAAGATCCACTGAAGCATGTGAAGGACAAAAGCATGGTAACGCATACCATTGCTTTCTTTGCACTTTAAAAAGTCTCCTGTAATTTCCCAAAGGGAAAGAAAGAGAGTGATATCTGGTGTAAACAAAGCCCTTCAGATAGCCTGAGACACTTTCTAATGACTTGTACTTTCTGCATCCGAATTGCATACATTATTTCTTCTTCAGCATGGAGTATTTCCAGAAAAAAATGCGAGCATATGTTTAACTCTGTTTTTGGAATAAGTGGAAAAACACTACTTCCTTTTCCCTGCCAAAAAGGTGAAGATTATATGGCCTGCTGTAAAATGTTCTCTGAGGTACAAAACACCTGCTGCATATAAGGCACAGAAGCACATGTTAAATGTTGATGCAGAACATGAGACGCAGAACAAGGTGTCAGGTGAACAGGTTGTCTCATGTAATGACATATGAAAGTTACAGAAAATTCTATCTGATAAATAATATTCTAAATGTAAATAAAACCAATATAGACATAGAGAGACTTTATAAAATAGAATACTATTGAATGTCATTTCAGTCCCTGGGGAGTAAAACAGCTCTTTCAACCACACATTTATCCAACTTCATGCAGTAGTCAATCACCAATGAAACTTACTGGCATAATGGAATATCATCTTTGATGATGCATCTTCCTCCATTTTTGCAGTATTCTTCAGGACAAACTGCAACATACAAGTGAAAAATTATCATTTCCCTCACTGTTATTCTATTTGTCATTGTCTGATTTTCAAAATGGCAGAATATTCACACACCATTTTGGTGTTTAACACTTCCAAAACTTCTTTTGGGCCTGGTTTTGGTGATACAAGCATAAAGTCATAAATGCACTATAAGCAATAGAGTGTTCTTGGGCTTGTAGAAATCCTGATGCTTCGCTCGAACAGGCTTCAAATTTTTCCCAAGTCAGATTCTCATCTGTCTCCAGAAATTGACCTTTTTCTACTTAGTGATTTTCAAACAATAGGAATATATAAAATAAGACCCAAAAGAACTGAACTAATATTTAATTAGTACCTAAGTCTACCTTATTATTAATAGCTTTTTATATAGCGGTGATGAACAGGCACTTCTGTATGAGCAACCCTTTTATTAAAGATGTTCAGAATTTTAACACTTAGAATCACATTCTTGCAGGAACTAGAAAAATCAGGCTTTAAAAGCATAAAGGTGCTTCAGTAATCGTTGATATCCTATTTAAAGTTCTTGATGTCCCTTAACTTGGATTTCCACATCAACACATGCAGTTTTACTGAAGCTTAGTTTTACATTGTGTTAGCAAGAAAAAACTCAAAATCAAAATAGAATTCCCTCAATCTTTAGTAAGAAAATAATTAGTGAAATGCAAATTAGATCTAAAGAGATTTGGATATATGCCAATTGTTTATTGAGGCATATAACAGTGCTATTCAGTGTGGATACCTCCAGTTTTAGGAATAAATTTTGAAAATTAAATTATTTCCTTAAAAATCTGTTCTCTGCTAAAATAGTGGAATATTTGTAATTTACACTCATGCAAATCTATTAGCTTATGTTCTATATTCTTCTACATTAAGTAATTTCTTAATATTTTCCTTTTAATTTAAAATATTTTTTATAAATCAAGTTTACCAAGCCTGAACTCTTTCTGCATTGCAAAATCTGGAATTTTTTAATGTTAAAGTATGATTTTTTTCACTCCCATGAACAACCTGGTCTAGTGGAAGGTGTCTCTGCCCAACTCAGGGAGGTTGGAACTAAATGATTTTAAGGTCCCTTCCAATCCAAACTAGCCTATGATTCTGTGATATATAGTGAACACAATACTTGTGGGCAAGTTCCAGTCCCAAAGAAACTAGTGGATGTCTCCTACCAGTAAGTGGAAAACTTAGTTTGTGGATAAACATTTAACATATTATAATGAATAATATTATTGCAACAAATATGATACATTGTGAAGTTTATCACACAACTCCTAAAAATTATAAAAACAGAGAGTTAGATTCTCAGCTAATACATCTTCAGCAAACCCAGGGGAGTATCGTTAACACAGAACTGGCCCAGACTTTGAAACTGTCTTGTGGAAGAGCTGCAGGAACTTTGTGTCATTGAATGGGATGCTTTGAATCTAGATTTCATTTTTTATATCACTATCTATGTTTTTGTTAGTAAAAATCTGATGCAGACTGAGTGTGTATTATTGTCCTGTACTTATCTTTCTCCACCATTTAACTATTGCAAACCCAGCCTGAATATTGTGGCAAAAACAAATGCTATTTGGTTTGTTTTCCAACCTGCACTTGTAATATACTTGGAAAAAACCCTCCAAGCAATCCTATTAACACAAAAATGTGGGTTAACTTAAGTGGATTATTCAACTGGCTAAAATCAAGGGAGTGCCTAGTAGTATACTACAAAGGGTTGTTAATTTTGGGGTTTTTTTACCAATGTGTTCATACCTTAAGAAACATCCCTTGAGAAGACATGAAACAAGCATATTAATTTTCATCTTCTCACTCTTTCATTTGCATCATATTTTAATCAGGAAAACACATGCCTGATATAATTTGATAAAGTTTTAGCAGAGGAAACACAGTGAAGTTTGAGGACTGCCTAAAGATTCAGTAGAAAATAACTATAGTTTCTTTCTCTCAAATGATTTTTTTGTGCAAAACTAAGTACCTGAACAGCTGGACTCATCAAGGCTGAAATCAATGCAGTCTGCAATTCCATCACAACGCTGGGAGACCGGTATACATTGGTTAGTTGATGCACATAACAAAGAGCCATTGAAACAATCTTTAATGGCTGAAACAAAAAGTAACATGGTGGTTATTATCAGCTGTATTTTTTTTCTCACTGTTAAAAAACTAGCAAAAAAACCTTGATTCATACTGTAGGCTATAAACTTGCATCTGTGTGACCTCTACAAGCTTTCATCTTCAAAGGCCTACAGCTTTACTATTGAGTTGCTAAATAAGTAAACAAATACAGAGTACAGATGGTTCAGAAACTGAATTTTCCCATGTAATATTTCCGAGGAAGAGGAGGGTATATTAACTTAAAATGTTGAGAGTGTACACTGAAAAATCCCAAAGAAAACTCCTTAAAAGATATCACAAAACATAATCAATTTTCATTCATAAACTAATTTTAAAATTATGGAATTAATTTTTAAACTCATTTTAACACATTACAGAGGGAACAGTCTTAGCAATGGATCTGACTAGCAATTCAGGACAATGGCACGAAGTTAGTGGTGCTGAGGTAAAGAGTGGTAGGACCACGTGGAGGCAGTGGAAACAGTGAAGACACGAAAGTGAAATTATCAGATTTCTGTCTATATTTAATTTCCCAGGTCCAAATTAAACCTGTAGAAAGAATAAAGGTGTCATAATCTGTTTGAAAATATAAAATTTTTAGTATGTCCTACGTATTTCAAAGTTACCAGGACTACAACAGATACATTTTGGTGCACCACAGAAAACTGAGAAATCACTTTTTATTAATTGGTATTAGCACTCAATCAGATGGTGTTGGGGTCTGTGGGAAAGTAATGTACACATTCCATTGGTGTTAATATGTTTGTTTTACACTCTAACTATTGTGATCAAATAAAAAAAAAATAGATTAAATAGGTGAGATAATGTACCCTTCACTAAAATTGACAGCAAGAAGAGGGCCGGCCAAGTAAAGCATCTAAAACTGGAAAAGAGCTCCAAGATTTCCTTGTTAAATGCAACAAATAGGAAAATCCATCGTTTTAGTAGGTATAAAAGAGTATTAGCATAATACTGTACAACCTAAGTGCTGTGTGAACTCTACTGGAAATTCTGTCTGCATAAACCTCTTAAGTCATGAAGAAAAGCACTTCTGTGGCAGAAACTGTGGTTTTAGTAGAGATCTGACTAATACTTTTTGTTTGTTTCTTTTCCTTTGTCCTGGCTTTTTTTTTTAGCTTTATGCTTAATCTCTGCAAGATGCATTTTGACAACTAGTCTTTATCCAAGAAAAAAACTTTTCCTGATGAATTCCTGAATTCAGAACCCAGAATATTTTTGACCATTTATTGTGAAACTGAAATGAATTAAATTGCTGTGGGACTGGATAAAGTGGAAGGTTTCGGTAAGTACTAAACTGAAGTTTTCTGAAATCACCAGGTAGATTTGATCAGCACCAAGGGAACAAAAAATTTCAATTTAAAATCTAAAAAAATTTAAAAATCACTCTAAGTGTGTGTTACTGTTACAGTACACATAGGCTGGAGTTACTAGCACAACAATCAGTTTTACAGGTTATGCATACATTTCAATAAAATAAATAATTTTTTTGAGATATTTACTTTTTCTCTCTGACCTTTCTCTGCTGATAAACTTCAGTGGCTTTGCACATGTTTAAAGTAGAAATCCAGAGATTAAATGCAGCACTCTCATGGCATACACAGTTTGATCTGAGCACCAACTGTGACAGTAATCAGCTTTCCACTGATTGCATTCCAAACTAGCACTAACCAGTTTCTTTTTACTTTGTCTGCAACCAGCATCTTCTTCAGAAAAGAAACATGAATTGGTGCTTCTGTATTTCTATCTTATACTGTCAATACTTACATGTTTCTATATTATAAACTGAATTTTGGAGTAACAATGTGATTACAGACTTGACTAAGTTTCTACCCCACTGAGAACTCCAAAGGTGTGCAACATCTATTGAGAATTTTTGTTCTTTGAATAGACCAGGATTTAATTTCTGCTCAATCCCTGGGCATTGTTTAGAAGTCAAAGCAATAAAACAAACAGGAAAAAAAACCCCCCAAAACAACAACCCCCCAAAAATCTAAACCAAACCAGAAGCCCCCACAAAAAATCCCAACAACAACCAAACCAAAAAGAAACCAAACCAAAAAATCCCCCCAACAGTTCAATTCTTTCAGGAATACTGATAATTATGGAAATTATGTGGCTTTCAGATTTTGAGATTCTACATTAGCTGCTGTGGTGGAGTTGAGATGTGCACATAGTGAGACACAGCATGGGGGTCTCAAATGCAGGACAGACTGAAGAGGAAACAAGGTCAAATGAAGTTAATGATGAGAAGTTTATTTGAAGAAAGGAACATATAAAATTTCTACATGCCTTCTGGGTACATAGCATTTAAGATAAGAATTATCTCCAAAATCATATCTTTTGTCAACCAAACCACAGAGCTCACTTCTAAACAAAAGACATACACAGATAGTCTGCCAAATCCATGCCTGTTTGGTACACTAATTTGCTAAAATAAATGACATGTGCAGAGGTCTGCATTTACATTCAGTAGTTTTAATACAAAATATTTAAGAACTCAAATTTCTTATCCACTTGAAACTGATCTTTTACCATTTTTTTTCCTTTGGTTCTGATAAGGATGAAAAATAATGTAAAAAAATCCAAACATTTAGAGCATGGGAAGTTTAGGAGGATAATATTTTATATGTAAGAGTCCTCTTTTTTTTTTTTTTTTTTTTTTTTTTTTTTGCTGTGTACCTAATTGTTTTGAAATTTCTGGAATGAAACATTTGGCCTGAGTTCATATACCAATAATGAAATATTTTGAAATGGGCAGACACTTGCTTCTGTGTATCTGAAACTCCGTGGTATCTCATTGCAGTTAGAGTTCAAAACCTGTTGTGCTTGTGTTTTGTTTGTGAGTCCTTTTCCTTGCTTGGGGCAGAGATTGCTGCTACTGAATGAACAGACTTGATTTCAAAATCCATGAAAGGTTAGAATTGCCTTGAATGTTACTGAATTATAGAACTGCTAAAATCTATCTGTCATATTGTAATCAGAGATTACAGGGGCAATGCAAATATAGCTGACTGATCTATGGAAAAAAAATGTGGAAATGCTTGCAATTATGAACAGAAATACGATAGAAATTTTTAAAACATTTTCCAAAGTTGGTAGGCAGAGAATAACAATGTATAACCCAAATTATTTGGAAATGTAAACTGTATCTGCAGTTAATGCATTATATGTGATACAAATAGTATTTTTCTGACAAGGGAATAGTGAATTTTACACTATACTTCATTGTGTTGCTTTTTTTTTCTTTCCTAAGACCTCACTGGCTTAGACATGTAAGTTAGCACTACCATAACTATAGCAATGAAAGTAACTTACGGCAGCCAACTTCATCTTCGTTAAGGTGGCAGTCAGGCACACCATCGCATTTCAGAAGGGATGGGATACAGCCTTTGGAGGGACACAGGAACTCTGTTTCCTTGCAGGAGCCTGGAGTCGTGGTGGTAGGCCTCTCCATGGGACAGTTCATTTCATCACTTGCATCCATACAGTTTTCAACCCCATTGCATCTTGCAGCGAGGGACAAACACTGCTGCACATATGCACACGTGAACTTGTCACTGCTGCAAGTTGGAGGGTGTGGATCAGCTGATCCTACAAAATGAAAAACGAATATTTATTGATTCTCTTCTTTCAGAAGTCATTCGTACTGCCTTTGAGATATACATAGGAACTGCTGGGAATGCAGCTGATTTTGGTTACTAAACTTCTTAAAAAAGCCCAATCCAACTTCTATAAAAACACAGCTCCTAAGTGCAGAACACAGTACTAAAAAGATTTTGTCTCATATTAACTCCATTGTTGTTGCTGCAGCATTTTGCTTATAAAACTCAATTTCAGCATTTATTTTGATCCTATTACTTCTTTTGCCATGTATGCACAGCAGCGTTAATACCAAAATATTAATAAATCTTGTCTTTCACTCTGTATCTGGAAAGTGTTAAAATAACCCTCAAGTTACAATCTTCCTCTATTTGTATTCTGAATGGGTGAACAAAAATCAAAGACTATGTAAGTCTTGATCAACAAGGAGCACAATTCATGGAAAGCTATAACACAGGGTAAGGTCTGAACCTCCAGAAGAGTAAGAAAAAGATTTCCATTGAGTAACAACAAAGATTTTTACTGATATAGTGATGATAACATCACTCTGATTCTATAGCTTAATTTGACGTGATAGATAATTAAATAAAATACTAGATAAAAGTAAGTTTCCAGGGTATGGCTAAAGAAAAAAGCATTTTTATAAAATTTCAGATTTTAACTAATTAAGACAGCTGACAAGAAAATAAATAACCCATGCTTACTTGCATTCCTGGAAGAAAATACTGCAAAAAGCTTTTTGTGATCATGTCTATAAAAAAAACTTGCCTCAGGCACTTAAGTCCCTCTTTCTTCCTACAAAAACCATTGCAACTGAATTTTACCAGCAGAGGATTCAGAACTATATGAGGAAAGTGAATTCTAAGGAGCTGGCTATGCTAATGCTGCGTAAATTAATACTATCAGTGTCTCCTGCAGAAGCAGTGTGATAGATTTGTGTACTTTTTATGTGCAGGGAAAAGAAAAACATCTCTAGAATTTAGCTCTGCACATTTAATCTTCTCAAGGTCAGTTTGCAGAGGTGACTAAAGAACATAATATGATTGTTAAAGACAAGGACAACCAAATTAATGTCACCACCTCTGTAAAAGACAAGAGGAGTTTTGCTGCTGACTTGGGCTGAAGCAAAACAGATCAAGAACAAAAGTCAGGGGTGGGTTTTAGTTTGTCTTTTGAAATGGTGCAAGCATTGTTCTCCAGCCTCGATGACAAATGTTACCGCTGCACTGAGGCATGACACACTGTAAGTGATTACACGGATTTTGGCATGATTTTATGACTTTTAATCCACTGGTCATAGCAGTATAATTGTGTATTCTGCAATACCAGGCTGGGGTTTTAAAGGATGAGAACTTTGCTGAAACATGCTCAGTTTCTAAGACACCTGCATCATGAACAATAGCATTTTGTAAAAAGAAGTAAAATTAACTTCTAATGCATTCAGGTAAACAGAATACTAACATTATTTTACCATCTGGTTGCTTGTGAAACAGTTAAAATAAAAAAAGAGCTCAAATTTCTATCTAATATAGAGTTTTCTAGATTAGAAATTTTTTATTTTCATATTGACTTTATATAAAAAGATCATAATTGAAAAGCTTAATAAAATAAAATGTTCCAACATTATTTCAAACCACTAGTGTTATTAAATTCTATCATACTGCTAGAAAGATATATTTGATACACTGGTCACAATCTAAATATAAAACATAAAACAATAAAAATGGGTTTTGACGCAGTGAAAATAATAACCTAGTGATCTTTTGCCCTATTTGTATGCAGGATTATGTCATAAATGCCTCAAAGATATGTACATGGGACTGAAAAGATTGTGGTTTCATATGTGTTTTATAAATATGTTAGTCCAAAAAAAATATTTTCATTTATGCTACTTCAAAAGGCCCATGAAAGTTGACTTTAGATGGTTGATTATAGACATTTAAGTCACGCAGTAGATCGATTTTGAACAAATTAAAAGCTTTCTATGTTTTGCATTTTTTCCTACTTTGGCACCATATTTTAGCAGATAGTTAATAATAGTAACCAATAAAGATGTTAGGATTTGATTTGTCATATAGAATTTGCATATAAGAATTTTATTTTTAGTTTGCACGTGCTCTGAGGGAAAAAGAGTATGATTATAGTCAATAGCAATTTTTTTTCTTTCTGTTACTTCTGACCCTTTCCTCACAGTGCCTAGCGAGCATTTAGGCAGCAAAAATTACTTAAGCTGCCATCAGTTCTGCTTAGGCATGTGCTTTTGTTCTTGCACAGTCCTGTGTTAGCTTTTCTGTGTTTGTTCTGATACAGTGGAAATTAACCCCAGTTCCAATACATTTGACTTTCCTCTGGTTGCTTGCCTATGTTTCAGGAAAGACTGCATTGATAGCTCATTTGTGAGCATTTCTGACCCAGTTTAATTTTCTATATCTGTCCAGTTCAGGGTATATTTGCTAACATGTTTCTATCCAACTTCGTTCAGTAAACTGAAATCCCCTCTTATGCTCAGTAATTCTTGAATGTGTAGCTTGTTATGAATCTGGTGTTGAGTGTTAAACTATTTTCAGGCTTTTGTGGCACTGATCAGTTTAGCCTTCTGGTACCGATCATATAAATGAGCTTATGTCTGTAAATAATCCCATACAAAACTCAGTATTGAGGCAGATGCTTGAACGCTTTATTGAATGGTGGATTTTTAAAAAAAATATTATTATAGTTTTATATCGTGATTCCCTGTGGTTGTTAGAAAATAGTTTGTAGGATGAAGTGCTTCCTGACTTGCATACAATTTATTTCAGAGTGTGCAGTATTCACTGAGGGCTGCGAAAGATGTGTTCAATTTATCGCAGAGGTTAAATTAGGGGCAAAGTTAACCAAGGGTCTTGTTGAGGTCTGTTTTATGTTTTCAGTACATTAATAAAAATCAAAAATCATACCCTGAAATCAGCAAAATCATTTTAGATCAGAACCATGTATGAGATGAGAATACACCTCAAAACCTATAAGAATATTTCATTGCTTTTTAGCCCACATTATGTATTAAACAGTTCACATTTGTTTGATTTCAGATACAACAGGAAAGTTGTGCTCTGGATGATATTTGGTCTACCAAAACTCTACTCTCCAGTTCAATCTATTTTCTTTAAATAAAGTAAGTTATAAATGCTTTTCTTAATTATAAATTATAAATTGAATCTGCCTGGTAAAAATTTTGAAAATTTATAAAAACATTAGTTTGTCTATAGCTAGCATTTAGAACAAACTAATTAGGAATATGCAAATGTAGAAAATCATTAAGTAATTCCAACTGAAAAGGAATCTCAAGGCAACATTAATGCAAAACTAATTACTTGTATTCAAAGCTACCATCTATGTAATTATTCATTTTAAGCTCATCATTTTGCAGTATCTATACTGACATATTTCCTTCTAAAGAGCGGCGATATTCATTCTGCTTTCTTGCCACTGGGAAGAATTTATCTAACATGTTAACACTGCAATGTGGTTTGGAGTGAAAAATGAGCTGGCACTAATGAGAGACTCTTCATAAAAACATACCCTCCATGTGCTGAGTCACACAGTGGTGCACTCACCCAACTCAGCCATAGAATCTAACTTTAAACTTATGCATATCCATGAATCTTATATTCCCCTCTCATAGATATATACGAAAGTTATTTAAACAGCAGAATCTGAAGTGTTCTTTTTCAATGCAAGTCAGACTATCTGTTTGTGGCCCACAGGTCACTTCTGTCACTTAATATCATCGGATTTAACAATTGCCTAATACTGACATGCCAAGAAAATGTTTCCCTCACCTTTTGCCAAACGCAGAAAAGATGTTCCCAACACAGCACTCATCTCCTGAGTGCTGTGAGGCTCTCATTTTCAGACCACATTCAGGAGTGGAGGAGATATTGTACAGGTCACTTTTTTAAAAAGCAGTATCTATTTGAAATTGTTTAAGGATTTGGAGATAAATCTACTGAAAATGATGAATTCTGAGGCAGAGAGGATAAAAGCTTTTTGTATCCAGACTGCATAATCACTAAAAAGTAGGACTAAATATCTTCAAGAATAGCATTTGCACGCAGATGAAAAGCAAACTGAACAAAAACAATTTCAGCAAAAACAACCTCTGCACTGCAAAACACTGAGTGTGTTTTCAGATCTGCATGAAAAACAGCAGTAAATTGCTGATGTTCCATGATAGCTAAAGGAATCATGACATTTTAGGTAGTGTTGCCGTAAATCCAAGGGAAGAAAACTTCCACGACAGGGTGAAGGCAGAAAAAGGTCTTTTACTGAAAGTTCGGCTAAAGCTT
>JAWWEU010000081.1:18889416-19004488 GCA_035583155.1 Acropternis orthonyx
TATACTACGACTAAACAATATTATATTTTGACTATAACATGTTCTAATAGCTATCTGAATACAAGGGTCCTTATACAAAATGTTCTATCTTAATATCTCAGCACAAAAACAGGCTACTTAAATGTAACACAGAGGTTAGAATCTTGCTTAAGTATGTGGTACAGCTGTTACAAACTATTTTTCAAATGCAAAAGACTATAAAACCATAAAACTATATAAAAATCTACAGCTACCTTAAGGCTTATGGCAACAGTAGCAAGCTGACTACATGTCCTTACTTATTTTACTTTACACTCAGTGTTTTATTTTGCACTTATTTTTACCTTGCATATGGCAAATAACCAAAATTAAAGAAAGGGTTTAAAAATGGGCATATAACGTCTACTCGTATATCATAAAAAAGACATTTTAATTAGTTCCTAAAGCTTGGTGTTTTAATTTGTTCCTATTTCTTTGTGAAATTTACTCACACAGCTGTGCTATTATCTAAGGCCTGGAAGTGCTACTCCACAAGCACCTTCACTTTTAAGAGAACTTTGATAGCTGAGGTAGATGGAAAAACATAAAAATCAGACCAGTGTGTAAAGCAAACAACATTTGGTATGCACTGCTTCATGAACTGTAATAATGACAGCTGCATATATCTGTATTTCATTGTTGTCAGTTCAAGTAAGTGCTTCTAAGTACATTTTTATTGCAACGTGCTAACCATCAAAACATGTTTACAGTAAATAGAGCTCATGAGCTGATGATTTGAGAGAAAGGAGCCTTTACAATATGAGAAGAATTAAGTCAATAAGTGCTCATCATCAAGGACATAATTACATATTTGTGGGATAGGGATGTGTAAAAGGCTGTACTGTTTGATGAACGTTTTCTGTACACATATGCTTTGTTGTATTATTGTTTTTGTCACCCATCGAGTGTAATGATCCTCTTTCCTGATGGTAAAACAAACTCCACAGGTTAGCACTGCAAATAATTTGAATCAGAGGGACTCAGTCACAGGAAACCTCAGAACTGCTGCTACCCCAATGCCAATATAACATAAATATTTGTATTATGCAGTCTTTTGCATAAACATGCTTAATTTGAATGAAGCAACACCTCCAGGCTATCCTCCTCTTTTCTGCCTTCCTTCTTCAAATACCAAGATCTCTTGGGCAGAGTAGGTCTCCTTTTATATTCATATATCACCTGTAATAGTGAATTTTAATGAAGACTAATGGACATTGGCATTAGACTCAACATCAGGAAGCATGGAATAAAGTTACCACATAAGTTATTAGGCAGCATTAACTCAGTTGTATCAGAGCTCTCTCTAAAGCCCATTTAAGTAAATGGGACAAGTCATATTGATTTTAATGGGCCTTGCATCAGACCCTTGAAAACTAACCTGCCTGGTATATTTGCATAAGGATTTTGCCTAGTAAATCTAATAAAGACAATGGACCTATTAAGTGTAGCAAAAAGAGGTCAAAAATAACCCCCCTCCATTAGACAAGAATATAGATTAATTACAGGCCTGATCCAGTTGAAATAGGTGTCAGTCCTCACTTTCACTTCAATAAACACTGGATCAGGGCAAGAAATCAGCCCATTCAAGGTGGCTACAAGGAAACAATCTTGTTAAAAAAATTAACGAGACTGAAGTTTTGCTCAAATACTTTAACAATCTGTTCATGAGATTTTATCAGTTTCAGTAAAGCTTCTGCTAGAAAATAAAATGTTAATTTCCAAGCTTGTAAAAAAGACCAAAAAAAGGGGGAAATCAAATCTGGACAATTCAATCTTTAAGTCTCTTCCCTTTATGACAAGACAGAGGTATGGATCAGGGTACTCAAAAGGGTCCCAGAGACCCTGTTACAACGCCAGAGCTAACAAAAGCAGAACTTGGTCCAATGACTTCAGAGTTTTATATGTCCGTACAGAATTTATTTTAAATGATCACAGTTTGTTAACATACAAACATAATAGAAAAAAAGACAGGTTTACTACCAATAAAATCAAATTGTGATTTAGTTTTCACTCAGAGAACTACTGCTTCTGGCTGGAATACACTGACTACCTGTGACAGCAATATGGCTTTTTTTGGTCATATTTCTGCTAAGGACAGTCTGGGAATTGCTAGCTGAAGTGGGCTGGACTATAGAACAGGTTTCAGTGGAGGAAAGAGCAGTTTCTAGGAATCAGCACATTTTCATGGGTGGGGTGAAAACATAGCACTATCTTTTATTTCTCAACTTCTGAAAATAGGTACAAATCTATCATCAGCTGAGAAGAGCCCTGAAGAAAAGATAGATATGATTTATGAGAAAAATCTGGCTTGTGATCTGCTCTTATTGTGGAGACAGGTAAATTTTACATAATGAAGAATCTGAGAATTTTCTTCTCTGTAAGATAATATCATGAAATCATTTCATTCCAAAAATTCTCTCCATCCCTCCAAGGAAATATGTTGATTTTTATGAACAAACTTAGCAAGGCAAAATATCATCTCTGTGATTTGAGGTTTTTTTTTGATGTAAACAGATGGGGTTTGGAGGTTCAATATTAATGAAACTATTTTAATACACTATTAATAAATCCAAAGAATTTTAATTTCCCAAAAGGCATCTATCTCGATTCAGAAGACTTCAATATTCTGTTCAAGTTATAAAAATGCAGAGAGAAACTTAAGAATTGGACCAAGATAGTATATTTGTTAATTTAAAATTTCACAACATAATGGCATTCAGGGCTTGTCAATAAATATGCCAATAATTATACATTGTAATTATCTTTTCCTAAAATTATTCCCAGTTTGTTTTCTGTGAAATCCACACAAACTTTTGATTTTTGGTGCCAGCTGGGTCTGGCTACACTGGAAGATACTAGAACACGCTGAAGAAGCTCTCTATGGTACTATGACCTGGATCACAATTTTTACTCCTTAAAAATGCAGAAATGCTCTATCTCTGCCAAGCAACAATGATCTAAAGCATAGACTGATTGTTTTCAGGGTAAAACTAATTAACTAAAGAAACTATTCACAAATTTCCCTGATATCCCTAGTCCTCTATTACTACTAATCTTTCTTTCCTCTTACTCTGCTTTTTCACAGGCAGCCTCCCCCAACAGCTCCCTCTGAGTCATCTCTTGCCCTTGAGGAAAGAAACTCCCTGAGTTTCTTCTTTCTATCTCCCTGAGAAAAAAACCTCAACCTGAGAGAGATTTCTGCTTCACTGCAAGCGTGAGCAGACAAGCTAACAGTGATTCCCCCGGCTCTGCAACTTAAAGAAATCAGAAGTTGTCTCCTCTACAGAGTTTTTCCCCATGATCTAACACTGTAGTATCAGCAACTCAGGCAGTTAACCCTTCCAGTATTTCCTACACTCAGGCTCTGTGAGTTTCAGAGATGGATCACTGACTCCATCTCAAGTTTTGTCAGATGAGTCCAGTTCAGCGGCAGCAGAATTTTCTCAATGTTGCTTCACACACACACACACACACACACACACACACACACACACACACACACACACACAGAGAGAGAGATGCAATACACATGGGCACGCTCCTCAGCAAGATTCTCCGTGTGCCACTGGGGTTTTTTTTGCACAAATCTCACACAAACACCTATTCTACCTTTTGGATTGTTGTCTCTTAATTAGATGCAAGTTTCATTTATGCTTTTCTTGTAGTGAAATAGGATCTACTCAAAGTGCTGGAGAGCATATAAAAGTATCTGCAAATGGATGGTTTCCAGGCTATTTCATTCTTTGACTAGTTTGCCCATGATGCTTGTTGCTGGGCTGTCAGTTTAGGGTCTATATAGGAGAAAAAATAGGGAAATATAGGAGAAAAATTTTGGCCCATTCATCTTTTGCTTTTTGTTCA
Organism: Acropternis orthonyx; assembly: GCA_035583155.1. Taxonomy (NCBI): domain Eukaryota; kingdom Metazoa; phylum Chordata; class Aves; order Passeriformes; family Rhinocryptidae; genus Acropternis; species Acropternis orthonyx. The sequence goes on from JAWWEU010000081.1 coordinate 18,893,296, forward strand.
ATTCAGGATTCTTTATTTTTATGACTTTGAAAACAAAAAGAGTTTGGACATTTCCTGAGTAATACTCAAAATGACAGAGGTTTTTAGCTGGCAGGGAGATAGCATTATGCAATAAGATGTAGTTGTGAAGATAGTTATCAAATACTTTTTAAATATTTGGATACAGTAGCTATATGCTGTTTAGAAAAACTTCATAAAGATAAATAATTCCACATTCAGAGGTGTGACCCTGAGATTAACTCAGCTGGTAATCATAACACCAAGGTTATGGTTTTGATCCTCATATGAACCATTCACTTAAGAGCTGGACTTGATGATCTTTGTGGGTCCCTTCCAACTCAGAGAGGATTCTGTGGTGTCTGAATAATGTGCACAGAGAAAAAAAATTCAATTCTCTCTCATCTCTATATTGGAAAAAGTAAAGAGAGCTGTGAGTAAAAGAGCATTCAATAATGTGGTTAAAGATTGTCATTATACATGAACACACAGATCCTGTTGTTAAGCAAATGGAAGTCTGTGGCAGGAAGAGGAGTGAGGGTTTATAAACAATCAGTATTCAAAGAGTAGGTTTCATGAAGCAGAGATAAAATAGGGAGAAAAAGTCCTCAATATGTGGTTTAGTACTGGAACAGGCTCCCCAGAGAAGTGGTCACAGCACTGAGCCTGCCAGACTTCAAGAAGAGTTTGGACAATACTCTCAGGCACATGGTGTGACTCTTGAGGATGCCCTGTGCAGGGCCAGGAGTTGATCCTTGTGTGTCCCTTCCAACTCAGAATATTCTGTGATTCTATGAATATGTGTTATGAGAAACAAAGAAAAAGTAACTAGCCATGATGTTATGACATTAGTATTTCCAGGCGTATGTACCCAAGGGGATTGACTTCTAAAGAATTGCTTCTCCCTTTTTTTTGAAAATTAGATACCTTCAAGACACCACATATGATCAAAAATTATAGTAGTTCAGACTAATATTGATTTTTAAAACCTTGATCAGCCACATAGATTTTTAATTTTTTTATTCTTTCTTTCTGCTATCTAGCTATATGGAAATAGTCTTTATAGAGCCTATTCTTTTAGTAAGTTATTCATTGAAAAAGTATGAGAATCTATCTTCATTCTGCTGGTTTGAATTATAAACACTCATAAGCAGTTTGAAATAGATGCCAGTGATAAAATTCATTTTCTTCCACCCTGAACAAAGAGAATGGCCTTATAACTCTGGCCCTTTGGGTGCCTGAACTTGCATCTATCACAACTTTTTGGTATGATATCACATGTATACTTCTGTTGTTTGGAGGTCAATGCAAATTATTTAACTCTGAAGGAACAGGTTCAAGTGGGGAAAAAAAAAGCAACGAAGAATCATTATTGTGAGACTATGTATGGCTCAGGAAGATTGAATTAAAAATGGCTGGCAATGGGGAAAAACAGTGTGTATAGGTACCCTTTACTTATATTCTTTGCCAGGTATCCATAACTGTTGGAGACAGGTTATCTTGCTAGATGCACTTTCTCCTTGCTTACTATGGCTGACCAGAAACTCTGAGTAGGTCTATCCTAAATTTTGATTGAAATATAAATCCCTTTGTCATGCAGTTCTTTGCAATATTGTTTCTTCTAGAAAGTTAGAAGAGGTGATCCCTAGGGACAGATGTAGCTATAACTTATGACTGCCTTATGATGGCTCAAAGAAACTGAAGATTCAGTTTCTGAAGGATATTAGGTTTTAGGGTACTTGAAGCCTTTGTGCACATTTTTTTTAAAAAGACCTTTATAGGTGGCTTGGATTTAAATGTAAAGCCAAAACCAGTCTTGTAATTCACAGATTGTGATTTGCTTCTTCTATTTGTTTCTTCACAGTAAGTGAAAGCTTGCTAATTAAAATAATGATTATTTAAAACCTTTACAGAAGGCCTAGTTTGTGCTACAGAGCAATGGGGAGCCTTGGATGAGTTCTGTCATGTCAAAGCAATCTTTTCACCTAAGTGAAATCTGTCAAAAAGCACTGAAAATTTTACAGTACTTCAGCACAGGCAAATCTGAACCTTTTGTTGGTCACTTGCATGGTGAAGCCAAGAACTATAACAACGTCACAACAAAAAAACCCAACCCTCAGCAGTCTGGAAAATAGCATTTTTTGTATTCACAATTCCATCGTGATCAGATGACACAGTGTTGGAAAGGACCTGTCCTGTCTGTGCTGAGTCTTTTGCACTATTTGGGTTGCCCTTTTATCTCCAATGTATCTGTATATAATTATATTTTCTACTGCAGAAAATCTTCCAGGGGAGAAGGAAGCTGCAGTTGAGTGTGGGGGGAAATTTTTAACAGTGACAGTCCTTTCTCATGTGTGACGTTTATAAGGTAAAAACACATTTTTTTTAAAAAATGTTTTTTTAATTAAGGAATGGATAAAAAAAAAGAAGTACAAAAGTAAAAGAGGCTATAAAATAAAATGAAAGATGATGAAAAGTAATTCACAATTCAGAAGAAAAGGAAAATACTTCAGATAGCATTAAGCTAAGGAAGTAAACTAGAAAAGCAAACTTAGACTAACCCAGAAATTCAAAACCAGTTAATAATAAGGAAAGGTGAAGTTAAAGAATAGACACAGAGGCACATCTAGATTTATTTTATCCATATTAATTATTTCACTGAACAGTACTAATGCTGAGCTGGTGATAAGTGTGACTAATGGTGGAAAAGCAAATATAGGTTTCTCATTCTAGAGCTTTGGGCACTGCATAATATTTGCACTCCTGTTTATACCCAAGATTCATATCAAATATGCATTTAAAAGTGTAAACACTATTCTTTTCAAATAAACCAGGACATAAAGCAATAAATTAAAGTAATACAATTTAAGTTTACAAAGAGGTGCTGCTAAATAGGGCCTAGCAGGTAACTTCACTGCATAAAAGAGCTGGAGCAATATTCAGTGTTGACTTTGTACTGAGATTTACCTTCCAACAGAGGATCTCCACAATTCCAAATACTTTGCTTGTGAGATCTCTGGAAGAGATCACAAAATATATTTACTATTTGTTTGCTTCTTAAGAATTCTGTTCCAATACACAGAAGTGCTACTTGACTAATATGTCACTATTTAAATTACATAGAATTTTCTAGTTTCTCCAGTAACAAGTGAATGAGAAAACATAGTATTCTGATTTTCATAAGAAGAACAAAGTTTGGAAATTAGGCATTTTTGTATTAGTGTTAAGATTTAAATTAAGGATATCAGTAATTTTTAGAATTTCTCTCATGCCTCCTATTTCAGGTGAACTAGAAATAGTAGGAAAAAAGTATTAATGAATACAAAACCTGATTCAATACTCTGAAATTTTTGGTCCATCTGAAATCAGAAATTAAAATATTTTTTCATTTTTATTTTGAAAAATTGAGACATTAAATAGAAGTAAGGGAGGTTTGGTTGTGGAGGGGTTTTTTTGTGGTTTTATTTTTAATCAAACTATTCCTTAAAAGTTTAAAGAAAATGATTAGAACTGAGTAACAAATAAATTCTTTGGTCCCTAAGATACACTAATTGCTGTAAAATAAGATCTTCAAACAACCTTATCAGCAGAAAATCATGGACCTTCAAAAGTTGTAAGAACACATCTTATTTAGAAGCTAATCCTGAATTTAGCTGGCACGACACCTCCCTCTGCATCAGCTAGAAGCTACTTCTGCAATAGGCCTAGCTTGATTTAGCGCTAGCCTGACCACAGTTTGTTTAAATGTTCAGAAATATTCTTAGATATCTAGAAACTCTCATGGATAATGAGGGCTGACTACCTAAAAACATAAAAACCACACCTGAATTAGAGCTGCTGGTAATGCTTTATTACTTAGAGCTCCCAGCCAGCTAAATTGTGGTTGCTTCTATTTAGAACATGTTGCCTCAGGAAACCCAAAGTAATTAAAGACAAGCTGAAAAATAATAATACAGAGAGAGGAAAAAGTTCTGCAGTAGCAAAGCTATCTTCTGAAAGGAAGAATGTCACACAAAACGTGTACCACAGGTAGGACACTTTTCTTTGAGCTAGATCTTTGAATAAACATAATGAGCAAATATCAAAGCAGGGCTGACAATGGATTAGGCAAACTTTCCCACCATTTCTGTTACAGAAAACTGTTCATGTTGAAATACTTACAGGACAGTGCTTTTATACTGTTCGAAGGTAATGTCTTCAAATTTTACCATCTGAATTTTTAAGCAGTTATGCAGCAATAACTATTAGCAAAAAATATAACCTCCTCCTAAGTAGCTGCTCTTTGTGAGGAACAGTACAAAAAAGTCAGAGGTAGGTTCTTCTTCCTAAACTGTTGTGGTTTATTTTATTACATGGATTTTGTGCCGTTCCCTTCCCTGTTCACAAGCACAGTCTTGGCCTACCTGGCCAGCAAGCCTTGTTAGGATAGAACTCTTCCAAGGACAGTACTAGATATAGTTTTTTTGTCTGGAGAGGAGATTGTGTATCAAGTCACAAACTCCATGTAGATAGATAGGGCATGAATTTTTGATTTATTCAATAAACTCTAAGTAACCAATGTAACTCTAACAAATTTTCTTAAGCCCAAAATTATGATATACTAAATTTGGAGGACAGACAGAGTGATACACATTAGGTACTTTGAAGTATTCTACAACTGCAAAATCTGTGGAGAAAAATTAAGGTGAATAGAAAATGTAGCTCCATTAAAAATACCTTATTTTTATCGTTATGATTATTTCAGGATTCCTCAACATGCACTTTCCATGGGACATTTTTTTTTTTCTCTGAATTCATGCTTGTTCATAATAAATTACCGAAGTATAGGTTCCACAAAATTAGAAAAATGAGCTCTATCAATTGTTGGAATATAGAACTAGGTCTTGCATTTAATTAGAGGTGCTTAAAATATATAACTTGAAAATTTCCCTATTATGCTATATGGAACTGCCTATGTAATTCTTAAACTATGGCTAACAAAGGTGATTTACGTAATAAGGGTAGAACAAGTGCCTGTTTATGTACATAGTCTGCAGCTCATCGAATAACATTCTAAAATATTATTTGCCTCAGCCTATTCAGAGAAAACAAACAAAACTTTTGTTCAGCTTGAGACTGAGCAAATGCCACTTGTGTGAACATATTATTTCACTTTAAGCTTTAATCAGCATGTGGTTAATTCTTCAGGGAGGTGCTTATCACAATAAAAATAATAAAAGAAAAAGTGTCTTGAACAGCATGACAACTTGTTCATACACAGACTATCCTATCTGAACAAGAGTTGTTTTAACAGGAAGAAAAGTATTCTAGAAGATTTTTATAACCTCCATACTGGCATTTATTTAACCATAATCATTCCTAGTTGTTCTTTGTGAATGAAGTTCTGCACAAAATGTTTTCTGTTTCTTTGGTTTTCTTCCCCTCTTGGCTTCTCAAAATAAGGAATGGCCAATATTTCTATCAGAATCTGTATTTGCACATATACTGTTCTTTTCCTGATATTGTATCATATGCCATATTTTGTTTGCAGGGTAAACCACTGCCTTTCACACAGAATAAATAGGGCATTATAAAACATTAGATTTTTTTTCTACACAGATCAAGTCACTTGTGTAGCAAGAATGAGATTGTAAATTCTTAAAGAGCCTGGAAATGAGGCAAATACACTACACTGCTGAGATATTTTGTGAAGGAAGTGAAAAGAGCTAGCCATTTTCTTTGAAAATAATTGTGAACGACTTTGGTATTCATCCATCTCAAAATAAGGCCTTCACTGAATTTTTTTCATAGAGAAGAAAACTAATGATAGTAGGTCCATCTCAGCTATGGTTCGTAATACCACTAAGAGGCCTTCAGTAGAAGGAATATTCTGAGTTGCTATAATTATTCTTAAGTTCAATTTCTACTATAACACAAAAGTGTCTTCCACAAACCATCAGAAAATAACTTTATTCAGACACTGCACTCAGACAATAAATAGGTAGGATTCCCTTGAATAGGTATAATGGCTTACCTTTGAGAAAAAAATGAAAAAAATTGCCATGAGGGTCATATATGATAAATTTGATCTTTCCTTCCTTTGCACAGTTTTCTTTCCTTTGAAAAACACATACTTCTTTGCATGATTGAACTGCACCCATTTATTTTCCACAATTTTTTGGAATAAAATAAATCCATAGCATTATTGCAGAATGGCAAAAGGAAAATATTTCAGTTTTTGTAACTGTGATATACATTGAAATATGAAATGCTATTATTTTCCTTTCTCTCTGAGAAGAAAACATGCATTCTATATATTTGTGTAATAGCATACCTCCATCAATGCATTCTGGGGTGAAAGAAATATCATCAAGAGCAAATTCTGCGGGTTCGCTCCACCCCACTTCAGCTTCGAAGGCAGCTCTGAAAGGGCTGTTACTGGAGAGGACTACACTGGCATACATCCATTTGTTTTCTTCATTTCTACTAGAAGACCACATAAGAATATCCATTCCATGTTCTTCAACTGTGTATACCTGTTGATGACAAACCCCAAGAGATGCAATTGAACCAGCATTAAGCAACAGGAGTGCAGGTAGCGAGAGTAACACAGCCCAAGCGCAGCAGTGCAGCTCCCTGGGCCCTCTTAGATATGGCTCAAATCCACATCTTATTGGTGATGATCTGATGTCACTGAATAATTTTGATAATGCTAGTTCAGCTTCAAATAAAATGCTACTATGAAACAAAAATAAAAAGCACTGCTAATACAATCACTAATTGGAAAAGAGAGTCTCAGCCTGACATATAGAAAGTAATGTGCAAAGACTTAACCCCAGATTCATCTAGAAGTTGACGAAAAGACTGAGAAGGATCTTGAGCTATCCTTTCATCTCTAAAAGGTGACCTCCTTATAGTTGATAGACTGAGTGAATATTTTATCAATACAAATAAAAGGCTTAGCAGCTAGGGATTAAAGTCTGGCATCAGTTACAAGCAATTTTTAATACAGTGTTTCAGACAGTCACAGAAAATTATTGCAAGCATATTTAGCAAAACCACAAATAGAAATAAATAGAATAATTAAATAGTGAAAGCAATAAGTATGATGGTGAATGAAGTCACAATTAACAAACAACTGGTGAATTTATGCCAAGCACATGAAACTGAAGAATACAGAGGTAATTGCTCTTCCCAATTAGGTGTTCAAAATCCTTATACAACCAAAACCTGGTCAAAAACAATGAAAAAGAAGTGGAGTAAAGAAAATAAGCATATTCTAACCATTTCTGGTGATAACTATTTCTTTAAGGGACTGAGTATTAAAGTGATTATCCTCTCCTCATCACTTTCAACAATATACTTCTCTTAAGCCTTTAAACTAATTTTCCAGCGACCTGTAGGTTCACGTTTCCAACTGAATGCCCCAGTTCAATGAGGGAACAGAAAACCTGAGGCCCAAGAAAGTTATAAACTTAAACCTATACTAATGATCTGTATAACTAAATACCTTTGACTCTCACAGTCAACCTAGTGGAACAAATAAACCAAAAACCCAAATGGCACTGTGAACCACACACTTTGAAGAACTTGGTGTATTCATTAAAATATCTCTGATGCCAGAACACTCTTGTAAGTTATTTCATTTTTAGAGCAGGTAAGCATCAAGAAGACTGACATACAGTAATCCAGATCAAGTCCTAATTTAGGCAAGCCTGATGTTTGGTTATAAGACTGTGTAACAGCAATATTTTGTCACTGTCTTCCTGAAAGCATGCATCCTGCAGGTCTAAAAGGACAGATGTCAAGAAGAAATAGTTGATTCAACCCGCAAAATAAAACTGAAAACTGTGTATAAGTTTTTCACATTATCAGGTTCTAAGGCCTTAATAAGTTGCAACCCTTGATTAGAATAACTGTACATGTAGGTTAGGACTAAGTTACAGCACCTGTGTGTGTCTCTGGAACCATTCACTATTTTACCAGTCAAGACAATCTTGATGATCTAGAATTTTACAGCACATAACAATGTTAGTTTTAGCTATTACTGTATCATGCAGTAATAATTTCTTCTTTTTGAAGATAAATATTGAGATATCACTTTCACTATATGTCATTATTAAGTCTCACAGATGCACAAATACATGCTGGGAAACTGGGAAGAATCAAAAGCATATGAAGATAATACTGGAATCTCTTTTACAGGACTGTTAAAGATTGTCTCATTGTTTAAAACCAGATTTTTTTCCATGTCTTTTGGTCAGGTTAGTAGGAGAAGTTTCTCATACTAAAAATTTCAAGGCACAATGCTTGCTTGAACAGAGAAATTGCATTACGTCCATACAAAGCCTGGTCTCAGATGGAGCATGGACTCATTCTGTGAAATACAGATCAATCCTGCAGCTCAAGCTCGATACAAACAATAAACTGATCAGGGAACCTGCTATATATTTACTGACCAATGGGCCTGGAATGGCAGCAATTTAAACTGGATTTTAAGTGTGACATTTTGATGACATCAGCTACTGTTCACATAGATACAAAGTAATTTTATATGCCTTGTCTTCCTTTTCCTTGAGATTTAACTTATGTTTACTATAGAGTAAGGGTATACAGATTTGTAATTACTACAGAGCAGTTAATATGTTTTGGTAATTCATGTGGCTCTGTGCTCAATTATGTTTGACTAAAGTTTAAACCTGGTGTATGGTTTCTCATAACAATCACATAGACAGTCTGAGGAAACTGATAGCATTTAGTGTAAATCTCTAAACTGATCCATTGGAAATCACAGTTGAGCTTCCAGTTCTGCTCCATTTGTCATTTCACTTCTTGACAAAGTACTCCTGAATACTTCTACTTAAGTTCTCCAGGTCTTTATCTATCCATAACTATGCCAGGAAAGGGTCTGTGTTCTTAAGTGTCTCCTAAAAATTTAGATGACATTTCCAAAAGAATAATACATAACTGAAAATGCATGCTAAATCTAATGTGATTAAAGGAGAGTTCAGAAAAATGGGAAGCCCAAGGACTCTGTTCCTTTAGCTAGGGATACAGGTCTTATTCTCTCAGAGATTGCCCAGTGAAAGGGAATAAATAATTACAAGATGTAACACTGTATTCTTTCCTGGAACTATCCATGTCACTGAGAGTTTGAAGCATCTTCTAGGTCAGGAAGTACATTAAGCATATACAAGATTTTTTCTGGCCTGTGTAAACACAGACACCAGATGAAAGGTAGAGCAAATGGTCATGGATAAGATCTCCCTAGGGCCCTGGAAAGGTACAGCTGTGTGGTGCTTAATGCCTCTAGGGACTACACCATCTCTCTGCACAGCATCCTATGAATTTTGTACAAGCTAGCCTGAGAGTAGAAACAATTTAAGATGTGAAAGAGGAAAAAGCTAGCAAGATGAATCCCACTCTATAGTATGTAATGAAGAAAAACCCCAACAAAACAGCCGACCAAAAACCCCAAACCCAACCAAACAAGCTGTAGCAAAGTCCCACCAAACAACTCTGTGTCTATCAATCTGGTAAAACTGATACTCCAGCCTAATACTGATACAGCTGATCTGCAGAATACAATATTCTTTAGAAATCCCATTTCGCTGTCTTAAAATCATGACTTAGTTCTAGTTCTGCACAGCATGTCCCATGTGTTAGAAAATTCTGATTTCTTTTTTCAGCTTCTATTTCATTTCAGGAATGGTGGAAGTGCATCTACATTTGAGGGTCATGACCTATAAACTGTATTTTCAACTCATGTGGCTATCCTGTATCCCCATCCTGACTTTTCAAGATAACTTATTACCTTTCTGATCTTGCCTGAATCTAGCAGTTGGCAGGATGGATGGTGCTACATTCGACCTGAACTTCCTTATAACTAAGAAGCCAAGGCAGATCTAAAGGGTGCCTAATAAGAGATGTATTCTCCCATCATTCACAACACAAAGTCTTTAACTACCAGCCAAGGAAGAAGGAAAATCTTGAGAAAGGCAACCTGTATTTTCACTTCATTAGCTTCCAGAGACTTGTGTTAGCTGAGGAAACTTTCCACTGACTCCAATGAATAATGATACTGTGTTTTCTGCTTTACATCCTTAAGATCATGCCTTTGAACTCTTCATTTTCCTTGGCAGGCATCATTGCACATCTTCCTTGGACTGAAGGTACACCAGAGATAGACTGAAATTTTTTTCTCTGAAGTCCACAAATTAGATTCCAAAATTGTATCACATTTCATTCTCACAATAGAGAAGCACTTAAAAAAAATACTTGCCTCTTCTCTCTTTATTTCTCTAACCGTTTGTTTGAAGCAACAAAAAATTAATTTGAAACAACAAAACAGTCAGATTTTTTTAGTAAAATTAACTTGTCCTATAAATAAATCTATTATACCTCAGTTTTTTTAGTATCAACAAATACCAAGGCAGAAAACTATTATACTATCACATAGGGAATTAATTTCGGTTTTAACTCTCAACTGTATGACAAACTCCTGAAGTAAATTGGCAAAGAAAGAATGCTAAAGCATAATAAAATCTGAATGTTTTCAGTCTGACAGATGATCAATAGGATCCCCATTGAAATGAAACATATGTGAAAAACACATTCATTCCCTGCTGAAACAGCTCTTGTGTGTCATTAAATGCATCTAAATAGTCATAAATATGTAAAGGGAAATGTGGGGTTGGTCTTTTTTAGATTTACTTTTGCAGCATTATGCAGTAAAATTTGTTTCTATGAAGAGCTATTCTTATTAAGAGCATATTAACTGATATATTAGACCAGCAATGTATTTAGTGCTGAATAACTCTCCTCTCAAAGGCTGCCACCAAATACCTCTAAGGAAAGCCAGCGGTTTTGTACTTAATCGTTACAAAGCAATTTTTGCTGCTGTTGGCTAATAGTTGGTTGAAGTCCTGAAGCATTAGTATTCAGATCTCTTTTAAACAGCACCCATTCTATGTTAATGCAAAAGTTGCTGTAAACATTGTGTCCTTTTTAAAAATAATAATAATAATAATAATAGCCTATGCTTTTAGTTTCCCTATGAACAAATTACAGAGTTTATGACAATGGAATTGTGCAATTGAAATGTTCATTGTGAATACAGAAAAGAAGCACTTCCAGTTCCTTCTTCCCTGTCCTCAGTGACTAGTTGTTTTTCTGGGTAAAAATAAGCTTGTTCCTATAACTTTACGTTATTTTGTGTGGTTCTATCACATCTGCTTCCTATTCCAATACAGTCTTCATTTTTAGCTTGCTTTCTCACAGATTGCCTGTGTGTCATTTTAATCACACATCTCACTATGTCATATCTCCAGTCCACTTTTTTTTCAAAATTCAGACTTGACCAGATAGCTGTCTTTTAGATAAGAGCTATAACATCAGCTTTTGTACTGATGTTATTATATTCTAACACATTATTCAGACTTCCTATTACAGTTTGACTTCTTTCACCTCCAGTGCAAACTGAAAAAAAAATCTTCACAGAGCTATTGCTTTAGAAGTTTTGGGCTGTTGGCTTTATTGCTTTTCTTTTTGGTACTTTTTAGGCTTTTTTTTTTCCACTTGAATGGTAACAGTTAATTTATATTCTTGATTTAATAACTGCAACAGTTGATGCTGGAATAGATTATTTGATAGAAAAGAGCAAAATGTCCATAAGGGTAAATTGAGTCTGTGACAGGATAATATTGCTTGCTGAGTGCTTCGGCCTGTTTTGAATACTTGTTACATGTTTCCGCATAAAGAGTGCATGTTGCAATGCCACAAACAGGGAATTTTATTTGTATGTGGAAATAAGACAATTCTTTAGGGTTCTCTTTATAAAAGAGAAGGCTAGGAGAGTTAAACTAATGTGTTTAAAATGCAAAAAAAAATAAAAATTAAAAAGCAGAATGACTGGCTACTAACTCGCATAGGCTACACACATCTACTTAATCACAAACGCTGTGAATTCAGAAGGTCCTTCAAAAAGTCTCATCATCAATCTTGCAATACCTGAATTTAAACACATGGATAATCATAGACAATCTCAGAGTATGTAGCTGTAAACAGACCCAAAAATGCAATTTCTGTTTGCTTTTTTACTGCTGCTTATAATAACATCATGCAATACAGCTTTTTTTTTTTTTAATTATTAAGTTCACAGCAAGACTCAGTGTATCCAGCCACTAAGTGCTACAGATAAAATTGAGATGCAAACACCATCCTGAAAAAAACTACTTCAATGAAAAGAGATAGACAAAGGGTGAAATGAAAGTCAACATTATTCCTTGGCTGGGTATAAGGAGAAGTCTCATGGTGGACAGCTGATCAGTGGCAGAGGTTGCCCACAGAGGCTGAGTAGCCTCCATTTATGCACCTTTTCAAAACTAGGTAAATTCCTGAACACTTAGCATGATCTTGTAGCTGAGCCTGCTTGGAGCAGAAGGTTGGACTAAAGGCCTCCTGAGGCCCTTGCAGCCTAATTGCACTACAGTCCCATGGAATCGTGCTATGATTGGCTTTTCCAGTGAAGTAAACAGTGATACAAACTTCCTGACTTAATTTGAAGTCCAGGCCACAAAGCTATTCTTGTTCACTTTTAACACAGACTTAGTTCAGAAGTTTGATAGCAAATGCAAATTTTTATATTCTGTCACAAATTTAAAAACTAAAATAATCTGAATTTTCAAAATTTAACAAGCCACCACAGACATGAGTCTTGCTCAGACCACTCAAAAGGGAACTGTGTAATATGTTTATTCAGTGAGTCCCCTGAAATGAGTATTTTGCCACGGGTTGATATCGCTGCTTGGACTGTTACTGAGTAGTTTACAACCAAAAGTGTACCCATTGAGGATGCTTGGGGAACAGCAAGATGACATTTTCATGAAAGCTTGAGCTATAATTGTTAATACAGTTAAATACCTTGTTTTCAGGTTGTTTTTTTTTTTTTTTTTTTATATAAAACACCCTTTACACACAATTACATTAGTAATTTTGAAACTTTTATTTTAAACCACTAAACATTGCAAACCACTTCTATTTTATGTTAAAGAGTTAATTGCGCAGAGAACTATGGTGATAGTGGGTAGGTTTAAGTATGACAGTAAAATGTGCAATGTTAATTCTTACATATGTAGCAAAAGGAATTCAAGTGGAACTAAAACTAAAGTAGAATTGTCACTTGATCTTGTCAGCAAAAAATTCATATATAGCTGTAACTGCAGATGAAGTACTGTTAACATGAATTAATGAGATTTTGTTAATTCTAGACAACAAAAATGCAAATGGTACTAAAGTAGATACTATGATGTAGCAGAAGTGCTTTTTCTCTTACCTTTAAGATTCCTGTTTGCCTAGAAGGAAACATCCAGAACCAGAACCGAACTCTACAGACCCCAAGACTAGCTGGGAAGAATTTGGTGGTAATTATTCTTGCTCTGTTTCCTTCCTTCTGGGTGGATGAGTTTACATACAAAAACTTCTGTCCTTTACCTTAATAAAATGAAAAAAAAAAAAACAAATAGAGCTTTTCAATACTACTTTATGCTTCAGATTATAAGCACTTTCATACACAGAGATACCAATATTTTTAAAATTTTTTTTGGCCACTTACACATATACCATACCTTGGTTGTATGGAAAACTTCCATGTTAATGCTTTGTGTATTTCATAGAATCATACAATAGTTTGGGTTGGAAGAGCCCTTAAAAACAACCTAGTTCCAACCCTCATGTTATGGGCAGGGATGCCACGCATGAGATCAAGTTGCTCAAAGCCCTGTCCAGCTGGACTTGAACACTTCCAGGGATGGGGCATCTGCATCTTCTCTGGACAATTTGTTCTAGTGCCTCACTACCTTCTGGGTAAGTAGTGTTTTCCTATTATAATCTAAATTTCTCCTCTTTTGGTATAAAACTGTTAGCCCTTATCCTTGGGCTAGCTAGAATCAGAATAACCTGTCTTGGAAGAGACCCACAAGGATCACCAAAGTCCAGCTCCTGGTCCTGGACAGGATACCCCAAAAGTCATACCATGTGCCTGAGAGTATCATCCCAATGCTTCTTGAACTCTGTCAGGCTTGGTGTTGTGACCACTTCCCTGGGGAGCCTGTTCCAGCACCCAACCACCCTCTAAGTGAAGAACCTTATCCTAATATTCAACCTAAACCTCCCCTGACACAGCTTCACACCGTTCCTTTGAGTCCCGTCACTGGTCGTCACACAGAAGAGATGAAGCAATACAAGACACATTTAAATCAATATAAGATTCCTCTACACAAAACTGTGCTGATGTACTTAATACAAAGTTGGTATAATATCACCAGCTTCATTATATTGCTATAATGGCATGCATGCACTGTACACTGAATTTATATGCTTAGTAACTAGAGGAAATTGGTTTGGAACAAGAAGGAATTGGATTTGGGTCAGGAATAGGCTGATAGATATTCTTGGACACTACAGGCCATCGGTATCTAGGCTGTTGGAAGTTCTGACAAGTTATTTTTCCATAGCTAATGTGAATATTTCTTGCCTGGGTAATTTACAAGTAAATTACAAAGATGGATAATTTTGCAAACACATGTGCTCTAATTTTGTTTTCCTTATGTTTTACTTTTCATTAACTTTGTTCTTCTTACAATTGTTGGGTAATTTCACAGAAACAAAGAACTAATTAAATTACAGAAACTGAAGCAGAAAAGCACATAAAATCTTGAAAAACCAAAGGCTAGAGGTTGTTTTGTCATCACATTACATCAAAGGAACAGCAAGAAACAAGTCAAACTACTTATGTGCAAGGAACAGCTTGCCTAGGACAGTAGCAATAGTTTCTATCTCTACCTATCTATTCTGTCCCTTTCTAAGAGGAATGAACTTCCACATTTACAGCCTGTAATAGCAACACAAACTAGCATGGATGTCTGCAAAAACTGTGATTTGTGGTAGATACGCACTTCCCTCCTGATCAGGTGAGCAGTTCCTGCAGCAGGTGCAGAATACTCTAAAGGAAAAGGAAGGATAATGGGTAGAACAGAAATAGCTACAGGCACCCATGATAGGATGTCTCTGTTGATTTTGAAAACATAAAACACACACACACAAAAAAAAAAAAAAGAGTCAAAACCTGGAGATCATGCTGCTCACAAATCCAAAAGAAAAACAGTAGAGATCCTGATACTTCTAGATTGAATGCTGATAGTATCGTTAATACTTTGTTCATTAGATGGAAAGGTATTTTAACCATTAAGGCTTCTGGAAAGAAAGCTAAGTACTTCTAAAATGGAGATTGGTATATTTGTGATGGAAATTAATATCCCATCCAGATATATAATGCAAAGAATGTAAGATATATAATATAAAGAACATATTATTTATGTAATACGATATATAATTATTTCTCACTGTCTACATAACACAGATTACTGTAATTGCCTATCAGTACATTTAAGTCTCCTGACAATCAATGGCATTCTGGAAGCAGTCTGTCAGCAGCATCTTGGGAAACACTTCTGTATTAAGATTTCTGGCAAACCAGTGCCAGAGAGTTAAGTTGAAGCAAGGTAGAAAACTTAAGCACTCCATGCACATCTACACGTGTTGTTCCTCAACCGTTCTCTAAGGATCTGCATATAATTGAATGTTTTTCTAGAATCCATTAGGATGATACCACACTCCAGGAAAGTACATTTTTTAAAATATTGACAAGGAGAAGATTATTACTGTAACCAGTGATATTTTCAGAAAATCCATCTTTTAATATCAGAAGCTGACATTGTATAGATGAAGTTTGTTATTAGAATAGAATGGAATTATTTCAGTTGGAAGAGTCCTAAAATGATCACCTGGTCCAACTGCCTTATCAATTCAGGGCTGACCAAGTTAAGTATGTTGTTAAGGGCATTGTCCAAATGCCTCTTAAAGACTGTCAGGCTTGGGGCATCAACCACCAGTAGGAAGCCAGTTCTAGTTTTTGAACTCCATATTGGTA
Source organism: Acropternis orthonyx (assembly GCA_035583155.1). NCBI lineage: Eukaryota > Metazoa > Chordata > Aves > Passeriformes > Rhinocryptidae > Acropternis > Acropternis orthonyx. Next base: position 18,909,260 of record JAWWEU010000081.1, read on the forward strand.
AAGAAATGCTTCTTAATTTCCAGTCTGAACCTTTCGTGGTGCAGCTGTGAACCATTCTGATGCATCAGCTGATCACATAGAGATTTGCTGTAGGTGCTGACCTACGTTGTTGTTTGCGGGTTTCTTTAATTCAATGAATATTCAGTTTTCCCAAAAGTGATGTAGTACACATGGCAATACCTGGTGTGTGGTCAGTATGAGGACCTGTTTGTCCCGTGACAGCACTGTTGCTAATATTCCAATCAAAATCATCAGTAGGGTCTTGTGTTAATCCACATAGAGATGTCCATTCTTGATCTTGTGTTTCAAAGTTACAGCTTCCAGGAATACTTGTGTAGTAACCTGAAAATACATCAAGAAGTATATTATCATCTCAGCTCTATGTAAATATACTATAATGAACATATTGTACATGGTAATGGAAAGGATTGTGTAAGTAATGCTGTGTTTCCCTGCATTCCATGTATGGACATAAATAATATATGATAGTTAATGAGGAAAGAAAAAACTAATGCATCACAAACATGTATAAACTTTATTACAGATAAATGCCCACGTAACTCTTGAGGACAAACTGAAGACTTCACCAAATTTAGTTCTTATCCGAGGTGAATGGACAGAATGATTTCCAGACAATTAGCTAGCAAAATTGGACTGCACTTCCACTGAGTCATTTTTCATAAAGATATGTGGCTCATCCTCATGAATGTTATGCCTGAAGGCAGTTTTATGATGAAAGATGTTCTGGTGATTAGGACACTGACTAAATTCAGGAGATGAGAATATTCACTGGGATTTTGTCAGTGTAAATAGACACTTGCTGGATGGTTTAAAGAAGACAAAGCCACACTCTTCTCAGTGGTGCCCACTGCCAGGACAAGAGGCAATGGGCACAAAATACAGAAAGCACTCTTTAAGGTTGAGGAAAAAACTTTTTTAACTGTAAGCCTGGTCAAACACTGATACAAGTTGCCCAGAGAAGTTGTGGAGTTTCCATTTTTGCAGATATTCAAACCCTGACTGGCAAACCCCTGTGCAAACCATTGCAATGAACTCTGTTTCAAGCAAGGGGATTGAACTAGATGATCTTCAGAGATGCCTTCCTACATCAACTTTTCTGTGCTTTTGTTAGTGCCAGTCAAATGTACTGAGCATCTGCATTGGCACTGCATTCTTCATGTAAGCCTAAAATAGCCTAACTCCAGCAACAAACACCCTCACATGCAGGTAAGGCAAAGAAGGGAACTCATTAATCAAAAAAACAAGTACAATTTTCTTGTACATGTTTAACAAGATCAAAGTCCAAATTTCACTTAGAATTTACACCAGTCATAATGGAAATCATGACTTCAGGAATGATTTTTACCCTGATACATTAACAGTGCTTTCAGAAGGCAATTATTAATAATATTTATGAACAGTATTTGGTGGTTTGACAGAGTCACGTGACATATCTGTACCTGCTGGGTGTTTTTTATTTTATAGGTAAGCATAGCCTACTTCGAAGGCAACAGCAGATTGTTCCATTTACTGAAACAGTTGCATTTGTTTCAATGATTCAAGCACTCCTCTAGTTGGGCCATCAACACTGAGCTTTGCTATTAATCAAATCTGTGTATATAATTGGCTGCAATTCACAAAAATTGAAACTGCTTTCATGTGTGCTTTTTTCGCCTCAGTACTTTCACCAGGGTTCCTGAAAAAGAATGAAAATTTTGCAAGATTGCCTGACTGGACTGAATGAAGCATAGAATAAGCAATTTTCATGACTTTATTTAAAAACAAACAAACAAACAAAAAAAAACAAACAAAAAACCCACAAAGGTTCACCAGTCTACATGGATGCAGTTCATTTCATCCAGCTTCTGTTGTAAATCCTGTGCAGAGGAATTTCTGCTGAGTAGATTACGGTCCATTTACTTCTTTGGAGTTACACTGATATAAAAGTATTGTAGAATGTGAAATAAGCTCAAAACTTGAGCTCAGTGCAAAGGAGAAAACCCAAAACAAATGTGGTCATAACCAGTTCTGATGGGATAGGTTAGACTGTAAAGGGCTTTCTCTGTGCCTGTTCTGCTCTCTTTTTTGATTAAGCAGCTCCTGTTGCCTTTTCATTAAAAAATGAGGGTTCCTTATCTAGAAGGCATTATATGCCCATTAATGCTGTTTATTCTCATCTATAAGATATATGCTCAGGGAAAAGGCGTATTTATCTAAAAGTAAGGCATAATTTGTTGGATGGAACTAAGATATAGCAGATAGGGAAATATACCTGAGGCTTATCTGAGTATTATGAATGACAGATTACAGTATCTCTTTGTTACTGATGTTTTGATATTAAGACTAAAGACTGATGAAAATGTTTTGATGTAGCTGCAACCTTTCCATCCTCAATAAAAGGATATTTCACTCTATTTAAAGTGAATATCAGTGTTTTTTTTCTTCCCTTGGATAAGCTTTTCTTCAGTATAGAAAAGACTGAGTTGCTTTACTGTGATTTAAGATCATTTATGGCCTGAAATGTTTCCATCTATTATCTGACTAAGAGGGAATTGACGCTATCACAGTCCTTCCAGAAAACACAGAACAACACCCTCCCCCAATGAAATTACTATATCTTAGAGAATAAATCAAGTCACTTCATGGTTTTCTGAATACCTTTACCAAGCAGTTCATTTTGAACACTATTCAGATTTACTGTGGGTCTGTTAGGTCTGCAAAAGGTTACAAGGGTGAATTTACAGAGTATTTTTCTCCAATTACTTTGCATAACTCCTGAAAAATATTAATATTGTATACAAGAATTACAGATTAGCTGTTTAAAATCTATCTTTTCTTGGTAAAAAAACAGTATTTTAAAGTCATAATTGAAAATAGATCCGTTTCCATGAATACAATTCACAAAATTCACTGTAACACAAAGCACTACAAGAGGCCGAAACCCAAAATAGTGACATGTGTTTCAGCATATGTGCTCAGAACTGTTCTTTCCTTTCATCAAAGGGAGGAACTCCAAGGTAAATCTCCTGCAGTGACATCTTAGCATGTATCCCAGTAAATGAAGTCTGCAAGTCTGCTGTCTCGGTAAAACAATGTAATTTTCCTCACCCAATAAAGGGACATAATTTTTGTAATCCTGTCCAGTCAAAGCATAGAGCAACTCCATGCAAGGAAAAAGGCCTTTGATTTTCAAGGGATCACCAAGTATTGGTTGATCCCAATGAAGTACCTTTGCTTCCACACAAGATGAACATTGAATTGATTTGTATGATGCATTTGTTTTGTCTATCAAGCTTATTTTTGATCACATCTGCAGCATGGCAGAATTTGGCCCTCCAGCTCAAAGATTAACAATTAGACTGATTACTGAATTGTATGAATGGACTGCTAAATCTTCCTACTCCAAGTGCCCAGTCCAGACACTAACCATAACTAAACAAAGATATGGAGCAGGAACAAGGACAAAATGTTTTACTGCCTCTGAGTTTCAAACCTGAATTGGAGTGCCCATTAGCTTGATCCAGATTTTAAAATTGAACTGTGTCCTTCCGTTTCATTCAGCCTTAGTGAAGAATGCCTTCAGACAAATTTTGCCTCAGTATTCACTAGGAGTTCAAAAAACAGAAACAGTTTGGATTTTTTTCCAGCTGTTCTGTAATGGAGAAATGGCAACCTGCTTGTATACACCTTCTGAGTGAATCGTCTGTGTGAGTTCTCCTAAGCTATGCTATAGAATTTAAAGTTATAATTCTAACTGAAGATTGCATTAACACACAAAGAGATACTTACTGCAGTCAGCTTCATCAGATAGGTCTTCACAGTCTGGTTTATAGTCGCAGACAAACTGAGACTCTATGCAATTCTTGTTCCCACACACAAAATCAGTGAGGGCAGGGCATTCCCTGGGATTCTCTCCAACTGAAACCAACAGCACATTTAAATCAATATTGTAATTAAATCAAAGGATGCTCTATTTTATTTGTTTAGCCATTATATATCATAACTTTAGAGATATATCTGCTTCCAACAGATGTTATTTGGTCTCAATCTTTTAACATTGCATTATACATGTCTAGGCTACTGTATTGGCTTTGCCCACAGCTTCAAGGGTAGGATGTTTTGCCTGGATGAAAATTCAGTTCCATCAACCTAACCTAACACAACCCAGTGTATTTGTTGTGGACATTCCATATAAAAACAGTTCTGTGAGCTATTGAAAAGTAGACAGGCTAAGGACTTATAGTACATTGTTTGGAAAATAAGAACATTTTAAACTGAGAAAAATCACTGTTCTCTACACATTTGTGTAATGTGTAAACTTTTAAAGACTTTATAAGACACAACTTATTTTGGAAGAGTTTAGAGAAACTTCTGCTCTGAGTGTGTGAACTGCGTAGAAATTCCTCTTATGGTATTGAATCTAGAAATCTTTTTTTCAACAATTTTTTTTCATCTCTGAAAATGAACATAACTCAGTAACTTGCACAGACCAATGGAGTACAGCACTCAGTGCAAGCTGCAGTTATGTGCAGCAAGGAGACGCTTCCTCAGCTGAATGCTCTCCCTGGCTCTGCAGAATCATAATCAGATGTGAAATTCATCTTGGGTGTCATCTTGAATGTATGATGGGTTACAGTCATATGCAGTTTGGTTCTACTGGAAGGGTGCCTACCTTCTGCAGTAATTTTGTATGGAAATGACCTTGGGCTGGGACAGTGGTTATTCTTCTAGTACCACCTTTATAGGCAATGATTCTGAGTTAAAAAAAAAAAAAAAAAAAGACTTTAAGTCCATCCACCTCTACCCTGTATATTTTACTAGCCATAAAAAGTCTTCTCTTGTGGCCATTTTGAAATATGTGGAGTTAAGAAATCTACCACTGGAAAAGTAAGCAGTATTTGAAGTAAATGTCAAAATTAAGAGATTTTAGTTTTATTCTGAAAATCTGAGTTTACAGCCACATGTTAGGAAAGCAAGGTATCTTTGGGGTCAGCAACTCCTCTTAAAAAATTTCCCATGAGATATATGGAAAAGCCACTGAAGTTTCATGAAAAATGAGGTAAAAGTTAAAACCTGTTTCTCATATTCATAATCTGTGGCAATTGACATTAAGTATTTCCCTAATCTGAGAGTTGCAAAAAGAAGGAAAAATGGTAAAAAAATCTTCTGGTTAAGATCATATTTTTTTTTACATAATCAAACAGAAAGAGTAATCTGAGAGGGTTACAGATGTGTAAATGACTTCTGTACAGTACAATAAAACCTAGAGAATTCTATGTGTTTCAGAGTTGTGCAATATTTCTCTTTTTTCCACTTTTTTAATCTTTTCAAAGGAGATTGTCAAATGCAAATAATTTCCTGAATCCAATTTATACAGTATTTACCTCTTCAGTAAAAATTAATTTATATTTTCCATGCATTTATAGACAGTCTTAATATTCAATGATGGTTTAAGCACTTGTGCATAACATGACCTGTGCAGGAACTGATATCTTCTTCTCACAGCATAACTCTGGCAGCCCTGGGAAGCTGGTTGGGGTAGCCTGGCTTTCCTCTACATCTCTCCTCAGCTGCCTTCCCCACTGAGTCCTTTGTATAAGGGCATTTGGGATGTCCTTTCGGAGGCAGCTGTGGCTGATTTTCACATTGCCAAAGGGAGATTATCACTTGTCTAGAATCAAATTATGCATATCTGTAGCCTCTGCTGAGTGTAATAGGATCTGATTTCAGTAAAATTTTCCCTCAAATGATAAAGCACATTCATGTTAATGTATGTTACACTAACACAAATTAAAGCTACCAAAACTTTCTAGACTTCTTAAAATGAGCTTTCTTTCTCTGTAAGGAAGGAGATTCAGTACATATCAGCAATTTGTAAACTGATAGTTCACAATGAAATCGAAGAATAATTGCATTCTAAAGGCAAAATCCAAATATTCGACAAATTTTACCATTAATTTCAGCATATTTACTGAGAATTTTTAGCCAGATGATGTGATTCCAGTGCCGCATATCAGAATACCCTGACACTGACCTATTCATAAAAACAAGTGTATGACATTATGAATCATTAAAATATTTTGAAGGGGGGGAAAAAAAGAAAATATCAAAAGAAGTCTCCAGTGACTGGACATCTATTCTGTCTGAACACAAATGTATATCTTTCTCTAGCTGAATTCCTTTACCTCTCACTTCAGGGCTAGGTTCATCCTGAATATTTCTGTTGTAAGCATTTGAACTTCTCTCAAGTGTCTGAGGAGAAGGAACTAAACTCTTCACTAAACATAAAGCTTTGCATGATACATAGCTGAGGATTCAAAGAAAACACTGGCTTGCTTTAAAAATAAAAAAGCTGGCCTACAGCCACAAACACTGCGATGTTTTAGTTATTGTCCCTCTGATCTGCAAAGCTAGGATGGAATACTAATGGAAAGGATTTCTCTGCTGAGGCTTTCAAAGCTTCTTGTTTATGAGAGCATGGAAGTAAAGTTGTTCAAAGGATTTCAGTACCTTCACCTGTGGTCTTTGTCATAAACAGTAGGTGAGGAGGAATACAAATATATGAGGAGAAAGGGAAAGGAAAAATTAACCACCAGGCAAAGCAAGCTTTACTATATTTTAAGGAAATTTCTGTTCAGCTCAATTTACTAACTAAATCAATTTCCAATTAATAGGTTGTGGTATTTTTACTTTCCTTTCTTTTAAGAACTAACTTTAAGTATAATGCCACTGTCTTATTTACCTTAAACATTAGAAGAAAAGCTTGTGGAGTCTGATCTCAAACAGTCAATTCACAAAGACCACTGGAGCTGTAATGGCTCTTTCTTATTCCTGAACTTGTATGGCACTGAATTCTCAGACTATGAAAAAAAGCAGCTAAATAACCAAATGTTCTAGAAATTTTTGTCAAATTTTAATTTAGAGTTATGATTCTCTTATTTTCATTTATCTTTCACTGTTAGTTTTTCAGGTGATGCCCTGGGATGCCAAAATCAGTATGTAGATATGGTTGAGTGACGTATATGTCCGTGCTTTTACTCACTGTTGTGTATCTGGAGTACAAGATTTCTTTCCTTTAAAATTAAAAACGTAGAAAATTCAGACTACTGGTAACAGCATGTCTGACAAGTTGTGCTTTTGATTCACTATTATATGACAGCTAGCCATCAGCTGGAAAAGCAAATCAATAATGCTTGAAGTGCTCCTTAAGGATACGAGACCACATCTTATTTCTGACAGAATTTTTAGATGTTATCAGGGAGTTAAGTGTCATAAGTTTCAAAATCTAAGTTATCATTAGGGATTATTCTGTATGGCACTCATAGGTATTTTAACTTTTTATTAAGGCAAAAACACAAGTGTTTTTTTTCTAGTCTGCAAACAACCTCATGCAACCTCAAAATATTTTACAGATTTTTTAATTAAACTTGTAACATTCAGAATTTAACTTATTTTTATCAGAATTTAGCTTACCTTCTCACAACCAATAAGACTCTTTTATATATTTGCTTTTTCTGTCTCTGACAATATTTCTAAGAGCTCATATTTCAAAAAAACCTACAGTTGCTTCTTGTCCTTCACTTCCATGGAAATTAATGAGACCTAAGGGAAATGAGCCTTGAAGAACAGGACCCCCAAAGCTCAGATCATAATACACAAAGTTATCTGTAGTATTCTACTGATGCAAGAGCTGTTGAGTAATTAATTTTTAAAAGCAAATAGTGAAAATATTCTTTGTGTTCAGTTGAAAATCCTCATATAACAGGAGCTGGTAAATCACAGCTACATATGTTCAAGCAAAGAATTCTGCAGACCTAATCCACCTCCATGCAGGTACTCTTATGATGTATGCAGCTAATTTCTGTAATTCACTGTACAGAAGCAGGTTGAAGGAAAACACATGTACAATAAAATAAATATTTAGATTTATTAAATGTTGCTGTAACCATTGAATATTACCATACCACAGAAAACAGATGTAATATTCACATGTCAAGAATCTCACCCGAGTTGCCTCTCTCTTCACCTTTTTACTGTCTCAACTACATAATTTCTGCAAAGAGGCAATTATTTTATTGTGTTGACTGTAAACCATTTTCCAGGAATACCATTCAGCAGCTTCCAAAAGGACAGTCTATGAGGAGGAGGCTATCCCAAAATATTTGAAAGCTCCAGAACTGATCTAACACTGGCTTCCACCACTATATTCCATCTGCTGGGAAGCAGCTAAATATTCAATTTTTTTCTCATGCAATTTAAGGCTTTTTAATTTCAATTCCATTTTACATGGATTTATTTTAAACCCATTATCAAAGTCTTAATTATTTTCAATTATATTCTAGGGGGTTTTTTGTGTATGGTGTCTTCCACTGTTTATGTAATTAACATGTCCAGAATACTCATAATATTAGATAAGATTTTACTTAAGTTCCAGTGGAAAATGCAAATGTGGCCTCAGTTCCTCCAGAGGACCCTGGCCATGTGTCTAGCTCAGCAGTTCTATAGCTACAAACACAGCACATGGATAAGTGCTGTAAATCAACTCATTTGGTTGATAAGAAGCCCCTGATCCCCTTCTGGTTTTTATGTTACTCTTCCTGAGTTTGCAACAGTAAGATTGTGTTGGGCTGTCTTTTAGCTTTGTTATAACAGACACAACAGACTGTGAATGCTGTGCCGCAAAAAATGCAATCTGTACATGACATGGTTTCTCTATCCTGAATGCCCCAGGCTTGGGTCAGATGGAAAATGTTATTTTTGAAAACTGGCAAAATGTATTTTGCTTGTTTGTTCTACAAAGGTAAAGAATCAATAACAACAAGAACGAGAAAGGTCAGACCCGGCTCCTTCATGTCATCATGCCAACAGGAAGGTCAACATGCCAAAAGTCTTGAGAAAATTAAGTGAGCAGGTCTCAACTTGTGCAGTGGAAGGCAAAAAAAAATATATACAGAGTCAATGTGAAAGGCACTAAAGGCAATGCATGGATTCTCTTTTGACTTTTGTTTGAGCCTAAGTATCATCTTATAGGCAGCAAAATAGAGGGATAGTGGTGGGGTGTGGGTTTTGTTTGTGTGTTTGGTTTTTTGACAGACATGAATTTGCACAGATTCACATAGATGCAATTGAAAAGCAAACATATGACAGCATGAAAAGCAAAGGCATAAGTATAAACACATTCCCATAGAATACATACACCTAAACTTTAAAGATAACTTTGCTGTACCTAGCATACACTACCAGACATGCTGTAAGGGAATGATTCCTGATTGTATAAAGACTATACCTTATTAGAGTGCAAAAACAATGACCATGCAAGTGACAACTCCATAAAGGATTAGCATCTTGGGCCTCCAATTTTCCTAAATCTTAAAAAAAATTGTCTTACATATTGAGTGTCAACTGTACATTTCAAACTTTTATTAAAAAAGTCTCCTCTATCTTCATAAATAATAATTTTCTGCAAAATACACAGGAATATTACAATGCCCAAGCTGTAAGTGAAAGTAGTCAGAACACATGGTGCAATTGCTTTCCCAACAAACCTTCTTGCTGAAACAGTGCTGTAAAACAAATAGTTGTTATAAAGTAATAAACCAGGTTACTTTCTGAACTGTTTCACTGCAAAGGTATTTTAATACAAGGCTGGTTATAAAACACTGTTAACATTCAGATTTGTAGGGTCATAGACTAAAAGAAATGTAAATTTCAGCAACGTTAACATTTTAAGAGATTTAAGATCCTTCATATGACAGCTCACCAAATCCCTGTTGAAACCATTTCCTTCCTTGCAATGACAACTCTGGGGAATATTTCCATTTATGTTTATATAATATCCTTTTTCAGCTTATTATATAATATGTGGAGTTAAGAGTGAGAAAAAATATTTTTACATTATATGAAGATATGTTGATACCATCTTTGTGAACTTAACAGAGATATTACTTCTTCCTCAAAAAAATAAATCCTGGGTTTTTTTATTCGTTGAATATCTTCATGAATGTGAAACGAAGTGTCTAAATTGTTGCAGCCCTAAAACAGGACAGAATCTCAGAAATGCATTTTAACTAGGCCTCCCTGGTATGAATTAATACATGTGAACACAACTGGCAAATAATTGCAAGAGAGGTCAGCATCTGCTTTGTTCTTCAAGGTGTAAGAGGGATATCAACCTCTCATCTCCTACCTATCGACCCTTGTTCTTTGGAGAACAATCACATGCACAGCAATGGGGACAATAAAACACTTATAAAAAGCACAAGAGGGTCACTAATGCTCATGTGCTTGGAAGAGCTTTTAAGAGTACACCTGTCTTATATTTCTATTTCTATTAAAGTTCGGTTCTGAAGAAGGTCCCAAGTTGAATCCAGTTTCCATTCTTCAATTTATACAACAGAACAAATTCTGAATGTAAAACTTTCATTTTTTTTCAGATGAATTTAGATGAAAAGGTGCTCTCCAGAAGTTCACTTTTCATACTCCAGTTGATAATGTCATCCAGTCTATGGCAGGAGATTAAAGCTTGCCAAAACAACTGCCTCAAAACTCAGTGTTAATACATGGCATCAGTAATTATCACCTCACTCAACAAACCCACTTACATTTTGTCACAGTTTCCCACCAGATGGAAAGGCCACTTTCTTGCCAGAAGCCATGATCCACTCAGTATTTATGTTCTTTGGGTTTTCTTTTTGTTTGCTTGTTGTTGGGTTTTGGATTTGTTTGTTTAGGCTTTTGCTTTTTTGGGATGTGTGCTTGTTTTGGTTTGTTGCTGTTGTTTTAATAAAGGCAAACTCTGTTCCTATTTTAGTCTATGTCCACAAAAATATGAATTAATTAGAGTGAGTATCCTCAGAGAGAGTCAAAGGTTTTCTTTACTTTGCTGGCCTTAACACTTCAACTGAACTGGGAAAAAGAATATTGACAGTGCTTCATTTGTAGTCTCTGGATATTTTTATGGCAAGAGCCTTTATGATAAAACACAGAGACCATGTTTCACATGATATAATCTAACACAATTTATATTAAATAGTTATATACAACATCAGAGACTCACTAACTTACCAATATCTTAAAGAAGGAAACTTCTTACTCAAAATCAACTAAATTAAGGAAACAAAACCGTAATAATGCCTTGGATTTATCTGCCATAATTTAGTGAACACTGCACTAGTACAAGATTTTCTGTATCAGCAGTAAAAGGTATTGAAGTCATCAGAGTGAAAACAAATCATTCATAACTGATTTTATGAACAGTTACATTATGATGAACAATAAAACCATGATGTACTTCAAAACAAACAAGAACATCCTACATCTCATGTGACATCCCTATAGAAACTTCCCTCTTGAACTTACTTGTGGTGCAATTGTTGAATTCTATGTCATCTATTGCTGCTCCTCCTCCTAAGTCTCTGGTACGAATACCTTCAAAGATAATTTCAAAATTCCTCAGCTTCCCCAAGTGTAACTCGACTTTGTTCCACTCATGACCCTGACTTCCTGATTCGCTCCATATTTTCACAATTCCATCAGCAGTCTGAAATTTGAACAAATTATATGTAGTAAAATACACATAAGTATGGATTATCAAATCTAAGTTTTGGGAAAAAAAAAAAACAAACCAAAACCAACCAACCAACAAACAAAACCAAACAGAGAGAAGACTGGAAGACACCCATTCAGTTTTGTCAAGAATTGTTAAACAGATGCTTTGCTAGGATAATGGGAAGGTAGTGAAATGAGATGATTACTGTACAAATAACATAACCATCAATAGTAGACAGTCTTAGCAGAGAAATTACTGTGTGAATGATTGAACTGCAAACCAATCCATTTTGGTACAGTGGTATTTAACTTTATATAATAGCGTTCTTTGTTTTTAGAATATATTACCAGATGCAAGACTACTCTACAATTTTAAAGTTAAGGTATCTACAGGTAGAATCTTTAAAAAGTTATGACAATGATGATACAAGGGAGGAAAAACTAAAAAAGATAAGATAATCATAAATTTGGAGTAGTTTATTTGAAGGTAAATAAGAGTATTATGACTTTCAAATATGCTAAATATATTTTAAAGCCTTTCTTTAAATGTCCTGTCATATCACCTGACTGGCAAGTCAGCAGCAACATGTTTCAATTTTTAATAATAGCGTTAGAATACAGATACACCGATTTCACTTGCTGTGAAGGGATGACATATATATGAAGACATAAATATTTCAAAAGTTTTGTATATGTCTAAATCTATTTTACATTATGACTGTGTGACTAATCATCCAAACCACAAATAAGAAATGTTTTTCTACTCTTTTCTTATCAAAAGCTGTTATGACTCCAGATAGGGTTAAGAAAAAACACTATATGATGCATCAAGCAGCTAAATACAATGCAAAACAAAGGTTCTAAGGCAGTAGTACATGAAAAAGCAAAATCTGAGGAAAACAGAGACAACAATAATATAGGCAGAGAAGAAAATTAATTACATTTCTTTATCCGTGGTGAACCTGTTAGATCAGATTTATGTTAATAAGATTGTCTTATGCATATTTATGATAAGAAAATGAACCTTGGCACTTTAGGTATTGTATTCTGAATAAGAAAGTGCAGACAAGCATGCACAAAAATATTACATTAGTTGTTTCTGACTCAGGGAACTCATAGAATTGTTGACATCTTTTAGAAGGAGGTCCTCAGACCTAGCAAAGCATAGAGACACTTGAAGTATGGCTTGGCAAGGGTGTTCTGGAATATCATAATTAACTGTAAAGGAACTTTTGAAAACAATGGCAACTTCACTTTAAAATGCTAAGTAGAAAAAACAGAGTTTCCATAACACCTGTAAAGTCATAGATATCCAGCTGAACAACCATTTCTGAACATAACTAATGATATTGGACCCATGGTGATAGCAGGCCTTTAGAACTTATGATGTCTGAGCACACAAGTATCTACAGAGTCTCTGCTTCTTCAGTTACATCTCAGTGGTTTAAAGCCAATGACACCGTCCACTGAAGTGAAAATAATATAATAAGACCTCACTGGTGCTTTGCACCACTAATTCCAGAGTTGATGACAACTGGTTTATTTTCTCATTTTCTCAATGTATTTCTCCCAGTGAAACTCCTGACTCTTATGTGCTGTCACTTCAGAGGTCCATTCTTTTAACAGAATCGTAGATTATCTCTGGTTAAAAGGGACCAAAGGCAATCATCAAATCGAAATCCTTATTTCTTGCAGTACTACCTAAAACTAAAGCATGACTAAGAGCATCGTTGAGATGCTGCTTGAACTCAGACAGGCCTTGTGCTGTGGTCACTTCCCCAGGGAGTGTGTTCCTGTGACTGATCACCCTCACAGCGCAGAAGCCCCTTTTGGCCCTATAACCAATGCAATTAAGGGGGAGTGGAATCAGAATGAGTGTGAGACCTTTTCTAAAACTTCCACATGTACTTCAACATGGAGCACAGTTTAGAGGGCTCTATATTAACACTGTACTCAGAGTAGATACAGTAATTGAAGCTGATTTTAACAACGGTAAAAGAGTGAGACAAATCTATTTTGTTTGTATTATTCCTGTCCATCAAATATGTAGTCACCAATTTAACTTAATTATTTCAATATATCAACTATATCTATTCCATTGATGCTGAATAACCTCCAAAAGAGTATTACTTGTTATGGGGCAATTTGTTTAGTCTACAAACATCTTTCACCTATTCAAGACATGAATAAAATTGTTATGATGAGTTACATTTGGCCTTAAGGTCTCCAACATAGAATACAAAACCAAAACTTGGAAAAGAAGCACTTTTAAACATTTAATCCATTTGTTTTATCTAGAACCTCTTCTGTCTGCACTTGAGAACTGTTTGGAATATAAATAATATTTACAAATATTATTTATAATAAATGATCAATTTACAGAACTAGCTCAGTGCTGTGTATCAGTGGTGAATTTAGGAAACTTAAAATGAAGTGGATAAACACAGTGCTGAATGGTAAGGGACTTCCTTTACTTTCATACGTTCAAGCAAGATGATAGAAAAATTCAAAACTTGTATCTATCCAAACATTAAGACCCAAATCTCTAAAAGAATTACATATATTTAAGTTTGGATGTATGGAAGTCAGTGAAGCTTTTTAAAATACATGGAGATAAATATTAATGTAAAATCCAGAAATGTTAAATGTTGCACAGTTAACCAGAGTATGAGGCTCATGTGTGCAGTTAGCCGGATTTGGATTGATTTCACATTATATTTTATTACATGACATTCTGTTCAGACTTACACTATGTTTATCACATCAATTCTTGAGTAAAGGATGCTGCAAGTAGCAAGGGATACTGATCACATATTTCTTTAGAAATAACCACATAAAATGTTGTAGCAATCAATTTGTATCTGGTATCACAGCCATAAAGTATCAAATCTTTATGCAATTGCAGGCACTGGGGCATTTTTTTCATGCAGTCAGACACTGAAATACTTTTTCTTAGGGAGAATTTTTTCCAGATAGAAACTTTATGGCAGTCTTCTAGCACTTCACAAATTCTTGAATATGAGTACACAAATAAAATCCGAAAGAGACATTTCTCTTCCTGTCTGGGTTCCACAGTAGGAGTTCCTATACAACAGCAACACTTCATAAAGCACAAATGGCTGATTTTTCAGTTGCTCAGCTACAGCTCTATGTACCAAAATGAAAAGCACCCTGATCTGCTGCATAACTGCATGAAAGCTGTTACAATCTAGAGAGCAAAGTCCCTTCAAAGACATAAGCCCTACACAATATCTGCATGAAAATTCCAAGGTGGGAAAGGGTGAGACAAGCAGGAAGCTTGGCTCTCCTCCTCTCCCCAGGCTCAGACAGCGAAGCTGGCTTGGCTCAGGGGTGTAACCTATACCCTTCTTCTGAACACATCCTTGTCATGAAAGGATCATCATCTGTAAGCTTTGCAGATTGCATTTAATGAATTATTGTTTTGTTTTCTGCATTCTGCAGCCATTTAATCTGTGTTGTGCTTTGGCATTTCTTTCATATCTTTGGAAAGTGCTTGCTTCTAAAACAAACACAAATATGGCCTGAGGCAGCAGAAAAACTAGTCTGTGCTTTGACCTCCCCATTGCATCCAGAAATCCTTTGACCTTTTTCACTCTCATATACATATATTGATGTAAAGGAGATATATGTAAAATAACAAGCAGAAATGTGTCTCAGCATGGAGAAGGCTGGAGGCCACAGTGTCACCTTTGGTTATTTGTTGGTCATACTATAAGCTTTATAGGATGAGTGAACCATTGGCTACAAGAGAACACCACCTAGTTTAGCATGTGTATTTCTACATTGGACTTATTTCTTCCCAGCATGTGGCCCACTATTTAATAGTGCAGACTACTACCAAGCAATACCTCTGGAAAAGAACTTTGAAAAGTTCCTCAGAGCTTAATTTTTACAACCTATTTTGTAAGTCTGTACTTTACACTTTCCTAAATTCAACCCAAAAAAATACAGAAAGTCCAATGTTAATGATACAACACCAAAAAAAAAAAAAAAAAATAAAACAAAAAAAATAAATAAATTAAAATTTTTATTAAAAAAAACAAAAAAAAAAAAAAAAAAAAAAAAAATTCAATTCTTCCCCAAAATGCACACCAAGACCAGAAAGACCAGATGGTGTTTTCATTTAAACTCTGAAAAGTTATTAATTGCACGTCACTGCCCTCTATGGGTTGAATATAGCCAAAGGTCACGCTCCGGTGAGAAGCCATCATTAAGGAAAACTTAGCAATAAGGGGCAGGTTTTTGCATTGATATAACATTATACTGAGCCATAAACACTCAGAAAAGGCAGAATTACTTCTAGGAAGACCATAGCCCGTTTAGATCTGTAGGTCTTTAAGTCTAGCCATATCGGAAAAATTAACATTCACATTCAGATTTTTTTATCTGCTTTCTGATAGTCTGAGGGGAATTATTTCTTAATGATTTAATTTCATTGAGTTCAAAATTGTTCTCATGCTTGTCTTATCTGAAGAACAATCCAAAGTGTTCATAGCCCCTCTTCTGAGTACTTCACAGTGAAGGTACAACTTACTAGGCTCAATATCCTCATTAATTCACCTGGGGATACTAAGAAGAAGAAAGCGGCTGAGTTTAATATTTTTCCTATGCAGCAGAAACCACCATTATTCTCAAGGCTACATTTCTAGCAGATTGAGAACAATGTTAGGAACTGACTTTGAAGCATGAAAGAAGAGTATGTGATTTTCTATTACAAGATGTTGCAGAGAAACTTCTTATGAATACACTTTCTTTCAGAACAATACACCAAGTATTCCAGATGAAATTATAGAGATTCTTCTATGAGACAATCTCCCTTGTTGTGTCTGCAGTGAAACTGCAATGAAACACAGATTTTGTTCTTGATCTGCACCTCTCTTTCTATTCTTGTTCTGAGCTGGATTCAAAATATTTCACTGGTTCATTTGCATCAGATATTTATTTCAGCAGAGCCACAGGAAATGAAGCAGAGCTTACCAAGCAGATGTAGGCAAGGAAAACACTTGCTAAATATTCCAGGACTCTTCAAAGCAAATATACTTGGGGGCTTTTTAATCAGAGACAGAATATTTTCAAATGACTCATCAAAAAGACATTAACTGTTTATTATTAATACCATAAAATGCTTTCAAGATTGACTGTATCAAAAGACTCCTCTTTCTGCAGTATCTTTCACACTTTGAGAGAAGTAAAACTGGTTTTACATGCACTTTTAGGAAAAAACTTCTCTGCTTTCAGGTTCTTTTGAAAACTGGATCTTCCTGGAAAGCTGTAACCATCCAGAATCTTTTAAACATGATTTATGTTATGCAAAGCATAGAAAAATAGCACAGAATGAGCATAATGTGACTTTAACTGGCACTGCTCATTCCTCTAGCTTTTGATGCATGGTAATCCCTGTGTTTTATGAGAGTATTTCAGGAGAGCAGTTTACTTTTCAGGCATTTATTCTTGGCTTAGAATCAAATGCATTTTCATGGTGTGGAAATGAAATTAATTAATAAACCTGGTTTTAATGAAGGTTTAGTTTCCTTGGTGTAGTATCATCATTAAAGTTTTTTCATGGCTGACCAAGTAGTTTAAAGATGAAGTATTCCATGATGTGATGTCTTCTTCCCGTGTGTCCTCCTCTTTTCAACAAGGACTGGACTACAGTCCTGTACTTTACAAGTACATCAAAGAAACAGGAGAGAGAAGGAAGAAAAGTCACAGCCTTTCCTTATTTGTCTATATTTAAAAGACTTTTTCTATGAATCTGTATTTCTCCAAATCACAGAACAATTAATATGTTTGTTGATAGTTCTAATGTTATTTCTCTACTTTTGGTTTCATTGTTTGAGAGTGAGTCTTATTTTGAGACGATTCTGAGCAACTTTCTTACAGATTTGAGTTGTTTCTACCTCTGCACTGCAGTACACAGAATACTTGCTTATTTTTAAGTATCTCACTTTCTAGGATTAAGTCTTCAGTATATACCTGGAAATAAAAGTACATTAAAATACAATAAAACTGAAGGCTTATGTTGTACAGCAGTATCTCTTTAAAAAGTGCAATTATTGTGTCTCCTTCACCTACAGTTGTTTTCAAAGTACATTAAAGATTCTATCTTTCTTAATTTCTCATTGATTTTGTCTTAAAACTTCCTGAAAGAGTATCATTTAGGTTACTCAAAAAGAGTAACTTAACCCTACAGAGTTTGACCTTATAGTTCATTCAAGAAAAAAAAAAAAAAAGCTCTACATCAGATAAATGCACACAGAGCATCAAATTAAATGAGTCAAAGAATTAACTGAAGTCAAGATTTGTTTATCCAGAACTTGAATTTTAAGTTAACATTATCTTTCCATTTCTCCTGCCTATTTTTTTGCTTGTTTGTTTGTTTGTTTGTTTCCTTTTTTCTCGCTTCAATCTTCCAAGTGACTGGAAGGAAAATGAGAGCAGTCAATAAGGCCATGAAGATGTGAGTTATGAATGAACACGTGTTCTCTGGCTCACCTGTCAATCACCAGCCTGATAAGGATTCAATACAAACAGTTCAGTGGTACTTTATAACAGCACTAGTTAAAATAACTCATTTCATCTACTTTGGTTTAGAGAAAGACACATACTGTTAAGTGTAAAGTTGGTAAGTGTATGCAAACAAACCAAATAAAACATTTGTACATGTTGCTGATACTGTAGGAAAATCTGAGCACAGTAGTAGTTATTTATTACTTTGCCCTTACCTACTGTTTTTAAAAAAAATTCCCTCCTATTAAATAACCCAGAGAGACTTGTGTTTGAGATTACCATTACATTAAGAAAATTGCTGATAAATACCTGAAAGTCCTGCACTAGACAAATAATTCCAAAATTAATAAGTCTACCTAGAATAGCTGAGACAAATAGAAACAACTTCAATAGTAAGAGATTTTAAACTCAAATTTTACACCTTCTATCACTAAACTAAAGGATGGTGAGGGATGCACACTACAAGATTCTGAATTATTCAGCAAATTGAGGTAACAAAAATAAGAAAGAGCCTCAAAAAAAGTAGACAACAGAACTACAACAATCTACAGAGTAATGGTCCCAAAAGGTAGGAGAAAGTTAGTGAGGAGTACGCAACAGGATGAGGTTACTTCAGAGTTGTTGTGCTAGTGAGCTTGCTCAGGTTCCAGTGACTTCAGTGAAGAGTTATGATTCTCAACAACGAAAAGAATACATGAAAAATAAGTTTTTTCTCTAAATTTTCAGAATTCTATTCTGGCAGGAACCAGAAACACTCTTTAGTATGTCTCTGTCTTCAACAAGAAACATCAAAGTGATCAAATGATACATTTGAGAAATTATTTGATTCAGGCAAAATGTATACTGCCTAAGTACATTAGCATGCATGAAAACTTAGCACCACTTTTCAGGACAATTTTAAAAAAAAATCAAATAATTGCATTTTCACAGTGCATTATAGAAAGAAGGAAAACAGCAAGGTGAAACACTGATATTTTAGCCTCTAAGCCTTTTATAGTAGCCTGTGTCTACTAGTCTCAGTAGGTTTCATAAGAGTTAATGACAAAACCCATCCATTCACCCCTTTCATTTCCTTCTTTGTGTGAAGCATTAAGATGATTTTCACTCTCTGAAATATCTTTTCCCAAATTTTCATTTCCAAAATTAATAAGACTGTAATAAAGGATTATGTATTTCATAAAAAACAAACAAAAAACCAAACCCACAAAATCCCCAAAAAACCCAACGTACATTCTAAAGAACAAATTGCATAAATAAAAGTACACCACTGATAAAATTCCTTTTCTAAAATGCAATACTTTTGGAACTCTGGAATTTCACAGTGGATTCCTTCAGAGCATCAAAATGCATTAACAGCTCACCCTGCCACGGGTGCCAGCACTTGAAATATTTCTAGGAACTCAATGGTAAGGCTCATGTTTCTTAATTGATGCAAGCACTGATTTGAGAAAATGCAATTTAAAAAAAACACTTTGATAAAAAGTGACCGGTAATTCACCTGGAAACAGGATTTTGTTTCAAGGGGGTACACGTTCCAAGCAATAAAAATTATTAAATTGCTCATTAGCAAAGATGAAGTTATACTTTAAAACCTCTTATTTGGGAAATCTATAATGGGAATGCAAGAATAATTCTTTGATTTTCTTCGAATTATTCTGTGTATATCACTTTCTTAAAACTTTGATTTATCCTATCACAACTACTAAATCTACTAGATTTCCTTATAGCCAGTTTTCATTTATAACTGAGCAAACTTTTCTGATGTTTGCATCATTCTACATTCCCATGTTACTATTTTCATCAAATATACCTTTATATGTTTAGATTCTGAAAATATATCTTCATTCTATATGTTATCCTTACCTATTAGAAAACAAAAATAAAGCAACTCTTCTTTGTAAAAGAGGATTCATTAGGTACATTGCACTACTTCATCCTCTCCTCATTTTACAGCCCTCTCAGCCGTTCTTGCTCCTCAAATGCAAACATTTCTTCTTCATTTCCTATTGTAATCCACCATTGTTTGATTTTGGGTTTTAGGTAGCTTAAGGGATATAATTTTGATTGCTTGGATTACATTTTTTTCCATCAGTTCTATTGCTAAGACTGAGTAACAATAAGCATCAAAGCTGTTTTATAAGACCATTAGCCTTTCAAGCAACTTAATTTCATTTTGTCTCAAGCCTTGTCAGACCTTTGTTTTAATCACATTTTACAGGTCTCCTCAGATTTTTCCCATCTCAGGGTTGAGGCAACTGTAATTTTTTTGAAAACCAAAGCTTGAAAGGGAAATAATCACAGTTACAAAATTTCTAGGAAGACTGGAGAACTGCTACAGCCGTCCACAGTGCCAGGTAAGGACAGTGTGCTAAATGCTGTGCAATGCTAGATTATTTGGATTATAAGATAAAAGTAAAACCTTTGCTTCTACTGACTACCTTAAAAAAATGTAAGAGATGGAGAGTAAGAGATGTAACAGAACAATTTATGAATCAAGGTCATAAAAAGTTATTTGCAGGAATGAGACAACATCTAATCTGTCAGGTTTTTTCTCCTATAGGGAATACTCTGAATACTATATTGAAAGATGTGAGGCAAAATCACTCATCAAATTTCAGCTTTTAATTATGCAGCTTTAAGTCTAACTCATCTTCTACTTTTTTTGGGGGGGATTGTGCTTTGATTTGTTTTTTTGGGTTTTGGTTTGGTTTGGTTTTTTTTGCCATTTATGTTCTCCTTTATTAGTTTGGATATAGAATGAGAGAAGGAACAAAACTTATTGTCCAAACAGGAGGTGATAGCCCTAACAACTCTAGAAACCAGTGGTGACATCCATGATGCATTTTTACCTCAGAGCACCCCTCAGGAAGAATGATGGCAAGGCGCAGACCCCCAAGCATCTCGGAAAGTCTGTGCATGCAAACAACCACAGCAAAACTGCAACATGGGTAAAACTCACATCTCAGGTCCACAGTTCAGACCAGATACTGCCAACCTGTATTTGTCCAGGATGACTTTTAGAAGGATGGCAAAGCACCTTTTTTTTCACGTGTCATGGATCAAAGTACCATTTGAGTGACACAGTGGGTAGACAGAAGTGCTGGTGGGACTAACTTTTCTCCTCTGACATTTTGACAGATGATTGCTAAGGTCAGAAGCATTTTTCTATTCACAGTATCACAGTGGTTACAAAATCAGTTTCACAAAGTGGGAAATATGGACTCAGTTTGTGTGAAAGTCCTCTCAGCTCTTCAAAATGTGAAGACTTGTTCATACAGAATTAAAGAATTATCATTACAGCTATTTGGAAAAATAAAACCCTCAAGGCAAAGCCAATTCAGCTAAACAAAGCATCTGGAGTCTTTCAGAGATTGTTTGTTTTAATCATTATTTCAATTTAACAATTCACCTCTAATTCCATTTTGATTCTATATATAAAACTGAACGGAACAAGTGGGAAAACATATCTTTCCAGGGATTCTGCTGAGAGAAAAATAAAAAAATACAAAAAAAGTAAAGGAAAAAGAAGTATATATATCTGATGTGAATAAAACATACCTAATAAGAAAAAGTAAGATTCCTTTAGGCAGGACAATAAAATTAAAAGATTAGTAATAATTCTTAAGACTGGCAATAGTAATTCTTAATTCTTGTGCTCTGTGATTAAAACTTTAAAGGTTTTACTAAATATTTAATCTGTCACTTCTTCAAAATGACAGACCTACAGGACAAGGATTGACATGAATATTCCCTACTAATCATCAAAGAGCATCATATGCATTTTCAGATGTATAAAAGAGTGATTGTCAGTCAAGCGTCATTCCTACTTTGATGCAGTGGGATGTTCACGGGGATAGAACTGCATTTCTTTGTGACATCTACTATACAGCCTATTTGTATTCTATTAGAATATTCTTTTCAATTGTATTGTAGCTTTTGGGCTTGTAGAAATATAGAACAGATCCTCTGGGATATTAAATGAACTGGACAGCCTCAGGGGACTCAAACCACTAAGACTGAAAAAAATGGTAAGTTCTTTATAGAGGCAAAGCTCAATTAAGTATTTTAAGTTTCACTGAATCGATCCTAAGCAATGAGACATCTTTAAGAGAGATACTCAAGTCCTGTCTCTACAGTATCTGATGGATACGACTATTTATTCTTAGAGAGTGCCAAGGAAACAGATATCTGATTTAATTTTTTAATTTTTTTAATTTGCAGTTATGAAGTATATTCTCTACAAATTAAGGACTCTCATAACTGACAGCTATTACTATATTAAAACACTTCAATGAGATTCCCTCTCTTTCCCTACTTCTTTATCCAATGATCACTACCTAGTATGTTCAAGAACATATAAAGTTATAAATATATATATATATATAATGGTAGGGATGTACAAGACAAAAAAATTGCATATAGATTCATGAGATTTGTTGTTTGCATTGCCAGCATAGATATTAAGTATTTACATACATATACAAAAATATTTACTGAAATATCCAAAATTCAAATACTTATCCAGTGAAATTCCTGAAGATACCCAATATTGTTTATTGAAAGATGCCATATATAGTTAAAAGTTTACAGGAAGATATATGGAAAGTATATTCTCCTTGTAGATGTTTGCTTTACAATGACATAAATCCTACTTAAGAATCCCTTTGACATGGTGAGTAAAAACCCACCACTGACAAAGAAAGGCTAGAGTGAGTCTGCAGCAGTGGCTGCTCTGGAGTCATCTATGACTTTAAGTAATAAGAATCCTGCCCAGATTGGAACAAATCGTGTTTTTACAGCAGGTCTTATGACCTTAACATATTTCTTAGCAATCTCCCTGATGGACAAAATACAGAGTTCTTTTTCTAAGATGTCTTTCCTGTGGTAACACAGACATAATTTTCCAGATAAGGGCAAAATGACTGATCTGAAAACAAACATGGAAACAGCCACACATCAAACATGTACAAGAGAATTTGTAATAACTTTTGACTTGTCAAAAAACACAGATAAAGCTAAGCTAGAACAGGAAGTTCAGTATTATTTTTTTCTTTCCATTATTTTTTTTTTTTTGTTTTGGTTAAAATCTCTCAGAGGTCTCTCTATTTTTTTTTTTTTTAAAGTGCAGAAAATATTACATAAATCCACTTCTGATTTATAGTTTCAGTAGCCTGATAACCTCAATTCTCCGGTTCCACAACTTCATTTTCCCCTAGATGTTGCAGACAGCGCAAAAGTTTTATGTGTGTTTTCTGGATGGATTTATTCCCTACAGCAAAAAACCACGGCTAATTATCAGAAGAGTATAAAACTTTAGTGTGAACTGAAGAAATGTTGCAACATTAAAAAAGGCAAATCAAAGAAAAATATAGCCACTGAGTTACAAAATTTGTGGAAGAATGTACCTTCCTCAGCACTTCTACAGCAGAAATTCAGCCTGATCCCATCTGTATGGAAGAGGATGTTTTAAGATGATGTCAAAGAAGTTTATATAGCAATGGCATCCTTTATGTATTCTGTAAGATCTGTACCCATTAGATTGGCATACTCAAAATATTAAATGAACAATAAGCTTCAGGATATCACTACCAAGTATCCTTACCATGCCTACTTTTGTCGTGCCACATGGTTTCCTTTACCTTTTTTCCTCATATGACCACACCTTCTGTGGGTGTTATTTGTAAGATCATTCAGGTTCTACAACTATACACAGTAAAAATTTTCTTGTCAAGCTCTTTTCAAGACAGCTGGTCTCTTTAGAAGAATCTTACTGCATTATTATTGTCAACAGATCTCAGTTCTAACCTCAAGAAACACCTCAGTTCTCTGTGCAACAAATCTTCATATAAGTTTGAATGAGGGAACTGCAATTTTTAGAGAAATTAAATTCCAGAGATACTGACTTTAACAGACTACACTACTAACTAAGGCAAAGTCTAAGGTTAAAAACGTTCAGCTAGTGAGCCAAGGGAAGATTTTCATAGTTGTTAATTCTTTTCCATAGCCCACATACTCCTAAAAGAGCTAGACTGAGAAAAAATGGCAGAGCTCTCATTCTTTTAGTAACATGAAGAATACAGCTGGTATACAAAGTGTTAAAGAAATGTAAATCCACTTTAATAATTTTGGACTACTAATAAACTTTTTGATAACATACTCCCTCTGAACTCCCATTGAAGACAATTCTGAACTGAATCACACTGTCAAAATGCTCAGAATAATGTCGTGCACTGCAGAATCCTTCACATTTAATGAGTATTTCCATGTCATAAATAACAAGAGTCTTCTTGTGTTCGCTGATCAATGAAATTAATTAGATGCCTCATGTATCAAAATTTAAATACTATCTCTCCTGGTTCACATTGAAAACTCATATTTAAAGAAGCTTCTCTTCCATGCAGATCAAACTAAATTAAACTAGAAAGCAGTAATACACTAAGGTATGCTATTCAGTGAAAAGGAGTGGAAGGCAACAGTGAGGAGCTGAGGGGGAAACCAAATAACATCTAAATGTAGGTTGCAGATTTTAATTGGAGAAATGGCAGAGTAGCTTTATCATATCAACAGTTAAAGGAAGAAGTATTTTTTTCAGACACCTAAACAAGATAGTATAAATGCCCAGAAAATAAGCCTAAGCAAACTATTTAAAAGCTGAAAGATGATTCACATTTGTGCCTTGATTTATTGATTCAGTCAAATATAGATTGAGTGCCTGTCCCATTTCACTGTAATTTCAAATGTTAAAACACAGATTTCAATAAACTGAAAAGTTACCTCTATAAGATGAATGGTGTTCTACAATTGCCTTGATCTAAGTTTCCAGTGGTTTCATATGACCTTTCCACAACAGCTGTCTCTTACATTTTGATGAAAGAGCAATTGACATCCATAAAGTTGGATGTCAATTAATAATTAAAATTATTAATAATAAAATGGCACCCATTGTGTCAAACTTTCTGCTACCATTATAATTAGAGATGTGTGATAACATTTAATAGTTTATAGATGAGATATGATTTTGCAAGGACATAAAAATAAGGTTATTTGCATTTTTTGTTCACCGTGCTTTGAATTTTTTTTCCTGTTATGAGTGCTAGAATTAAAATTAGTTTAAAATATATCACGTTTTTTTTAATTCAACAGGTGCTATCCAATAAACAAGATTTTCAATAAAATGTTTTCCATTATAATAATTTTTTTCATTTGTATGATTTTGAAAGCTAAGCAAAAAAACTGGTCTTGTAGTTTTCATTTATTATGAAAATCTGAAAAGCAGGCACATGATGTTTAGATAGTATTGTCTTAAAGGCTTTGGGGCTTTTGCTTGTTTGGTAGCTTGTGAGTTTTTTGGTGTGCTCGCTCTCTTTGGAAAACAAGATCCCAATTCTGCTAAGAAAATGTTCATATTTTGACTGCAGTCAGTTATTCCTGGTTCATATTACAGCCCAGCATTACAGCTAAATATTAAATAATACCCCTTATTTGTTAATTCCATAAGATCCACACTTATAATAAAGATTTATTTCAAAAAAAAAGACCCAAAATACTTTCCATATCATCTAAACACTTGGAGCTAAAGAAAAAACAGTATCACAGGTAGATTAAGAGACTCAACTAATCTGGTATGTGGGAGATAAGAAATGCAATTTTTAGTGTTCCTCTTCTTCTTTTAGTGTTCCTGCTGAAAGAGAAATCAAATATACCCTGCAGACCACACAGTTACACCCACATGTTCCAGACTTAATGCAAATGGCCTGTAATTCCTGATTTTAGTAGTACTACAGTATCATCTCTCCTGACTACATTAATTCAAATAGGAAAACACATTAACGTGGTTTCTTTAGTTTTAAGAGTAGTTTAAAATTTCCTGTGAGCTCCTTGGCTTTTGAATTTTGCATATATGGCCTGAAAAACCTTGCAGAAACAAATATAGGTACAAAAAACCCCACAAACCTCCATAGTTTGACTCTCACATGAAATTAATTGGAATCAGACCCTTCTATCTTTGTGAAAAAAAATTACAGTAAATAGAGAAACACCACTGTTTGGGGGTTTTTGTTTGGTTTATGGGTTTTTTTCCCTATAAGTTAGTGAAGATTCAAAGCTGAAGGTCAGAAACTGAAAAAAAAATCTGTAAGGATGAAAATTAGACTCTTACATTAAGACCCCTTATCAATTAATCAAAAGAATTTTAAGCACACTTGATACTACAAGCCCGACAAAGACCAAAGGCTACCAGAAACTAGAACATCTCCAACACACTAAAACTGATCTGTAAATTAAAAATAAAAGCTGCATTAAAGGAGTATAAAACTAGTAACAA
Source organism: Acropternis orthonyx (assembly GCA_035583155.1). NCBI lineage: Eukaryota > Metazoa > Chordata > Aves > Passeriformes > Rhinocryptidae > Acropternis > Acropternis orthonyx. The sequence continues at coordinate 18,935,661 of JAWWEU010000081.1, forward strand.
ATTAATGTTCTACACCATGAGCACTAGTGCTACATCTGATCTTGTTGAAGGTTCTCAGTGTAACATCTATTCAGTTCAGTACTTATTTGAAAAAAGTAAGATACTTTTTACAGTGGAAGACTAAGGGGCCTTTGGGTTTAAATAGAGATAAGAAAGGAAAAATGAAAAAAGAAAGATTTTTCACCTTTTCTGAGGTCAAATGGAGCTCTTAGAAATGTTTAAGGTTTTTCTTAGAAAATTTTTTTTCTCCTAAGTGTTGTTGATCAGGAAAATTAGATACTAAAACTGGGATTTTTAATCTGATCAATGCTATATGGTTTGTAAAAGATATCAGCAGGTACCAGGTTACATCTTGTATTATTTATTATCTTAAAAAAAGAAAAAAGGTTATTTAAATTTCTGAATCTACCTCTTTGAAAGAAAAGCTGTGGAAAACTCATGCAAATGCTCAAGTGCAAGGTCTGAGATCTCTGATTTGGGGAATGAGTTCAGTGAAACAACATTGGAGAACTGTGCAGTGTGGAGGAGACTGGAAGTGCATTTGTTATCTATGTCACATTATGCAACACGATGCCAGGCTGGGATGGAAATTAGGAGAGTGGTATGAGCTCTGAGATGCAGGGCTTGTGACTCCAGCTGTAATGTCACAGGATATTGCTGTTTTGCTCCAATGATTCGGTATCATCACACTGTTGAAATCTATCAGCCTGCTCAGTTTTATAACCAGGAACTGCCCTGCAGGACAGAAACATGCCCTTAGTAACACTAATCCTACACTACCATCAGCCTCACCTCGTAGAGGAAGAAAAAGGTCAAGTTCTCAAAGAATTTAAACAAAATGAATGCTTAATAATTCCCATATGAACAATTTTGCTTTTACATGTTTCCAGAAAAATTATGATTTTAGATTACAAATCCTCTGATGAACCTCTTGTCTTCACAAGCAAGATTCTGAAATGCAAGAATGATTCTTTAATCCGTCTTCAAAATACTTTTTTTATTCAAAGCACATTAAAATTTATTATTCTATCCCATCAGCTCTGGAATGAATGCTTATATCTGGTTGCAGTATAAGAATACAATGAATTATATGCTTCCAATAACTGACAGAAAGAAGATTGAAATAACTTCCTAATGTACTCATCTGAGAAATAAAACACTGAATAATATCTGCACTTACTTACAGTTGCACATACTTTTTGTCCCTTCTATGTAAACTGTTTTTGAAAAATGATGCTTTCACTGAAAAGTGACTTATTTCTATTTAATCATTGTCTTAGTCTGAATTTTCTCGGAGATATGCTTATGTCACAGGGTCAAAATCAGGCCTAAAACAACCCTGTTTGAAACAATGCCTAAAAATATGGAAAGTGTTATTTGAAATACAGGAAGTACAAATACAAAACTATCTTGCTTTGGGAAGTAAAGATGCCATAAAAGTTACTCTTGACAAGTAATACTGTATTTCACAGTATCTCCACTGATTTCCTTCAAGGCTCCTGGGAGTAAGGTAATATTTCCTTACTTTCACTTATTAGTCAGATGGGACGTTTCAGTGACTCAAATGCGACTTTTAATCACAGTTCACAGGTCAATAAGGGGAGTAAACAGTTTAAAACTGTGCCCTTTCAAGAGCTGTAGATACTCATTAAATAAAGGCCATTTGCCGCTATGCTGCTACATGGAACTAAATACTAGGAACATTTACACTTTGCCAATAGTTTTGAAGAATTTCTCCAATAATTTTATCCTGTCTCTGGAATAAACACTATGTCTATATTTATTAAATCTACAGATGTTCTACACTTTTTGGAGCATGATTTGACATTCAGTGAACTCTTAAGCAAAACATTCAAGCAAATCTTTAAAAATTTAGTTTCTTCTAGTTTCATGAAGGTCAGATAATCTGCTTTGAGGCTACCTGAACACAATGCAATCTCTAACTCCTACATTGATGTGAGAAGTTGCTTCTTTTTTATGCAGTCAGTGAGAAAAATCAATGTAGAAATACACAGTCTATTTTAAGCTGTGAAGTAGAATAAGTTACTTCCTCAAACTTTAATCTTGAGTGACTTCCCATAGACGTAGGGTCAATTATATTGATTTGTGAAAATTTCATTTTAAAATACTTCATGCTAGAAATACAAATGTCCAGAATATATCAGCTGGCATCTGCAGAACCTCTGCTGCAGATTTTCATGTCGACAGCATGGGACAGTAAGCTGCTCCACTAAAATTAACCAGGGAATTACAAAACCCACTGTGAGTCATCTATACCTGAGTTGTGGCACCTGCTAAGCTGTACATTTCTACATTACTAACTCTCTCCTCTCTACACTAGGCTAGTTAAAACATATAATATCAAGAGAACAACTGTGACAGCTTCCATGTTTTGCTGAGAAGCAGCAGAAGGCAGGTGCCAGGGTCTGTGCTGCACCAGCCCTGGGCAGCTGGGGCAGGCTGGATTTTGGCGCCAGCCACCCGTTGCCCTTGGCCAGGTTAGTCTGTTGCTGAGGTCCTAACAATGGGGCTCTGCTTTGCTTGCTGTGAGCTGGCCAGGACCTTTTGTCTTCCTGAATATCATTCTGGCTGCACTCATTTGTAACTGGATGGAATTAATTAAATGGGTAAGGTCCACTGGAAATTCTTAATGAGATCCTGTGTGTATTGGCCTTGTCACAGTCAGCAGAGGTAGTTACTAACGGATTTCACCTTCCTTACACACATGCATATTTCTTTTTAGAGGCTTCTTTCAAATCTTTGAAAGAATCTTCTCCTAACTATATTAAATACTAAATTATTTTTTTTTAATTACAATATGCAGAACAATGAAGATTGATACTACAAAAATAAATTTCAACAAATGGTTTTGTTCTTTGATTGGTGCTTCTTTCCTGCTGTGATACCTGGGACTTGCTTCTTAGTTTTTAATGATAGAAGCAACTGAAGTAGCAGTAGGAAACTTACGCTTAGAAAAACAGAATAATAAAATGTATCATTACTTTCCCCTTATAATGCTTGCTTGCCTCTCTAAAAGCAGATTTAAAAATTCACTGTTTCTTCTGAGTCATAAAATAAACCAGTACTGAGTGCTGATGAGGTATCCCACCACCACCACTAAAACAGGCATAGCAAATACGCTGCACTTTGACATATCTCCTACAATGCATTGTATTCTCTTACAACTGCCACAGAGAAGATTAGAGTATCTCAAAATCTCATGGGAGTAGCAAAGTTTTGACTAGTTGTATCCAGACATCTTCTGGTAATATTCTGTTTGCCCAATGAACTTTTGCTGTGCTATTAAATGCTTTGGAATTTGAATTTAGATGGATGGTGAGCTGGATATTGCAGTCTCTGTAAATAGCTGCAATGTCAACATCTTTCATTTGCATAAATATTGAGGGGGTTGATTTGAAGAATACTGTATGCTTGCATCTAGTTCAACAGTCCATCACTTTGATTGGATTATTATCCCATACACAGAGGATTTTCTCCAAAGAATATGTAGTACAGTTTCAGGAAAAAAAAAAAAGTCAAAGCAACAGTAGCTGCAGAGAAATTCCATTAGGAAAAATGAATTAATTTTCTCTAGCTGCAAACCTTAACAAAAAAAGTTCATTCTTGGCTATAGTACCCTTTTTATGATCCTTCAGTTTTATTGTTTATATCATAATCTGAGATACTACTTTAATAGTATGAGAGATAATATTCTTAGACTTCCTGAATGTGGACAAGCAAGGCAAATATTAAGAGAATCTACCAAATGCATACCATGAACTATGATTTTTTAAAAAATGATTTTTTACTCTTGATTACCATTTTTCTTACACTGTGGTATTTCAGGAGGAAGAGGAATATCTTCCTCATTCTACCTCTATACAGTTTCGTCATCATATTGTTCATGGCTGTGCCATTGTATATACGTTGTTCATTCTCAATTCAGCTTTTAATGGATGGGATGACTTTAGGTAGAGACAGTTTGCTAAGTTGTCAAACTAGAAATGGTAATTACCTTCCCAGATCATCTCCTCTTTCTCACATTTTTAACTAATCACTACCTATATATCTGATTTCTCTGACATTACTTTAAACCAAGAGATACTCAGTCTGGATGGAAATATATTGGTGTTATAGTTTGAACTAGGAGAAACTTCAGTATGACTTCCCATGACTATGTGTTGTTTAATTAGATTTTATTTGTACAGACACTGTTAAGTAGAAACTCTAATTAAAATATTGACTTATGGATCCTTATAGGCAACATAACAGGTAAACTTAAGTTGATATGCAAAAAATGCCAGGTTCAATAATGAGAATAGTTTTTTCCCATCTTCAGGTAGAATTCTTGCTTTAATTAAAAAAAAAAAAGAAATTGAATAAGAACAATTAGTCGTGACTCAAATGTCTTCTATTCACACTGCCTTTAAAAAGATATTTAAGCTCCCTGGAGACAAGAGTTTAAAATAACATAAAAATAGTGTCTGAAAAGTTTATTAGGATAATAAAATTAGGTGAAAATAAGAAGAGGGCAATATCTTACTGTAATAATAATAAAGGAAAGAGAAAACAAAGAATATTCCCAAAACCTAGAAAAAGGAAATATTACTGCTTGTGATACAGAAAATTCCATGAAAGTCATATATTTGAATGTTAGTACAATAAAAAATGGCCTCTACAGGCTCTTATCAAAAGGGATAGGTACCTAGTAAATCTCTGCTTAGGTTAATGGTTTTTTAAAAAAAATAAAAAATATTAAATCCCTTTTTCTATCCTGAGGGTGAAAAAAAAAAAATTAAGAATTTTAACTACTTGACTTGAATCCCTGAGAGACAATATCCCAACAGAGAACAAATGTCTCTTTTTAACTCATTTTAGGTGGTGTGATTTGTTTGATTTTCTTCTATTTCACTTCTTTTGTGTCCTGTTTAACGGAAGTATTTGAATGTGTACTACTAAAATCACTACATATAATAAAATGAGATTAGAATTATTTTTGTGTTGTTAAGGCAACTGTCCATCCTGAAACATACTTAATGTGATAATTGCTGTACAATCAACGGTGATACAAACACTACATGCAAACACTAACACATGCCTGATACAGATAATATTATTTTGCACCAAAGTTACTTTGCAAGTTAGCTTACAACTAAAATTAAGCAATCCTGCTCATAATGGTCATAATTACAATATTTGAGTGCTAAAGTTGAGCAGTTCAATGAGAACTTATTTTGACCTTGGAATTAAGATATTAATTTTGTATCTAATTTATTTTAAGTAATGTGATTTTTGTTTTAATTTTTTAGCTTATTAATGATTGAAAGTTATTTTCAAACAATTGTTTTTCTTTAATCTACTTGTGTCCTTTATGGATTCAAGCCTTTCTAGGAAAGAGAGCTATATAATTATATCTCATTAACTATGCAGTTACTTGATGAGTGTTGTCATTTGCAGGTGTTTGGACTAATCCATCCAAAAAAAAAATAAATCTCCTAATGCCTTTCAAAGCTCTCATTGTTTTTACATTTCAGACAGACATATCCTAGATTGTATCTTCGAATATTAAAGACTACTGAAGTCTTTTATCTTTAAGGCTTTTAAAATATTCTTATAATATACAGAATGTTTGAGAAATGATTTTTAGTAATTTATTTTCAAGGAAAAAATATAATTTATCATTTAAAGATAGCGCAGTCTACATACACATTGGAATATTTCAATGCAGTTCACCAAGTCATTATTAGAGATGGTGTAGCAAGGGAAGTTAACAGACATATGGCAAATAAATTGCACCATGATTTATACTTGAATAGCCAGAATCCCCTGCACAGATACAAGTAAGCACGAATACACACACTGTCTTTTGCAAAGGTTTCTACTATATCTAGAAGTGATATATTTGGTCATTGTGTCCAAACAGCATTGATTATTTCTACTCAGAATCATATTATGATTGAAAAATTGCTTTTACAAGCACTTAATCCTTTTGAATGAACAACAAAGAAACAGCCAATTTCCAATTAATGTCTCAGTTTTCACTTCTAAATTAATAACTAAATAGACTTTTAAAACAATGTTTTAGTCATTTCACATTTAGCAAAGAAAATTCCATTTCTAAAGACAATGGATTATATATTTCATACTTGTTTACGTAAAAAGATAAATTATTTAATGTAGTCATATTTTTGGTTTTTTTTCCTCACTTTGTGCAAGTTACTAATTCTTTGTTTTTTTTAGAAGTGGATGTCACCCCATCAGAACAATAGGGTTGTATACTGATAGCTAGTAATGGGGAGGTTATTTTCATTTTTAAAATAGCCTCACATGGAGAATATAAAGAAAGGTACTGTATGTGAAGAGGGAAAATGGAAAAAGGATTTTAAAAGACTCTCTGTTGCTTTTTAGAGAAGCTTCTTTTGGAAGAGAAACGTTAAGAGTGTTTTTAAGTGATGAGTAATAAAAACCAACACTGAACTAAGAGGTGTGTGGAAGCTCCTCCAGCCTATAAGCCAAACAACAGAATGTCAGAGTGCTGAAACACTCTGCTGGAGCACATACACCCTTACAGATATAATATATTGAAAAGAAAAGGGTTTTTTATTACCTTAATCAGAACCTGAATATGTCCCATGGCATTTGATGATTTGAAGTACCAGAAGCTCATCACACAAGTCCCACTTGATTCTTTCCATATGGAGCTCTTCACATGGGCTTTGTCATTTATTACACCTACTGAAGTGGCCTCAAGATACAGGAAATGGCCTGAAACTAAATTATATTTTACTGTAAAAATGTTTTAGACTTTCAAATTAGATTTCAAAACTCAGCAAAGTACATGCAGAGACATATAATGTATGTTTCCCATATAGGTCCTACAGATGTCAACCTCAGCTTAGGGTAAAAAATGACCAAACTACACATTTTGTGTACTTCTTGTATCAGGAATAAACTAGTAGCAGTTTAACATTTGGATAGGCCTGTGTAGAAGAATGAGAATACTTCCATGTTTTCCAGCAACTCTTATTACATCCTTGCCCCACAGCACAAGTAGCTATTCTCACAGTATATCTTATAAAAGCCACAACAGGATAAATTTCAGGGTGAAGTTTTCTGAAAGATAATCTTCAAAACAGCAAGTCATACTACACAAAAACTTGTGAAACAGGGAAAAAACCTTTATACATTTATAAATCATTAGGTATCACTAATGGTTCATATTACCTTTGGTCATTTGTACTCTCTATGAATATTAACACACATATAAATTATTTAGCCAGAGGAAATTGTAAAAATAGATGCCTAGAGTTAATATTTTCCCACACTGATATGATCCTTGAGTCTTCCATCTTTATTTTCAATCAGAAGATATTAAATTCTGCAAGTTTTAAAATTCTTTTTTTTTTCTTGTATAAATAAGAAATGTGCAGTTCACATAAACATAAATGTAGTACAAATAACACACAAATTATAATTGCATGTCTATGAAAATTTGTATATGAATTAGAAAAATAAGTTGTACTTCAGTGGAGGTGGAATCAAAGGGGCTCATTCTGACTTTGTCACTTCTCTGGCTATGCTACAACCATAGACATTTGCCGTAACAGTAACAGATGAGTAATTTGCTTTTCCCCTAAGGTCAAGCATATATTTAAGATGTTTGGTGACATATTCATGACAATACTTTAAAAATATTTACTACTACAAAATGCGAACAAATTAATATTTTATCTACATATCTTCAAGTTTCTTGGGTTTTGTCCTTCAGCAGTTCATGTAAACATTCAACAACTACTAGCATGCCTGTGTGCAACTTCCCTGTGAAATATTTCAATTTAAAATCAGTTCTAAGCTCAGCTTTGGTAACATCTTTGCTTGAGCTATAGGACCTTCAAAAGCAAAGGATGAAGGCACAGATCTTGTAGGGAGAACAAGAGCAGATAACTGGGTGCTTTGGTCAAAAAGATCTCAGAAGATGCACTACCACTAACAAAGGTGGTTTGTTTATATAAATTTATTTATTTAACATTATCTAAAGTATGAATAGTCACTATGGGTAACTGTAGGCTTCCTGGAAATGACCCCATGGTCTGGAGGAGCGGGACCCAGTGGATGTTGGACCTGAGCTAACTCACCTTTGGAAGTTGCAGCCAGAACAAATGCCTCTCTCCAGACAAGTGTCAAATTATGTTGCTTGATTCATATAACAACTGAGAATCAATTTTTCCTAACTTAAAGTCATTGTACAATGGTAATTAGTATTTCTATATTGTCACACATCTAATTCATTGAAAACGACACTCTGATTAGACATATTAGAACTCCCCAGCTGCCTGTGAAGGGAAGTATGAGACACTTCATGAAGACAATTGTGTCTTATTTGTGAACTGACAACATACCAGTTCTATTTCCAAGCGTGTGGTCCCAGGGAGGTCTAAGACTTTGTGGTGAGCTGACCCCTAGCACCCAGTTGAAATTGTCAGCCAGAGAGTTTTTCCAACCACATCTGCCATTCTCAAAGGTGCAGAAAGTTCCACATTCACTCTCGTCTGTATTATCCCCACAGTTGTCTTCAAAATCACAGCTTTGTTCTGGTCTGTAACACTTGCCGTTCTGGCACTGCCAATGGCCATGTGAGCAGGAGCCTGAAAAGAGAAGAATGAGGGTGTCCTGGTGAATCATACTGCCATGCATCCCAGCAAGGTTACTGAAAGGTTACATCTTAGAGAGCTTGATATTTAGGAGGAGAAGGGTGGTCCAGAGCAGTTTTATTAAAGCCTTTGGTTCCCCTGAAGTGCCAATCCATTATCAGTTTATTTCTTTTGTATTTTGTCAAGTGATTGCCTAAATAAGTTACTGTTTCCCTTGTAAAGCCTTGGAGGGCAAGCTCCAGCCAGGCATTCCTTCACTAACAAAGCTTTCTAGTCTGACTTAATTACTGACATTCTCCTTTCATGTGGTGTAGGATTAAATCATTTCATTTTAGCTGCAAAGTTGAGCCTACTTTAGGAGCTCTATTTGGATGAAAAAACTTTTCCATTTTAACTACAGAGATTTGTCTTTTAATGCACTTATTTTTCTCCCCAACAAGTTCAGTGGGTTGATGGTGTCCTTTTCGGGCAGTATTCTCAGCATTACTGAGGGATAATTCTGCTATTGCACAGCCTAGAGATGGTAGAACTCAGATCACAGGATCCAGTTCCAAGTTTATGTTTTCATTTCAGATCAGTTTCTGCAGGACTCCAGATAAAAGTCTCTTCAGTACATTCTGTAATCAAGAGTAGAGACATAAAATTCTGAAATGTACCCCATACGTTCTGCTATGCCAGAAATAAGTGAATAAGCACAATTTTATTTAAAAATAGGAGTATTGATATATTAGCTCATCAGACCTAAAATTAAAATATGCACATGTATGAAAGTCGTTCAAGTATGGGGAGAGTCTGTGTTAATGGATACTGAAAATCACATAGTGCTAAAAACTTATTTCCACTGTCACTATATTAATTTAAATTAGGACCTGATGGAGATAAATGGGTTTCACATAATGCTGGATTTTATTAAAAGATCAGAAAAACTGATTTATTAATAAATAGAGAACAAGAGATGGAGTATTCATTTGGCACACTGGCAACCTCCACTGCTAGGCATTGGTTTAAGCCAGACTCTAAATTATAAATACCCAAAACAAAGTGAAAAACCATTGCCAGACCCCTTTTGCGGTAGGCTTTCAATAAAGTGAAAAGAAGTCTTGAATTTCTAAATGTTAGCTAAAGAAAACGAGGGTTAACCTCTCTTTTTTAATCAAAAGTCCTTCTTTCACAATATTTACTAAAAATAAATTAAAAAATACAAATAAATACTAGAATACCTTTGAAATACCTAGCAAGTTTTGCATTTATTAATTTATTATTTTATTTTTTATTTTTAATATTTTTAATTAATTTATTATTTAAAATTATTAATTTTTAATTCCTGATTACTTAGTAACATAAAAATACATATCATGTTTGCTCCAGAAAACTGTGTATGATCTGGCTTTTCACTAACACTTGCTCAGAGAAAGGAAGAAAAATTCCTGAACAAAAAGAAGCAAGCCAGAATAAAAGCCTGATACTGAATTAGAAAGTCAAGAATATTAGGAAAAGGTCTCCAGATCTGGAGCCAAGAGAAATGGGTAATCTCTGACCAACAGAAAAAGACTTGTTTTACGTCCACACTTACAAGTTTATGAAAGCATCAGAGGGATTTTTATTAGTACATAATCTCTTAAAATGGTCCCAGTTAAAAGAATGGTGTAATTGTATCAATGAATCAGTCAGTGTCTATCAGAACCTTCTATCAATCTGCTTCAGATTTTCAGTAATCTCTCATTTCCCAAAGGCTGAAATTTGCTGCTGAATTTAAATAACATACTTTTAGTAACTAGTTATTTTAATCCTACATTTCTTTTATGTAATTGCAGTAAGAATTTAGCAAAGCACTTATTTTGTCAGCAAACTAAGAATTTAAACTTCAGGATGCAGTTTCTGCCTCAAAATACTTCTCCTTGCAGTTCAATGATCAATAATTGCAATAACTATTGCATTTTGTGGTCCCTTTGTAACATTGCTTCCAGTTTCAGGTTGGAAAAAAAATAAAAAAAAAGCAGAGTTGAAAAGTGGAAGTCTTTGTTTCCTGAAGGAAAAACAAAAAAATCCATCTTGAATCCTGGCATGAATGAATCTTTTCAAGCATGTGTAATGAATGATATTACACTGCCTAACTGAGTCAGTAACGTGACTTGTTTCTGGATGTGCTTCCATAGTATGACTTCTCTTTAAATGACATTACTAACACTTTATAACACAACAACAACAAAAACAACAAAAAAAACCCCCAAAACCAAAACACATAAACAAAACCCCTCCAAACAAACTACTCCCTCCTCCTCCAAAACCAACCCCGAACCTCTATGAAATGGGTGTATTTAGAGCTCCTTTTTATCCTCCCTGCTTTTTCTCAAGCCTAACTGTTCAAACACTCTGTTATACAGATTCTTGTGGGTATAAGAGAGATATTTGTTTGAGAGGAGCTTCTCCTTACCACAGTTCAGTCAATTTTTCCTCCAATCACAGAAGATTGGATTTTCCTCCAATCTTGAACCTTGTTAGCAGGTAGATGTTTTGCTTTCTGTGGTAAGTGCATCAACCCATTAGGCTGCAGTAGACCCAAAGGGCCTCTTAGTGTCTTTCAGATCAATAATCTTTGAACAGAATGATTTACACAACAGAGGAAAACAGCTGCACCAGTCAATAACCCCCTTGTTTGACATACCCAGAGCAAAATCAACAGGTAGAACAGTTATATTATAAAATATGTAGTTAGGACAAGGATTAATCTCTCTATTTTATAAGGGTTTTCCTCTTAAATGTATTTCAGGGGGAAAAAAATGTACCTGAAAACATCAAGAGAGAAAATAAACTTCGTAACAGAACTGAAACATGATTTATCTTCTACATCAGTGAACTTCAAATACTAATAAAGTTAATGTGGTATACACCTTGCAGGACTGAGGCAAAACAGCAATAATTACAGAAAACACATTCCTATTAGGAAACAGCCTCTATGTGTGTTACTTACGTAAACTTCAAATTCTGGTAAGACCAGTTGTGTTCTCAAAGGAGTAAATCCAAAGATGAAAAAATGATTCTTTAATATTTGAAACCACAGTCCATGCCCCAACAGGGCTTTTCTATAAATTACGTTATATTTTATATCACCCTATATCATAGTAATAGTTTTATTGCATGTTTACCTCCTATCTGAAAATAAATTACAATAATATTTTAAATGTTCTAAAATAAATTTATGCCACTAATATTCAATAAGATGATGCACAAGCACCCTTTCATTTATTCTTTTCTGTCACCTTAGCAGATGGAGACATTTGAAAAGAACTTAATTTTTTCCAATATCACTTAAAAGTTCTGAAGATCTTCAGATGGTCCTTCTACATCTCTGTTCACAAACGTCATATACCTATTGTTTTTATTACCCAAATCCTTTATCAGCTGTTTCTGTCATAATATTATTTTTTCCTTTCATTTAAGGATGAGAATCATTCATCCTCCCTTTTAAGAAGGTTATAAATATGGGGGGTTAGGGAGGGGGGGGGGGCGGGGTGTGGGGTTTTTGTTTTATTTTTTTTTAAGTTCCACTTATTACTTTACCAGTAAAACCCACAAGTTCTCAAAAGGTTTTTGGACTCCTATCTGAGCGTGCCATCCTTTCATTTACATTCAATACTGATGAAAAGAAATGGTGCCATATTTCTTGGACTGGCCATGAAAGACTCCCAAAGGAGTTTTCCCATTACACATTTACATTGAGTGACCAAATAGAGCCCAATTAATGCAATTTATGAGAGACAAGATGAAGAAATAACTAGATCATGTTCTGTAATTACTTGTAAGTAGGCAAACAGTGATAGCAGCAAACTCTAATCTAGTAGGAAAAAAGCCCAGCATTATATGCAGGTAAACTGAAGTTACTGAAGTGCAAATTAAAATTAAATGATTTAGTAATTAACCATTGAACAGATAACCAAAGACTGTGATAAATATCAGTTAAAGGCTTTAAGTAGAGAATGATTTTCTACCGAAGAGATATGCTTCAGTTTAAATTAAAATGAGTTGACAAATCAAGGAAGACTCTAGACAAAAGCATAGTGTTATACAAGAGGTTAAATTACATATAAATTTATTACTTTTGTATTAATGGATTTTAAAAATCAAAGTGCATTTGCAAACCTTAATTTGCTTATATAATTATGGAAATATATAACATATAAACTAAACATTTGTCCATGCCTACAGTACCTGTAAAATAGAAAGGAAAATCTAAAACCTCTCCATTAGATTCCAATCTTCTTGAAGCTGGTCCTTTAAACACCTTTGCTTATTAGAAATAATTCAAGTAAGATAACTAATCTGATAAAGAAAAATAAGATCAGACCTTCTAGGAAATTGCAAAAATATGATTGTAACAGTTGAACCCAATGATCTTAGAGACCTTTCTCAACCTTAACAATTCTATGATTCTGTGACTGTATAAGGGATTATACTAGTTATGACTCTAGTTACAAGTATTTAAATTTAATTCTCATAATTTAAACTTTTTTGTTTATCAGTTCTTATTGTATATCAGCATTGTTTTAAAATCACCACAAAACAAAATCATGCTTTGGAACAGAAAACAGATTGGTGATTAGAATATTCAAAAAATTTTTACACTTGTGCTTCTTAAATTCTTATATTTAATCTTATCAACATCCATGTTTTCCAAACCTAAATCAAATTGAATGGATGGGATAGTTTACAATTATCAGAATTATCAGAATAACCTATTAGTAGGTGTGAAAAGCTAAACCTGCTTCAAAATATGTTCAAAAGACTTTATTTACATTCACATAGCTAGAAGCAAACCTCCTCCTAATCAAAGCTAGAGTTCATGTAGAACAGTAACCTGGCACAGAGGCCAGAGTAATTAATCAGCAGGCTAACAATGTGACATCCCAGGGATATGGGGTCTCCAGATAATTTAGATCTCTGAGCTTTTCCCTGCAACAATTACTCCATTATCATTCTTGCTCTGAGTTGACATTACCGTATGACTGAAAACTATGTGTCCTTAAAAAGAAAAATTTAACAAGAACATCTTTCCCCTAATATCTCACCAGTATAACCCAAGGACATAGAATAAAGTGCTTTCATCACTGTTGATGATGCATAGAAATACTGACTTGGCAGCACAGAAATATGAAAAATGTATCTTATTTCAAAAGCAAAGCTTTAGAAATTACAAGAGTTTTTAAAGACTTTCAGAGGTTGAGGTGTTGGGGGGGTCAAAAAGATTTAAAAACTATTACAATTTATCAGCCTTTTTTCCCCTAGGATTGAGTGAAAACATTTGGTTTTGTAAGCCTTTCAGGTACCTTGACATATTGATTAGCATTCTGAGCAACTGAAAGTTTAAAAAAACGACAGCTTAATTTCATTTACAATAAGGACTTTTAGAAGAAACTGTTAACCTTCTAAATTACTACCATGACAAAGAGCAGATGAAGACTGCTCCAACAACCAAAGTTTCCTCAGTTGATTTCTTGTGTTGTCCACTTCCACATACAAACACAAGAGAACTCTTTGCCTGTAATCAGATTCAGTAATATTCAGCCTCAGAAACACTAAGAGTCAAAACCACAAACAGCAAGGTAGTCTATCACTGTCCAATGTTATTTTCTCTGTCCACAACAGAGCACTGAAGAATCTTCTTTGTTCCATTTGTTTGTACTTTGTTATTAGAAGAGTATGGGGTTTTATCAGTCACTCAATACACTTCAATCTGTGACACATTCAATGAGTCCTAAAATAGTGTTTTACTTTATTTAAGGTTAACAGAAATTCTGGAGAATGTGAGATGAAGGCAAGATGGGCACTCAGTGCCTCTTCAGGCTGGGTTTACCTCTCATACTATAGGCAGGGTAATGCTAAAAAGAATGCTATAAAGAGAGAAGGCTTCATTTTCAAGTGCTTAGATGCATGCGAATGTTCATTCACTCCAAAGAAATAAAAAAATCAGATTTTGACTAGAGAAGGAGGTACTAGGTCTTTTTACCTCCTGTACTCTTACAGTACTTGTATATTAATACTGATAGTAGTAGAAATAATGCATACTTTTCACATTGCTCAAGTAATTCTACACCTATTTAGACTATAAATCATTCTAGCAAGTCAACTTAAAAGGAAATTTTAGTTAATATCTTCAGGTGGGAAATCCCCATGGAGAATAAGGAGAGACCTAGGCCTGGATTCACTGACAGATACTCCTTCTATTGCAATAGCATCAAGACTGGTTTGTTCCTTGCCAGAAAACTGAAACAAGATACAATACATGTTAACATTATTATTCCAGTCCTAAGGAGGTGGTTTATGTCTCAAACATAAAGAAATGAACAGACAAGGAAAACTGCTGTAGCAGGACACACTTAGTGGGAACAGTTCTTATAGACAATCATCCTTTTTCAAAGCCAAGTTGAAATTTGTAGCCTATCTTCTTGAGGGTGGACAAAGAGAAAACAAATCCACATATAGTTTTTAAGCAAAGCTTTATCAGAAACAATAGTATTCATTATATGCCTCTCCTAGAGTGAGAAAGATTAAATACTAACTAACCAGAAAAGCTTAATTCACTCACCAAGAGTAAGTTTACTTTTACTGAGTTTATTCTTAGCGAAAAAACCCAACAAAATTAAACAAAATTTTGGTTTGCCGTGTTCTAGCTAAAATAAATGAAACCTAAATATTTACTGGCTAAACTCCTTAGCAAAGACATAGAAAGAAGAAACATATCTTAGGTATAAAGTCCACAATCCTAAAAATACGTCAAAACATTGCAGTGTGCCCTTTAGAAATACACTCGACAGCTAATGCAAACTGTACACCAACACCTTGCCTGAAGCAGATAAATGTAATAGTGCTTTAATGAAAGCCTGGACTGGTGCACAGCTGCTGACATCTCTACCTTAGAGCCACAAGTGGTTTAGCTGTGACCTCTTGTTTAATGGTCCAATTGCTTTCTGACTGTTTGGAGGGTGAAAGAAGGTATGGCATTTGGATTTCCTGGTGCCCAGTGCAGGCTGTGGTCACAGGTTTCATCACCTGTTTTTCTGATGGGAGAAAAGTCTGGAATTTCATCTAAAAGATATCTTGAAGTAAAGCAGAAACTCATAAATCTGAACAGTTTGAGGATGAGGAATGAGGTGCACAGACTCTGAATAGCTGAGGTATGTCAAAAACGAAGTTCTATAAGGAGATCAAAGGAAAGTTGGGTAGACAGTGAACTAAAAGCATGTAACTCAGTCTGAAGGAGGAGAGATCTTCACTGGCTGCATTGCAATATGTCTTCCTTTCATAGTCTCCACCACACTCCAAGTTGTTGCCCAAAGTATATAGTGGAAGGCAAAGCTGCAGTGCAGTAATAAATCCCCTTTGTACAATTTCCCAGAGCTGCTGTACTGTGATCAGTAAATGTGATAGGTGGGAAACGGTTCTCTCAAATCCTACTCAAAGCCTGACCAATCAGCTCTCATTTACAGTCACAAACCTGTCTCTGAGATCAGAGGACAGGACACTGTTCTGGTCAAATTTGACCTAGGTAAAGAAGAAAATGGACATGGAGGCCCAGAACCTGAGAAACACTGGTTCAACAGGTGAAAGTATGAACAGGATGAACAAAAATACAGTTAGAAACCATTCTCTGGCAAATAAAGGCATATCAAAACACATGACTTAAGTAGTAAATACTCTTTGTATTTATTATATGTCCAAAATACCTTGGATGTCTTTTCCATGAACTGGCATTTTCTTTGCCAAGTTAGACACTATGAGGTGGTCCAGTAACGACTTCAATTTGGCAGAATGAAAAACAAAGATAACAAAAGATATATATCTATTATCAGTTGGGCAGTTCCAATATTTACAAATATCAATCCATTCCCTTAAGTCTGTATTAATATTCCAGCAGCTGAGAGCACTTGGTGTGTTCAGTCTGGAGAAGAGGAGACTGGGGGGAGACCTCATTGCAGTTACAACTTCCTAATGAGGGGAAGAGGAGGGGGAGAGACTGATCTCTGTGGTGACCAGTGACAGAACGCTAGGAAATGGCCTGAAGTTGTGTCAGAGGAGGTTTAGGTTGGATATTAGAAAAAGCTTCTTCCCCCAGAGGGTGCTTGGGCACTGAACAGGCTTCCCAGGGAAGTGGTCACAGCACTGAGCCTGACAGAGTTCAAGAAGCGTTTGGATGATACAGTCCGGCACATGGTGTGACTCTTGGGGATAGTCCTGTGCAGGCCTCAATGATCCTTGTGGGTCCCTTCCAACTCAGCATATTCTGTGATTCTATGATTCAACAATACAAATGTAAATTACAAGGGAAACTGTTCTGGAGTATTCTCAGTTATGTACAGATGGAATGGAAGTGTGAAAGACCTGCAAGAAACATAATTTCTGCAGAATTTCTATAAGCAATTACAACATTTTAAAACAGCTATATTCTTTAGAAATATCTTGAGTAAGAGTCAGGTGTAGGAGAAACTAAAAACCTCCAAAACTGATTAAACTGAATCTTGTGATCCCTATGAATCCTCATCTATAACTGCTCAGAAGGAATAAGTTTCAGGATTAATGTATTTGCCACATGATAGTACAAAACTTTCTACCTGTATGAGACAAATTGCTACAGTGAGCTGAAGAGAACATGATGATTAAAAGATTTTATGGATGTCTTGAACAGCCTTCCACACACCTTTGAGCCTGCACTGAAGAGGTCAGCAGGAAAATGAAAAATACCTTTTGCTTGATGGAAGAGAAAGATATCAACAAGCTCTAACACTCAGTATCTTAAAGAAATGTAGCTTCTTAGAAACTCAGCTTTTTCAATTCCTCTGTGTTATAGTTGTTCTGAGACAAAAAAAGGATTCTTTCTTAGAAAGAAATATTAAAATTATACCTATAAAGTTAGCATAGGTGCTTTGAGGTGAGGTTCTGCAAGCAACAAGAATTACATTAGGAACTGCTCTGCTCTAATGTCACACTGTAATGTCTCCAAGTGAAATTAAGTAGTGCAGTTCCTTATCTTTTTCCAGACAGTATGAGCAATTAAGACAAAAGCATTTTTTTATTATCCTCATTTAACATTAGTCCAATCCAGCATGATCATTTATTCCTCAAAGCGATAATAATTTTATTAACTGTACCTTCATTCAGCATGTGTTCACATTTATCAGCACACTTTGAAGTAAGCAAATAGTAGCACGTCTGCTTAACAAGTGTCTGAACAATGGAAACAGCAGAATAGTTCATGGTTAGAAAGAGAGCCTGGTGAAATTGTTTTATGCCACTTCACAGGAACGTGAATTTTAAGAGAAATTGCTCAAATCACCAGGTCTATTTCACTTTTATGAAAGGCAACAACCTCAAGCATTTTCTCTGCATTCAGTTTAATCAGTACCTTTCTCCACTGCTGTTACTGAAAGGCTATTTTTGGGTTTTCAGATAAGGGACCCTTTTAGCATCCAGCTTAAGTTTATTCATGACCACTTCAGATACACTGATTTCTCTGTAAGCTCTGCCATTCAGCTTTCCTTCACTTCGAAGGGAGAGGAAATACAGAAGTACAAACAGACCTGAACTCCCCAAAAAACGCTACTCAAAAACTTCATATTTACCTAGCCCAAACCTTCATTTGAAAGTTCAATAGAAGTTGAAAACTTTCTTAGGTGGAGAAAAGAATCATTGCTTTCTCCAGTTCTTTGACATATTCCCTCTTCAGTCTAGCTGGAGAGGAAAATCAGCTATTTTTTTTTTTTTATCTCTCTGCTATGTGAAGACCCTGCAGCCTCAGTCAACAACCTCCCATAATTTTTTCTTGAGGACAACTTCTGTGATTATTGGCAACACAACCTTTGCTTGTGTTCTGGATAGCTGGAAGTGTTCAGTGATCAAAAAAGCAGTTTCTTTAATTTCTATTTCTTTGATCTCTTCTCCATGTCTGAGTTATGTGTGGTGATCCAACCTTTAACCATAAAATAATGATGGTCCTTCCACAGTGAAGAATGATTTACAAATTTTTACAGTTAACAGTCTTTTTACCACTTATCTGTTTATTAACTTTGTTTATCCTAACATTAAACAGCATCCAGGCACATCTCATGATAGTTGAGTATCTTGTGAAAATTGCGATATCATACTACTTGGGAGTGATATCCTGTTAAAAAGTTTGAGAACAAAATAAATCAGAGTTCTCAGTGTGGCATATGTAACACTTAGGAAAATGTCTGAGCTAATAATGTCAGTAGCACTGGTAGTCCGGAGGAAGCTCAGATGTGTAAAAATTTCTTAATTAGTTCTGAGTAGGGCAAAAGCGAAAGCACAGGTCTCTTTAACAGGGTTCTCCTTTACAAATATAGTGTTAGGATTTCTTCTTGCAGTTTTTGGAACACGTTGCCTTTGGTTACAAAAGCTATTCCCATACCTCAGCTGCTCACTGTCAAAAGGAATTACCAGCTCATAGTATGAATGTAGATATAAATACCTGCCCTCACCTGCTGCTCAGAGACTCACTTCAAACTGCCAGCACTAAAAATTCATTCCTCATGACCTCATACTTATTTAGATGTCTGCTCTGGGACACCTTTCTCAAAAACAATTCTGTGGAGACGCAAGAGCTAAGGAAAGTTTTCAAGATGCTAAACTGTTTTGCTAACCAGAAAAACAAATGCTGACAGTGCCCTATCTCCAAGGGCCTTAGATGACATTAATCATGTTCTGAGATGACATTAATCACATTCTGTTGTCCAGTTTCTAGAGTTGTAATCAGTTATGGGCCCAATCCAGGCTGCGCTCTGACTGCTGATCAGTCAGAATTGTTGAGTTTTAATTCACTTTCAAGGTATTAGCTCTGGGAATACCTAGGGGGTATTCGTTTCTTTGACATAAAATTATAGTAAGTTATGGGAAATATCTGCAAACTATACTTCTTTGTGTGTTCGAATATTGTAGTTGGGTATGGACAGAAATATACCCTAAAAAATATTTTTAACTCCAATGTAGCCTTAAAATTACAACCCACACTAAATTTTTTTCCTTTTTTTTTTTTTAATGAAACTGGTACAGATAAACGGGATTTTCGTTTTTTAGTTCAGTAAATGGGCACATTGCTTTCAAATCGTTATACAATCTGGTAAGGCTAGAACTCGAAATGAGACAGATCAAAGTCCTAGCTACCAACAAACAAAAAGAAAGTGTGGAATGAAAAAGTTAGTGGAAGGGCAATATTTCCAGTTAAATTGATAAACTATAGTAATTACAATTATATGGACTTGAAGTTTAACTGGAGAAAGCACCACAGAATGAGAAAATACAACATGAAAAACCAGGCTACCTATTTTATTCCTTCACTGTCAATAAAAGGATAATTTTTGTCACAACAGAAGAGCAATATATATAGAAGTTGAATTCAATTCACCTGTATGCATGACTGTTATATTCAAAAGTAGCAGCTTTATATCAAGCTACTTAACCAAACTGCATATTTTATAGTATTTCCACCCCTTTCTCTGAAAAGTATGGAAATAATTGTATCTTGAAAGGGGAGAGAAAAAAAATTAAACATGTCAATTTCTTAGTTTTTTTTTAGGTACTAATGAAGAAAAAAACATTCACAACCTGCTGTATGCAATTACAGCAACCATAAAGGTATAGTCAATCTTCCAAAAGTAATTGTGAATTCTCTTTACAAGCTTGGTTTTGTGTGTGGGATTTTGTGTCTTTTTGTCAGGCCTTTGCTGTTGTTCTGGGTTTTTTTCATTTATTTGTCTGTTTCAGTTTCAGTTTCATTTTTTTGTTTGTTTGGCTTTTTCTCTTTCTCTAGAACTGTTTTTAAAATGCTTTAGACATTCCACTTTATTTGTTTCACATCCTGTTCTCACAGTCAATGGTCAATGCTGGCTGTTTCAAACAGGCTCATAAATGCTTTGTTATTCAATTATTTTTCCATAAAGAGATATTTCTTCTTCTTTTCAGTATAAGATCACATTATGCCCTGAAGCATAAAATGTGATTGTTCTTGTAATTATATATTAGTTACAATAACTGCCAAGGTTATTTCTATTTATGTGTCTGTACATTTTTATAGATCTAATTATAACTGCAAAAGAGTGATACAAGCAATACCCTTTGGCCTTTAGAGTACAGTCTAACCTTTTAAGCAATATTTCAAATGAAAATATTTTTGGCAAATATGATTTTCTGATTATTCAATTACTTTGCCTATATTTATTTTAATTATGTTCCTAACTGAATTCTATAAATTGTAATATAGTTTTGTGAACTAGACATTTGTACAAAAATGATTAAAAATCAGGATGGAACCAAAAAAAAAAAAACCACACCAAAAAGCCAACAAAACCCACAAACCCACCAGCCAAAACAACCAAAAAACCAAGCAAAGAACAGAAAAACATAGCAAGACTGTATTCTTTAATGCCTACTTATAAAAGAGAAGGAAAGTGTATGAGCAATAAGTTAAGAAACCTTGACAGTGATATGAAGGTATTCAGAGTGATATAAGCTAGAAAAAACTACAAATAATAAGAAAAGTATTTTTTAAAAGTTAGGATGCTTAATGTGACTGTACCCACCACTAGTTATGAACTGGGAAACCTTCCTGACATCAGTTGCCATTGCAGGGCATTGGACTTTCCTATAATCCATGTAACATCCAACCCCAACACCTGTGCCAGTTATTTTATACAACTACAATGGAGAAAACCAGCCACAGTTAAGCGAATTAATTGCATCCGGAGTGACTGGCAATTAAATGTGATCTTAATTGAGTTATCCAGAATAGCATAATCTGTCTTCACATAAAGGTGGTGGGTTCTTATCATTACCATTCCTAAAGAGTGACAGAGCAGAGTATTGAAATAGCTCCAGGAACATAAAAGCCAAGTATTCTAAAAGAACTAAACAAACTAGGCTTTAGGACTTATCAGGAAAGAGAAAAAAGAGAAAAATTAGTATTTTGTACAGTATTATTTTACTGGTCACTCATTTTGTAAATGCTCTACACAGACCTGATTTTGCAATCCCAAAATTGTATAGTAGATTTTTTAAAAAGTCAGAGAAAGGAAAACATATGGAATAGTTTCCATGTAAGAAATAAGTTGGAACTTCTTTGGTGTATAATGTTCAAGGATGATTGCAAAGAGAACAGTCTGGAGTAGGTGTATTTGGCTGTTGTTCACCACTTTCAGTAAAAAGAGACAGGGTGAAAATAGTCACTTTCTCAGCAAGTGGCAGAACTGCACAACTTACTGCCAAAATTTAGAAAGGGTCTGTATTTCTGAATGTGTTCCCAGGGAAACAAGACTACACAGAAGGCAAATACATTAAGGTTTACTACATATGCAAAACCACATTTGGTTCATAAGGTCTCCTAAAAAGGAAATATTAGAAACATTAGGAGGAAATATCATATATATTCAGCTTATCAATGACAGCAGTAGAGACAGAATATCAAGTAAAATGGACCTTGACGGGATCCTCCGTGAATATTCCTGTGTTCTGAAAGACACGTACAATACTTCAGTGACTTGTTTTTAATTTGCTGAAAATAACTGTCTTGTCTACAAAACTGAAGCAAGCAGATAAAAGTTCTGGGAACAGCTTTTCTTCATTGTAGCCTGCTAATCTTGTCAGCAGCCCTTGGCAGCTGTAGTATTCCCAGGTAAATGGTACAGAGACATGAACAGAAACTCTGACAGAGGAATCTGCCATTTTTATAGTCAGTGACAACACTGCAGGAGGGAAGGGATGGTAAGAAGAGAGGGCAACCAAATTTAGAGATCATGGAAGTTGTTGCCAAATCCATGATGTTTCTTTGTAAGCAACCCAAAGTTTAAAATATGACTCATGAATAACCTGTGTATAACTGTGCCACCATTGACCTCCATGGTCTGCAAGGGGACAGCTTACCTCACCACGGTATTCACCACAGGCTGCAGGGGAATCCCCCCAAACCTTGCCACACAAACCCAATACAGAAACTGCTACTTTTACAAAGTCCAGTATGGCCGGGGCCTGTTCCTGGGCTGGTGTGCATACAGGTAGCCCTTTACACAGGGCAGAATCTAACTCAAGAATCTTACCACACTGCAGAGACACAGCAACAGGCATAAATAAGGTTGGTAGAACAAACATGCCTTTGTATTTTCCTACACACAGCACCACTGTGGGACATGAGCAAAAACTGGTTCCCCCATGTATCGTCATTCATAGAGTGAAAACCTGACACCGGCCAGCCTAAAATTGTGTTTATTGTTTCTCAGGCCCAGCAGTTGAAGTTGCTCTCAGTGGCTTTCCACTTCAGCATTGTTGTTGCTAAGCAACATCACGAGGACAGTCTAGAGTAGCCGGTCAGTTGAGAGAAAATGACAATGCTAATTTTCAAAATTACTTTTTCTAGCTGTCCATTGCTTGCTTTCAGCCTTTAAACATTAGTTCATGTTTTTCTGAAAGAAATAACTACCTTAGAACATATTTTTGTTCATGAGTAGAACTTCAAAGTATTTATATAGAGTCAGGGAACAATTCTTCTAAACAGTGAGAGCCTCTCACAGATGGGAAAAGTTAATAACTCAATTCTATTTAGTCCACTCACAACATCCATTGCCAACATCTATTTCTCTCTGTGCAGAAATAACAAGCACAGACCCCCTTAAGTATATTTGTCTTACACAGCAATATTTTTCAATGAGACTCAGAAGATTCTCCCTCGCTGCGTGCGTTATAAAGATTATGTAAATATATATATATAAAAAAGGAATTGTATTAGAGTAAACCTCAAAACTACAAATCCCTCTCTTAGAGAGGGAACATTTCAACTTTCTTAGCAAACATTCTCCCTAGCTGGAGACAAGAAAGGAACAGATCCCTGCTGCATGATGTTTGTCCTCCTCAGAAACTTTAAAAAATTTGAGAAGTGGATAAAAGTCTCCCACTTTTGGTTAAAATTTCCTTTATCTCTGAATAAAGCAGATAAGCCTAAGAGTCCATATTTTTGTAGCTGATCATCATGGTCATTCTAGTTGGTTCTTGTTTTAAAAAAATTTCATCACAGAACACTTTTCACAACCTCCAGGATGCATTTTGCCACCATTCAGTGCATTTCTGTAGGCATAAGCGCATTTCATACCCTGGTATGTAAGCCCATTTTTTGACCAATGATCCAAACAGATCTCATGGCTAAACAGTAGCTGTAAGTTGAACCGCTCAGTGACTCATGTAACTCTTATCCTGGACAAGAGAAATCTGTTGATATAGAGAAGATGGTTCACTATAAGGATGAATTTACACCATTGCCTCAAAGTGTTTTGAATCTACAAAGTTCACAAAATACATCTTAGATGAAATACATCAAGAAATCAGTCTCTAGTGGCTCTTTCCTGAGATTTTAGTAGCTTTTTTATTATACACATCATAAAAGTGTTTTGGAGCATCCTTTACTATCAAAACCAAAGCTTTTAAAGCTTATAACATTGCCACAGGGACTTGCATCTACCATTAAGAGGATAGAGTCTGAATACAACAAAAATAAAGAATCAGAAATCTTGGTTAGTTTTCCTCTTGGGGTAATGTTCATATAGAGCTGAACTTTAAAATACCAATCTCATTTGCAATAAATTTCCGTGACTTATTTGGCAGAAGTAGGAAGGCAATACTATGTACTGTAACTGGTGCCTTATCAGAGAGATGTCCAGAAACTTTTGCCCATAACTTTGCTGCTTATCTTGTGTGTGAAGTTCAATGTAATTTCTTGGATTTGATGTAGTCTCACCAGTGTTATTTCTCAATGCCTGAGCAGTGCTTAATGATATCCTAAAGGGAAGGGCTACCCATTAGCAGCAGTAGCAAAGCAAAGTAGTTCACATATATTAATGATACAGTCTCCTGGTAGTCCTTGACATTGGGAAATATTAACTTTGTTTTAGTGATCAGAAACACAGAGAAGTGAGATTAAATGACTCTCTGCAGCCATGCAGAAAATTTGTACTAGGCCCAGGAACAAAATGCATCTCCTACATTCTACTTCAGGGGTTTGCATTTCAGTAGCTCCATGATAAATATGGAAGGAGGAAAAAGATTTGTCCTGTTCTGTCAAAAGAGTTTCTCCTTCATCATTTGTGTCCAAACAAATATTAGTAATGAACAACATCAGTGCTTTCATGAGTAGCAGCTACCTTGGGGTTATTGGGATCCATCCCCATTAGAACTTTATTGTTTCTGGTAAACATTTGCTGAGTCTTATTTCCCTTGTGCACTACGCGAGGACGGTGCAAATAATTGCACCAGTGCTGGCACCACACCACACGGGAAGAAGATGGATACGGTGCCTGAACAGTATCAGTAACAATCCCCACCAGTCAAAAGTATTAAAGCTTGCTGGCCTTATTGCAAACTATCCATATTGGCTCTGTTCCACTAAGTTCTTTAGTTTACAATAACTATATTTTACAACTATTAATAAATAAATGCTACTGAATTAATCAGAATATTGTTTAAGTAAACATCATCAGACAAGATTTGCAGATTCACAATTGTTGACTCAGTACCCAAGCAATTATTTAATAAATAATTTTATTAGAATTTCATGGTTTGCTTAAAAGCATTTTACTTTGTCCATGTCTTCAGCAAGTTATGCATTCTATTTCTCTTTTGAAGGACAGACAAAGAAATGAAAGCAATGCTGCTATTCCTTCTTTCCAGACTTACATAGACTGTCTGTAGCAGGAACATACCTGGCAGAGGTGGCTTTGTGGGTTGTGCTGGTACAAACTCCTGCAATAGTAAGCAATCCCTGGAAAATGTAAGGTCATCCAGTGCTATGGCATCTTTGGGACCTTTCCCAGCTATCCCTTCAAAGACAACTTGAAAATCTTCATTTCCATTTCCAGCCAGGATCAGTGCCTTGCGCTGCCAGAAATTTCCCTGGTTTCCGGTAAGATTAAGGAGAATTCTTTCTTGTTTTAGTGTAGTTCTCTGGTAGACAATTAGTGATCCCATGTGAGCTCCATACATATGGTAATAGAAAATTATCTGTAAGCAAGAACAATAGCATCAAGTACACAGTAGGTGACTTCAGACACATTCTGCTATTGCATTTACTCTTACTCTTAAATTGATCATTACTAGTAACATTCACAATAGGCCTCAGTTTTACTGATTGAAACACAATATACTTAAAATGCACAGAAAGACTTACCAGTGGCAATTTTTGTACTATCCCATACGTGAAACTTTGAAGCCAGCACTAAAATACTCGACAGCTGATCTTTCATCCCTATGAATAAATCGTGTATGTAAAAGTAAAAGAATGAAAGTACTTAATATGGAGGAATGGAGTAATGCCATTCACAATACAGGAAGCAACTTGGTTTACTGAACAATTATCTGGTTATAGATGTATTTGTGTTAGATTACAGCGTGTGTAACTAGAAAATAATCTAATCTAATATGGGAGTAAATCTTCTACATGGACAAATAAAAAATTAAATCTAAAATAAGACATGAAGTGTCCTTGGATTAAAAAACAGTGATTTATTTGTTTTTAGTTGAAATTATGAAAACAAAATATGAAGCACAAAAGACCAAATAAATACAGAACCTAAAACAAATTACTGTAAAAATTCATCACCATTAACTGCACTCTAAGTTATATCCAGTTCAAAAGCAATAAAGGAATACTTGTACTTAGTCAAATTAATAATTAATCTAGTTCATTATCTTGTTTCTGACAAAGATAAGAATATTTCCAAAAATTATGTAGGATCCTGAAAGAAGGCCATTCATGCTGTCATATGCAAGAACATATTTCTTCCCAGAATAATGCATGGCACAAGCCCTAAAGTATGACAACTCTTAACTTCTTTATTATAGCTATAAAAACACAATAGCAGATATTATGATATCCATGTAAATGTAAAGTCACCTCTCTTTGTTACTTGGTGCAGTAGAATTTTATAGGCTTCTGCAGTCTATTACATTGCATAAATATACTATTTATAAAAAACAAAACACCATCAAACCTACATTTCTTTTTAATATATTTTCTTTAATTATTGACTAGCAAAACCACCAAGGGCTTTGTGTTCCAATTCTTTTGAAAGTTTTACTGTGTTTACTTCCAGAATGTCTTCCGTGCAATGTAGTCAAATCTAATTTTTTAAGTCAGTTTTCTTGCTTGGAAATATTTATATTTACCTGACATTTTTCTGTCCTGTGACTACTCTGTTTCTCTTGAAATCCTTCTTTAAATGAGGCTTTTCTTTTCAATAAATGTGCATATTTTTAGGTATAATATTTTCACATTTTTCAGGATCAGTCTCTATTTCTTTTTACTACTGTTGAAATTTTTTTGATTTTCTGTCATTAAATTTTGAGCAGATATTTTCATAGAGTGCCCAGCACACCACTCCTGACTGACTAAAGTTCTTTTCAAAATTACCGTACTATATTTGTATGTTTTCCTTTCTTTTACAATAACTGAACTCATACTCCATCCCCTTCTCCCCTGATCCCAAATATTTCTTTCTGTACTTCACATTTACTCGCAATACACCTTTCTCAATTACACTGAAGGATTTAATATATTAGAGTCAACATACTGGTCTTCTGTTCTATTACATCACTTCAAGATATATCATATAAGAGCAATATCATCTTGCTAACAGCTATACACAAATTTAGTTTTAAGCATATATTCAAGTCCTTTCAGGGCTGGGGCCCCACATCACTCAAACTTGAATTCATGTGAAATATTCATTCCCATACTTAATTTGCTTTTCATCAGGACATAGGCTAACACTCTAGTCTTAGTTCTAGAAGTCTCTGTATGTTTTCATTCATCAGTCAGTTACTCGATATTTTCAGGTTTGTCCTGAAGAATTTATCATAGATTTTTGAAAGAATTATAACAACTGGTTCCATTTGTAACTGTTTTTCTCATATGGAAATAAACTGGAAAGGTTACAATGCAGAAATATACAGAAAATATGTTATTTGCAAAAACAATAATCTACCCACTGCTTCTTACTGTGCACACCATAAGGAAATTGCTGATATTAACGACATCTTTCATGCCTTTTATTAAAATTCTTTGATGTCTTTCTTAAACTTCCTCAGAATCACAAGGTATGCTTTTGGTACTACTTACTAAGTAAATTTAAGACTTTGTTTCAAGACAATCTCTTTTGGCACCATGGTTTGCAACACTGATGCTTCCACATTGGTTTGAAGGAACAGCTCTCAGGCTGGCATGTCTACACAATGTTCTGCAGCAAATAATAATTCACAAAAGGTACGTAAGGGCTTCTTTAACACAACCTTTGTATTATTCCATAGCAGTATATATATTCCCTGATTTTCTTATGGGTTGGTGTTTCCAGATAATACAATTACTTATCACTGTGATTTTGATGCAGAATCTATCTTTTTCTGTTGCATATTTACTTTTACATAATCTTGCTTTCTACTTAGGCTATTTTCCTTGAATTTCTTTCGTTTTGAATATGCAGCTTTGAATGTGAAAGTCTTGTATACAGACAAAAGATTTTTGTTTGTGTGTGTTTCTTTACAATTACTGACGAGTATTTGTTTTCTCTGCATAAAACTCATCCCATTGATGTAAATGTACATTTTCCATTGATCTGAAAGGGCCTAAGATTCCAAACTAAGTCTGTTGTAATATGTGGTGTAGCATTTGCTTCTCTAATAACACACACAGGAAGGAGTAAAATACTTCAAGGTACTCTCTGATCTGCTAAGATGAAGCTCTGCATTTGAAATATTTTTCATTAATACAATTTCCTTTACCAGAATTTTCACTTTGCTTGGTCAAATGCCAAAACATAAGTTTCATAACTGGTCAGAACCTTCAAAAAGAACTATATAATGTCATAAATATGACTGACTCTTTCAGTCCATATTCTGACGTCAAAATTTTGTCTGTAGAAGTGGCATAGCACTGCTCCTTTTTGTAAATAATTTTTAGTGTACAGAAGCGGTAGTTTCCAATAGTTATGTTTCAAGCATTTAATTGTTTTTAATGTGTGATACATGATACCTATTCAGATATGCACGTGTCATTCTGCATTTCTTTGCATGTGTTCTCTTTGCATTTAACTCTTCATGGGAGTTAAATAGTGGAAAAGTTATTTTTAAAGCATAAAACCAGATAAGGTTGCAAAAGACATACTTTCAAATGTGATAGCAAAAGAAGCCAACGTCTCCAAGCTTGTGTGAGCAGAATTTTTTTAAATATATATATATATTAGGCAATATAGAAAATTAACATAGAAAATAAGCTCATGGTTCAAATTTTGAAGATAATTTTATAATGGCCAGATTAAGTTTTGCTACTGAATACTCAAATTAGTCAAGGCTTGTTTGGATCATAAAATCAAATCATCTATGCTTTAATACTTCCTGACCTTATCTACAAAGAGTTTGGGGAGTTTACAAATGGACAGAAGAATTTCAATAAAATGAACTGCTTAGAAATCTCAAGCATAAGCAGAACTTTTTCCAAGTTTCAGACAAATTCTTACTGGTTTTTATTTTCCTCATAATTAGTATGAGATAAATGAAACCAGAGGCACATTTTGAACAGAGATGTCATCTCCATATACAGTAAACAGTTTAGGATTGTTTCAGTCTACGACAACCTTCATTTAATGGACATAGTATTGTGATCACACAAACAGTTCTGTTCAAAAGCTCCGTTAAAACTATCCTCTTCAGAGATCTTGTTCTTAGATGTATAAAAGTCAACTTACAAAATGAGGACAACTGAGGGCAAAAGTCTAAGGGAAAGTAATTACATATCTTATTTCACAGGAAAAAATTACATAAAATTTTACATATTCCATGAATATAAAGACACTGAGATAATTTCAGGCAAGTTTCTAGACCAATATCTCCAACAAATGGATCAAGCAAGAATTCCTAGTGTGGCATCAGGTCCTGACTTTTCTACAAAAAAGTTTTCTTTTTCTCAAGACTTATTTCAGTGATCATCTTTATTCATTTTATGAGTACTACCTTGGTGTAATCTAGAAATCAAATCCTTTATTCCTGCTAATTACACTCTCACGTACCTTGCAGTTTTTATTCCTTCTGCTTAGGACAGGACTAGAAATCCTAGCTTTCTGTCCTGGCAGCTGAAAAAATGAACTCTTTATAAAAATGTAATGACCAGATGGCTCTTGTAGTGTATGATCAGTAGCTGGTCCAGTGCTCAATTTTGAAGTACTGCTAGTTCTGAGGTTCCAGTCAAAATCATCATTTTCATCTTGCTTCCATCCACACAGATCAAACTCAAAATTGCAATGCCCAATAGATGTACCTGAAAGACATTTGCACACACATGAAGAGATATTTTATTTTTCTGAATATAATTATGTATATATACAATAGCCCAGAACTCAAATCCACGGGGGAAAAAAAAAGCTTCACTATAAAAAATACTATCCATGTACCTTATTAAAAGGAGCATTTTTGATGTTACAGGATATAAAAATAGGATAGACCTACCTCCATATATATGAAGTAGTTCGCTTGCTTTTGGTATTACAGTCAACAGAACTCTTGATATAAAACTAACCAAATTTAGCAATCTCTTTTAGGTCAAGATGAATAGCTCTTTAGGGTTGTGTTGGCAGAGGTCAACTGATGCCCTCCATAGAGCATTCAAGACATCTGCAGAAAACTAGCCTCTTTTTGGAGGAATGTGTTAAGGTCAGGTGAGAACAATAACAAAAGCCTATATCAAGGGAACAGAGACCTATCCAAATGGATGTATTGAGCACCGTAAAGACACAGCCTCTATACAGACACATATGGCCAAAACACAAAGGTAGGTGTGCTAACTTTGAGCTGAATCACACCCAAATTTAGTCTACTTTTGCACATTGCCCAAGGAGTTCACATGTATTTTCCTTGCCAATATGGAAACACAGATAATTATGTTGTTGGTGGAGCTTGTCCGAGGACAACGAAGATGGTGAAGCATCTGGAGCACAAGTCTGATGACGAGCACCTGAGGGAGCTGTGGTTGTTCAGCCTGGAGAAAAGGAGGCTCAGGGGCAATCTTATCACTCTTGACAACTACCAGAAAGGAGACTGCAGTGAGGCAGGGGTCTCCCAAGTAACAAGTGATAGGAGAAGAAGAAATTACTTCAAGTGGCACGAGGAAGTTAAGATGGATATTAGGAAAAAATTCTTCACTGAAAGGTTGTCAAGCATTGGAACAGGCTGTCCAGAGAAGTGGCTGGATCACCATCACTTGAGGTATTTAAAAGATGTGTAGATGTGGTGCTTAGGAACCTGGTTTAGTGGTGAAATTGGAAATGCTAGCTTAACAGCAGGATTCAATGGTATAAAGGTTTTTTCCAATCTAAAGGATTCTATGATTATCTACATTTCTCCTTAAGTTGCTTTAATGTCTAGAAAAAGAGGATTATCATATGAATCAAGATGCATGCTCTTCACCAATTTTCAAATCTCAAATGTCAAAACAGCCATATGTTGAGTAAACTGTCCATGTAAATTACAGTTAGATCAATTGCACCACTCCAGAAGTTTAAGCTCTGTTTATTTTTTTCTCTATGCATCTCTAAGTTGAGTATAATGATTACCAAGTAAGATCAGAGTTGCTGAAATAAGCTGGAATTTCACCCAAGCCTTCAACAGACTGTGCCCTGAATATTCTTACTATGCTGCCCGGAAAGGTAAGTGCTTTAAAGATAAATTTGGGAACTGTATCAATTATTTGGTCTGACAATATAAGAAATTTTGAAAGTTTTCTTGCAAAATATATAGAAAACCTGACCATCTTCTGGGACCTGATAAAGTTCAGGCACTTAAAAGCAGCTTTATTTAATTGACAGCTGGCCAGAAGCATCAGTAAAAAGGCCAAGGAGCTGGAATCCATGGAATCTACACACGGATCAAAAAACAGTGCAGACAGTTACCTCAAAAATTTCAGGCTGAAATCAGGTGAAATGGTTTTTCCTTGTATTTTTCTCTCTGAAGATCATAAGGTGAAAAAGAAAGTAGAAACTTTTTCTCAAAAATATAGAATGTTTAGCAAAAATAACTTCATTGTCTTTTATCTTTGCCTTTTACAGCAAATATGATTCCATTTGAAACAACAACTAAAAATGACCCAATCCTGATGTGCTAAATGATACGATTACCTTTCATAAAATATATAGATTGTAGTTTACCATATATTACCATATATACCATTATATTACCATATAATTTGTTAATCCTCATATTTTGCCATATGATTACTTAGTTACTTAATATTTTAGGATCATTCTTTAAGAAAATCCTTCCATTACTTACAAACTCCATTTTGAGCCAATAAAATTCATGCATGCAACTGACAATTTTATTTTAAAGACATATCTTCAAGAATCGAGACCTTAAGGCATGATCACTGAATGACCCTGCTAATGTTACAGATAATATGTGTTACCTAATCTAAAATTAGATGTTCTTGCAGAATCTCTATAGTCAACAAAGAGAAATAGTCTCATCTATAGGACAATTTATTTAATCTAACTCAAACAACTGATTGTAAGTTGCATGAACTTCAGCCTGAAAGTCACTCCACTGATGAAAAAGAGAATTTAGGCAGCCTGCTTAGAAACTTGAGTTACAGCAGATGATTGTTCACTTGCATGTTAAATCTTTGGTAGCAAACACTTCTACAAAGAACTATGAACTCTTCGTAATGAAGTACAAAAACAAAGCTAATCCTTCTGTCTGGAGCAGTGACACAGGGCTGCTGAATTAGTCTGCTGAATAATTTTAAGAATAACACTTAACTGTAGGTAATATGAATCATATTATAGTGATCACAAACGAGCTAATGTATCTTTGTAATAAACTAAGTAAATAACTGGAGCAAAATTTGAGCTATTTTAAGTCATATTATTCCCAACCATGCCTAAATGAGCAAGAAATACAGAGCTATAGGAGCAGATCCATAGAGCAAAACACCTGAGGCTGAGGACCTGATGTCATCTAATGGGGCAGAAGAAGAAAAGGATCTAAGGTGGTATAAGACTGATCCTATGGGCTGAATGTCCACAAGTGGTTAGAATACATTTGATGTACCCCTGAGGGTCATCTTTCAATTTATTTGCTACTAAAAGTATCCTAGTTCATATGCATGAGCACACTCTACACTGCAAACCAAAATGCAATAAACAGGAAAGTCTCAGAGTTTTGCTTCAGAAGCATACTGATAAGCTAACCCAAATATTAACCAAGTTCAGACAAAACCAAACAGCTATGAAGCACAGCCATCTGGCATTAGTTTCTCTCTTAGACCTGTAGTAAGAAAATGGTACTAGTGAAATTATACTTTAAAGAAAGCTCTGAGCATGGATCATTCATGGAATAATTCCTAAACATTTGAGAAAACAGTGTATCTGTTAGAATGTGTACTTATGCTACAGCACTGTTTTCATGCAACTGGCTCAAAAGAGTCCTCCTCAAAGAAAATAAAACCTAGGCACAGATCTCTCAATAGCAATATTTCAGCTTTATGAGGCATAGTTTGTATCTCAGCAGTACTGGTTTGGTCTGGACATTGCTAACTGAACTTCGTGAGTATTGTCCTGTGATGTAGTCCTATTAACATTCTGGAGTTCCAGGAATATAACAAAGATTAGAGAGTAGTTTCCTTCAATACGGTGTGGAAAGATTTCATTAACTAATGTGCGATGACTCTTCATGCACACAGTTCACCACATCTATAGCTAGTGGTAGCTATCCAGGAATGACTGTTTCTAAAAGGTGCTTTGGAGATGTCTGGAAGTTGTTGATTTTCAAGTTTTTAAACAAAATTGCCATGGCTGGACAAAACTGCCCATTTCTTTTTCTCTGTGATTTGGTCTATCCTGCTTTGCCCTACTAGAGCTTCCCTCAGGCTTCTAAGTTTGAGGTTTTCAAGCTACCATTCTATGACTCAGCAGTGAGGAAATAAATCTTTGATGGCTGGAATGAAGAAACCTTCATAAAGAGTAGAAATATGTATTTCCTATCATTGTGTTCTTTTAGAAGGCAGCCTCCCTTAAGCTGGGAAAAATTTCTATTAGGTATTTTTTCAACAAGTGGTATATGATGTATTTCTACTTTATTAAATATATAAACAAGGCAGAGGCAGTATCAATAAAAGAAACCCCATATCATGGAAATTTAAAGCAGCATACCTATTTCAAAACTGAAGTAAAAAAAAGAAAAGAAAAAAAAAAAAGGAAAACAAAAATTAGTCTCACTCCTTACCTAAGCTATTGAATAAAGCACCACCAGATCTAAGAAAAAAGTCATAATTGATCACCAAGTATTTACAGCACAATTAGACACTATGAAATGGGACTATTTTTTTTCTGGTACAAAATACAGTTGGTTTAGAAATTTCAGCCCAGTAATGACACCTGTGCTTTTAAAAATGATTCACTGTAAAGGTTATGGTCAAAATGCAGATAAGGAAAGAGTTTTTTTAAGAATTGTTTTTAACTTTTTTTTTCTTCACTTAAAAATAATAATAAAAAACACTTTCAAGGAAAGCATTTTCTTTGTGGGACTGCTTCTATTCACCTCTTCCAATGGGAAATCAGAATAAAATCCCTACTTTAGTAGGTTGAAAAACTAAATCCCATCAGCCTATTTGAACCATTTTGCCATTAATGCTTCAGTTTTCACTTGGCTGATGCTGTTTAATGGCAAATACAGGCAATCCAAAAATCTCATAAACCATGAGTAAACAGTTTTTAAATATTTCCAAAGATGAAAGACAAAGTTTGAGAATCTTTTTCAACAAAGTAATTCCAATTGAAATATTCCTCATTTTTAGTTGCAGAAGATCTGAACTGAAGATCCCTATATAGGGTAGTGATCAGCCCTTCCTGGATTGGAAATCACTGAGGAGTGTAATAGCATGAAAATAATTTGCAGAACACAGTCCTTTTGCCGTGTACCTTAGGATATCAGCATACATTTTCTTCATAGAATTGCATTCACTGAAAATTTGATAAACTGTATTCATATTCTCCAGAAAA
Organism: Acropternis orthonyx; assembly: GCA_035583155.1. Lineage (NCBI taxonomy): Eukaryota > Metazoa > Chordata > Aves > Passeriformes > Rhinocryptidae > Acropternis > Acropternis orthonyx. The sequence continues at coordinate 18,970,393 of JAWWEU010000081.1, forward strand.
ATGAGGCGACTGTTCATATGGTACCAAATAATGCAGATTTGATTGTGTGAGCATTTCCCACAATTGTAGTAGCAAAAAAAGAAAGTGTTAATACCATATATTGTGATCCAGGAGGAGCCATTTGATATGAAACATTACCCTTTGAATCAAATACTACATATGCTGTTTCTTGATATCTCTTGTAATAGCAAAATTGTACAGTATTCAGATTAAAATGATTTGTTGAGAGACCTGATAATCCCTGAAATATCTAAGGAGGTAGGTCCCTCATTTCCCAGAGGTATTATGTTTGAAGTATTTTTTCAGCTTTAACACATTCTTTTCATATGGAAAGCAGGATAATTTTATTCTGCTTTTAAAGACATCTGCTTTCTGAGTTATTTTAAGAAATTCATTAACAGCTCTTTGTATTTTCTATAATGTGATTTTAAATTAAATAATAGTAATTTCAAATCCTTAAAAGCCAAGGAATAGAATTAAAGTATTACTTTAAGCAAATTGTTTGCTTTCTTAGCTGATGAGCTGTCAAAAGTATTCAAGTAATAAAAATTCACAGCAGGAACAGTTATTTATGATAATTATGTTAAAAAAATATCATACTTACTGCAAATAATAGGGCTTTCATCAGAGTTATCTGCACAGTCATTTACAAAATCACACAGATTATTCTTGGGGATGCAGTACTTGTTGGCACATGTGAATTCCTCTGATGTGCAAGGTTTGCCAGAGATGAGCAAAGGGGAGCAATCTTCAAAGGTAATATCATCCACTGCCACGTCTCCCATGTAACTGACACCACGTTTTGCCCTGAAAATAACCTAATAAAAATTATAGACTATTACAGTAAGCCACTAATAAGATATAGAAAAGAATATACACACAACACGAGAAAAACAGAGACTGGTGGTTCTTGAAAATTTCGGAATATGAGGTGGTCAGTTCTTCAAAGCACAGTCCTAGAAAGGTTTGTAGTACAGTTTGTGCAGATCTGTCACTATAGTTATTGAAGGACCGTCTTCTAACATTACCAAGTACAAAAAAAAAAAAAAAAAAAAAAAAAAAAAAAAAAAAAAAAAAAAAAAAAAAAACAAAAAAAAAACAAAAAAAACCCAAACCCACAACAACAACAACAACAACAAAAAAGAAATAAATTGTGCAACACAAACAGATACCAGTCAGCCCTCACTCACCCTGAATTAATAGCAAAGGGTTCCACCTACTTCTGCAATGTAAGTCTGAAAAAGAGTAGTCTGTCATTCATCATTTATTCCCATAAATCTAGAAAGATTAAAGTTTCATTAAAAGTCCAAGACAGAAGTACCAGGAAATGTAACACTTTTAAAAATATGTTCCTGACTGTCTCTGGTTTTAGTTAATAAGACTACAAGTAAGTGTGGCAAGTATCTCTAAGAAGCTTGGGAATCTACTACAATTTCAAAGTGAACATCATGCTCAAGATTCTTTTTTCAAAACCCAGGTGTTTTTTCTAACCACACAATAAGGAGAAAGAAGTAGAATAGTTTAACCTGAGCTGGGTTCAAGGATTGAAGGTATTCTCAGTCTTAAAAATAGATGCCAGTCTGGGATTAAAGAGGAAAGAGAAATCTCCAAAAACTGGAGTCCAGGTCAGATAACCACTCAGACAAACAAAAAGATGACTTTTGCTATTTGGCAGCTGAGGTATTTATACAGGGCTAAAAGGGAAATGAGGAGGTGAAGAATGCATAATATAGAAATACTAAAGCCAGCTGTCTAGGAAGCACATAATAGGAATACACACCTGAAAATTCGATCGAATTCCCAAGAACACTTCTGCTCTGTTCCACTGGGGACCTTGGCTGCCACTCTGAGTCCACAGTTTAGAAGTCCTGTTACTGGTTTTACAAAGTACCTAAAAAGGGAAATAATTCTGGGTCACAAAATAATATCTTTCTGTTTCCAGCTCACTTTAGGGTCCCTTAATTTTATGCAAGAGTACAACATTATCTTATACATCTTATCTCTACACCATCATTAAATATCACAGAGTCAATATATCTGAAATTGGAAGGGACCATCAACTCCAAACCCCTATTCCTTGCAGGACTACCTAAAACAAAATTATATGACCAGGAGTATTGTCTAAATGCTCCTTGCAGTCTGACAGTCCTGGTGTGGTGCTCATTTCCTTGGGGAGCCAGTTGCAGTATCCAACTACCCTCTCTGTGAAGAACCTTTTTCCTGATGTCCCACCTGATGCAAACGGATATACCAGTGTAAATGACTATGCTAAGAAAACAAGGCTTTAAGATTTTCTGATCTCCTCATAAATATACTCAGTTCAGAGCCTTAACTGGTCTACCTTAGCTCATTAATTTATCTAGAGTGGCTAGCAGTGAATAAAAATTGTTCATTACTGGGTTGTGATTCAGTTGTAAAACATGAAAACAGCACTAATCAGAGTTACTAAAGAGTAGACTAGTTCATACATACACTAGACAGCTCTTCTGAGGTAGACTTTTTTGTCCTGATTCTTATGAAACACTTTTTTCTTCTACAAATAAAAACTTGGGGGTTTTTTGATAAAGACCAAATTTCACCTGTTTAGGCAACGAAAGACTTGTAAACCTCCACAGCCCTGCAAATAGTCAGTGAACTGGTGAAAGCTGGCACTTTTCAACATGAATAGAAAGTCCTAAATACGCTTTTCTCCAGTCTCTTGGAGAAATTCAAATTCAACTGAGCTCACAACAAGATGGGTGTTTGATGAAGTGTGCCAAGCTGTGTCTCCAGCCAGTACTAGCAGAGCTAAACATCCATTCACCAATTGCCTTCTGCTTTCAAGGATTTACTGCTACTCTGTGTAAACTTCTTAGGGCAGCCTGGGCATTTTTCATCATAATGAAAAAAAAACCCAACCTTTTTTGTTTGTTTGTTTTAAATTTATGCAGGCCCATGAGTGTATATGATATTGCATAACAGGTAAGTTCTGCCAAGGAAACAGCAGATCCTCACACTAAACAGTATTTATTCCGGGGGAACAAAAGAAAAAGAAAATATATTAAATTTGATAGAAAAACAAAGTGACACCTGACTTTATAGACATGAAGAACTGCTCATAGAAGACATGAGTTTTAAGGGAAAATAAATAAATTAGAGAGAAAGGTGTTATAGGTATTATTTGACAGAATAAAGGGTGCTGAACAAGAAAATATCTTTTTTACTCTCACATATAAACTGTATTTTATATGAAGATATGTGTGTGACTATAGGTACATACACACATGCTTTTACATAGACTGTAAATTACCTATTCTATGTCAAATTACTTCATTAGAAATTCATACTTTTTATCATATAATGATAAAGGTTAAAATTTTAGAGTAAAACATGGCCATAAATTTATGTGCTGTTAAAATCCAAGGCTTCCCTGTACCCTAATGCCCTTTGAAGCTCTACACATTTCAATTATATTGCAAAAAAGGACATCTAATACTTTGGTGGAGTTACCCATGCAAAGTCAAAGTACAGAAACTAGATAAAAAAGGTTCCTACAAATAATCAAACTGACGTTGCACAACAAAGTGACAAGAAATCAATGTTTATGAAAGTCATAGAAAAATTGGAAGATGGCCATTCGTTCAAACAGCAAGAAGGTCTTCAGCAATCCTATCTGACATTTGATGACATGTCTGCAGACTAACATGCAACAGTCAAAAAAAATGTGGTAGACTTGGGGGAAGATATGGATAAAGGGCCTTTTAAGTACAGAAAAGATTCACATTCTTACAATACTTAGAGCCTTTATGATATAAATAATGAGAAATCACCTACATAATTTTATATTTTGAGTTATCCCTACATCCATTATGAATTGATTAACTAAGAAATTGAAACCAAGAAATTATTAACAATGTGCAAAGGTTTTGTGATTTTCCTTTGGTACACCTTACAATCAATCAAGTTGGAGGTGGGCGCAGGGGATCAGTTAAAGAATAGAGGGAAATTGTAGTCTCCTGTGTTGAAACTGAGAAAAAAAAATATCTATACACATTTACCCTTTGTGGCCATAATACTGGGCATGGTGTTATAGAATTTGCTGGCAATTTCTACAAAATACTCTTCAGACCTGATTCCAATTAACATGGGCTCCTACACTGCAAAGAAGCCCTGGACTCTGAAGTATGCAAAAAAGTCTCAAAGCAAATTGATCTGTCCCAAGACTTAAAACTGAGAATGAACCATCATTATACTCTGATTTCCCATTTATTTTGATGAATTAAAATTTGACTGCTTGGCAAGCAGCCTAACAAGATCTTTACCTACATGTGAGAAATTCAACTATGTTTTTAAAAACTGTTTACGAAAAAACCCAAGAGAACACAGAATATGCTTTCTCTGAATACCTAGCAAATCACATGCATGGGGTAAAGGTCACCATATCTAAGACTTTATTTCTAATGTCAATATACATATTAGTTTTGTTTTCAAAACAGTTGAATTTTGTCAGCTTTTTATTATAATTTGCTATTCTGAGTAACTGAATTAGTGAGAATTTATTTGTACATTTAAATCCACATGCACTGCCACACCCAATTTGATACTGAGTGCAGAGGTGACTGGGTAACTTATCCTGAGTACTTTTTGCAATCCATTCAGGATGCTGTAGGTATTTTGTAACAGTCACAGGAAATCCCCTTTTAAGCACATGGTTTTGTGGCAAAAAAAATAAATAAAAAATAAAAATTGTTTAGAACAATGTTGCTGTTTTATTCATTGTCTTTGCAGTAACTCTCTTATCTACAAACTGCTAACGAGTTAAATTTTCTTTACAGAAGTGTTTTTATTTTAACTAACACTAAGTAAAAGGTACATATAAGCGGATTTGTTACTTCTATGTCATAGAAATAGTCCAATATTGCTTACATTAATATAATTAATCTCAGAAAGCTGTGAGTTCAATTTTCAAAGGAATAAGCTGTCTCTACAAAATTTTACCTCAGATTTTGATACAATTACTTGTTTTTTTCATGCTCTCACATTCAGCCAAAGACCTTGACGTCCAAATATTTATTGTTGCTTTTCAGTGTCAAAGGGTATTGTGCAATACCAGGCTTTTGCTTGTCTGGAAATTCCCACCGTAGTCTGTCTACAAGGTCAGAATTTTTCGTTGTAGGTTATATTTTCACCAGCCTACTCAAGTTAATGCCTCCTTCAGATCACAACATATTGAGAACAGTATAGTGTTAGTAATTGTTCATTTTCATTTATTAGCAGCCTAGACTGTAATGAAATTAAAAGATAAGCCATAAATTTCCTCACAGCAATTCTGTGCAGTAAAAAAAAAACACCTAAAACAAAGAGCATCTCCTTACCTCCAAAGAACCTATTGTTGAACCATTCATGTGATTCCAGAATATGATTTTGCATCTGGGACCTGTAAGGGAGATGACTGGGGTAGCAATGTCAGCTGTGTGGCCAAATTCTCCATTTGAGCTATCTGCAAACAGATACCAGCCTTCTTCGGTACACCTGCTCAGAGAAAAAGGGTTATCTTTATTAAAAAAAAAAACAAAGACCCAAACAAAAAAACAATGAAAAAGGCAACATTTTAGAATGTGGGGCAGACCTTCATTTGGTGTAGAACTGACATTGCAAGTGAAATGCTCATAAACCCAACAGGGACCAAAGTCACTCAAGGGGAAGTGTAACCCACTGTGAAAATCAGGATCTTCTCCACTGTTTTTTTTTTTGTTTTTTTTTTTTTCATTCAGAGGTAGGTAAGAGAATTGTTTCTGAAGTTTTCTTTTATCACTGAATTCTGGCAATTCAGATGTCTTTATAATTACTCCATGCATTTACATCATCCTTTAAACAGCAGCCTAAATATTAAATATTTTTCCTAATACACTGCATGTACTATAAGGAATAGTTGAAAACTTTGCAAACTCATTGTTACAGGTCTTTCAAGTGAGTATGTATTTGGCATATTCATTTATTTCCCTCCTTTCTGCTCAAGAAAGCTGTTACTCAATGTAGCAATTTTAGCTTTCTTTTTATTCTTGGGGCTGAGTATCCTACCAGAGTTTGGCCTGGAGGTAAAAGTTCTCTTAAGGTTTCCAAAAAATATTTTAAAATTCAGAATTTACTCTGCTACTGAGACCTCATTCTTTCAGTGGCCCAGGAGTGTCAGCACTGTATTTACATCAGCATTCAAGAGAACTGTAAGAAGCAGAATGACAAAAAGCTCTGAAAGGCAATAGCACCTACAGCCCTCATATATCTTAGAGCATTCAGTATTACATCCATGCCTCTCAGTGAGATCAGTTTGAAACAGTGATAGGCTACAATCAGTACTATGATGAAATTCAATCATCCGTCTCTTATTGGTGTGTTGTGTCAGTCATGTCTTTGTCCTTAAGGCAGACTAAAGATCACATTTCTGCCTGGATACTACTTGTTCCATAGCACATCCTAAGAAGGCAGGTGTCATTGTAAATTTTTTGACGTTGTTTCAGTGTTTGCTATAATATCACATTTAAAACTGGTAAACCAGATGAAAGCCCCCTGTATGAAACACTTCACAGAGTACTAGCCATTCAGCATGGTGGCAGTATGTGATTACAAGAATATTAAGGTTATGCAGGAAAGCAATGGGAAATGGAAGGATTAGAAAGCGATGGAAAAGTATGTGTGTAGCATCCTTGTAGAGTTTCACTCCTATCATGGAAATTTTTATGCTTAGGACTACAAGGCTGTGACCTATCCATGCTGTTTAAAAGGAATTCTCTCCTCTAGTGACATATACTTGCATCATGTTTGCTCACAGAAGAAAGCGGTTTCTCTGTCTTGAATTTTTGAAGCTGTCTGCTATAGCAGCCTGCATGAAATTTACAGGGAGATTCGCATTCTATAGCAGAGAGAGTTCAAAGAAAGTAATAAGAAATCATTCTGTTTGCATAGAGTTCATATACTAGAAGATCCTCAACTTCTATGGGTATGTCTTTTGTAGCAGAGCCTCTTAATGTATATACAACCATCTGTTCAGTTTGTCAAGCTCTGACTTTTAAAGTAAAAGATTTCTTAGTTGGTTTACCTGTATTTTAAATTAGTAGGAAATATACAGTGTACAAGTACAGGTATTCCAAAATTTCCATAAACATAAATTATCAACCTCTTGCTCTGCTCAGAAGGTGTTCTTGTCTTCACCCTCCATCTTTGTTTTCAAGTGATCTGTAGTGAAGGTAACAGTTTCTTCACTTTCTGATTTAATCATCTGACCCCTCCTTAAATACCTTTTCCCGATTCCATAAAAGTACTCCCCTGATATATTTTTTAATGGAATCTCAAGGAGTCAATGGTAACAAGTATAAAACAAGATATTGTTCAACATGTATAACAGCAAATAAATCTAGTTTTCCATGTAAATCTTATGTAAGTGATGAAATTCAGCAGAATATAGGTAGGTTCCCCTGCCAGTACCAGCAAGAGCTCAGGCTAATTTGGAAAATTATCCCATGGAAAACCTCTTAGTTGGCAGCTACAGTAAGTGTCATTAAAATCTTGATACTTACCCTTTGAAAATAATTAATTTTACCTCAGCACTGAAAACATTCTCTATATAGAGACATTCCTGAGCCAGTGCAATAATCCTAATTAATTTCAGAGGGAAATTTACAACATTTTAATGGATATAAAATTTTCAACATAAGCAACTGACCTATATTTTCATGCTTGTCTTTCTTAATAGCTTAATATTTCACATATCTTTTAAACTGTAGTTGGCAAAGAATGGGCATTCATAAAAAGGATCGTCACTGTATTTCCATCTTCAAAGCATTCAAAAGAGCACAGTGAACTGAATGTACTAAATGGGAATTATTAGTGAAGGAAAGATTAGATGTGTTAAAAAAAAGTTGGAGAACTATCAAAAAATTAGGCTCATCTTAACTCTGGTAGTGTTATCCAGTAATGTCTCATGCTGTGAATTGCACATTTCACAGTAGTAATTGTCTATTGTTGGAATGTTTGAAAGTGGATCAAAAATTAATCAGCTGAACTATCTTGTACAGAAAGTTTAAGTTCTTAATTAATTGTTGAACATCTCTTAGTTTTTAAAGTGTTAATTCATTTATGTATCTACTACAAATTGTTTGAGAATGCCTAATTAAGCACTTAAATGGACTTACATGATTTTATCATTATTTTTCTTTAGGAGTGAAAACTAAACCTGATTAGAAAACAAACAACTTCATTACATTAGAGTTCTGATTTCCTTCCAAATCTCAGCAATGAGAAAAGCAAGCAAACAAAAAAAAAAGTAAACCAGAGAAGGAAATTTAAATTGCCTTAGAGCTATAAGTATCTCAATGATTAGCACTTCATACTAAATTTTGAAATTCAGAAAGTGGCAACTTCCACATGCATTTCCATTTTTCCTGAATATATATGTCCATAAACACTGTGCAGTGTCTATACAACAAATCATGTTAGACCTATTGCGTATTGAAAATATTCTTCAGCTCTCCAGTACTATCTGCGCAGGATCTGCCAGGTTGGTGACCTGCAATTACACCTGATGGGTTTCTGTACAGAGAAACCAAAACAATGGTCAAGAAAACCCAGTAGAGCACTAGATGACATTCTAAAGGTCTTTTGTCTTGAGCAAAGGAGGAGGACTGTGGGATACAGGACATATCAGGAGAATATGTGTCATCAAGGGTCAAGTTGCTGGTTTGAATCAGACAAGGCAGTGGTTTCAGTTTGCATTTACCACATCCTCTGCATCCTTTATCAGAGTAGTGGGGCTGGGAGAGATCACTATCCTCTCTAGCTTCTTTCCACCAAAAGCATAGATAACCAGCTGACAGAAATTTTGCCAAATTTAAGGTATTTGCAGGACAATTTTCATTTTAGATTAGCTAGGATTTTCTAGTTAAAAAGAATAGTTCTGAGAAAATGTTTAGCTAAGAGGGTGTTAAATTCTACCCTTTTCATTTCTAAAAAACATATTTATGAGAAATACTTATGTTTTTGTTATAGTTTTTCTTGTACTATGTCACCAGAATATAGTATTGGCATTTTAATGCCTTATGTATTTGACATAACATGGTTGTAAAGTGCAATACTTTGATCTTTCCATCATGCTTAGCTTCATTTTATGTTGGTTCCTATTAATTCTTGTTTATAGTGTCAGAAACCAGATGATATGAAAGTTCTGGTAAAAATTAAGTAGGTATAAAAGGAAACTTTTCATATTTTCTAGCATTGGCAACAAAAGTTGCAATACAAATATATAGCATTCAAAATTCATTATTACAATATTCCAAAGGAAACAGGCAAAGATACAAGGACAGTTTAATCTTTATGTGTCCATATAGAGTCCAATGTAACTTCAATATATTAAGTGTCAAATGGGAAAGCTGTTGCCCTAACACTGTTTACTTGAAATTTGATTTTAAGGTGGAAAACTGCTAAAAGGTAGATAGAAGCAATTTAGAAATATTACAGAAAGTATTATAGAACTAATGAGCCTTCTGTTAAAAAAAAAAGCAAAATCTAACACTTCTCTCAATACTACATCTGCCTGTAGAAATAACAAAAAATATTTTAAATGAGTGACTTTTGGTATTCTTAAAGGACAACAAGAACTCAAATAACTTAATTAATTCTATGTATCAGAGAAATATTTTCTCTGCTGAACACTTCCAACCAGTTAACTATTAATGGGTTTTAAATAGTCAGTAATTAAAATCTATAGCTAACAACCATAAGGGGGAACAAAAAAAAAAAAAACAAAAAAAAACCACCACCAAACAAACAAACAAACCAAAAAACCCCAAGGCTCTTCTTGAATTTCATTTAAACATTTCTGTAAAGATTAAAAAAAATATTAAAAGGGAATTGAGAGTAGGAATGCAGATTTTCACTTAGAGCAATATGTGATAAATTTAATTTCAAACTGGTTATGTCAAAAGGAGTAAATTCTGTTACCATGTTTTGAGACATATTTTTTGTCTAGTAACCTCCCACATCCATTAACATTTAATATTAAGGCATAATAAACCCAGAAACAACAATAAATGTGATTGTCACACCATGATAAAGTCAATATCAATTTTTTTGAAGACTGCTTTCTGAAACAACATCAAAGAGTTATTTCCTATTGTAGAAGCCAATCTCTCCCTGTGATTACAGCTCTCTGTGAGCTGCTGGATGCCAACAGACCTAGTTCTTTGCACAGTGCTAGAGGAAAAATTCCTATCCTGAACATCTCAACTTTGGCACATGAATACAGGATGGAGGTTCAATGGTTAATTCAAACTGAACAGATACAAAGGTGCTTAACACACCAAAATTCTAGTTGCATTCTGAGACTGTAATTGGGCACTGACATTAGAAAATTGCCCAAAAGAAAAATCACCAGAAATGTGAGAAGGAATCCTTGTACTGGATCAAATGGTGGTACATTTATTTTCAGATTCTAAGTCAAAATTCCAGAAGAAAATGTCTATCTTTGACAATGCTACAAATTTATCGTATAAACTTTCATGCCTTATTTTACACAAAAAATACAAATTTCAGAAAGAAAATGAGATGGTAAAGTTTTACCTAAACATAACGATTAAATTCTTCACAGTTTAATCTCTTTTCATTGTGAGATTAGTCCTAACATAAGAGGTAAAGAACACTTTGGGTATGTTCTCTTTCTTCATTCAAAATTAGGTCTGATTAAATTATGATTACTTGAAGTGACCTAATTTGACATCATCTTGCAAATAATTTCTGGCCATTGGCTTATTCTTAAAAGTAATTAGTATTATTTAAGTTGGACACACAAGAAAAAACACAAAACAACAAACCTAACAAACAAAAATCAAAACTGATCTAGAAAAAAAACCCAAAACCAACCAAAAACAAAACCAGGAAAAACACACACACACAATACTTTAGGTTCCCAACTGGATGGTGCAAAATGCAAAATTACATTTTCAGCACTTTTCAGACTTCTTTTTATCTTAAAATGAATTATTTTATTTTCTTCAGTTTCATTAAACACACACTGTGGAGATACCTCTTATAAAATCATTGAATATAGTTTTTGGTGTCTAGTTTTTAAGCACCATATTGCTTCAGGTGATACTAATGTGCATTATCTTTATTACTATGACAGCTGTGTGCAATTCCAGATTATTTTTCCACAGATATTCCTCTGAACTTTGCCACTAACAACATAAGCAAACTAATAAATGTAGGATGACAAAGTCAAAAGATAATATTAAGAAGTCTAGTAAGACTTCAGACTGATGAGGGCTTACTTCTCATTAGTGCTGGTAGAGTTGCCTGACATTCAAAGCTGAATCCGTCTGTAGATTAATCTGGCAGTATTATTCAGCTATGGGGAGAAAAATACAAATGGGTATGCAGACTTAGTTGGAGAGCAAAGAGGCACATCACATAAATCCAGTGCTTTACAGATATAGCATAATCACAGCAGAAAAGAGATGAGTAAGGTGTAACCACCCGAATCTTTCCTTAGCACTCCCGAACAATTCTGTGTACAACGCTCAGTGCCGCACTCCCATACTGTGGCAATGGGGTGCAGTTGTAGCTAACAGTGGGCTAAAGCAGGTGTATCCACATCACCTTTAATCACATGTGAACTGCAGTGCTGACACAAAGTTTATAATCAGAGGAAAGTGCACAATGCTAATGAGACACAAGTCTGAGGAGGCACTTTTTAGTAACTGAGCGGATCACCCTTTTGGAAGTAGCAACAACTGATTAAAAGGACTTATTTGTTGCTCAGACAGAGCACAGTCATTGAACACTCCTCTAAATACAGTTGTGCCTTTTTGTATAGATCTTGCATTTGCAAACTTTGCAAACCTCTAAACCTTCAAGCTGTAGGTATGACTTTTAAAAGTACACAGATGTGTCTTTAGAACTGCAGAAAGTACTGGACCCTTTAAGAGCAGGAGTATTTGCTTTGAGGCTACCTTAAAACAGCAGAACACTAAAATAACAGAACAGCTAATACCAAAAAGGAAAGTCTAAAACCCTTCAACTCCAAACAAATAAACCTTTATAGCTGAACAGCAGAGCACAGATTAGTATGCTATTAGTCAATCTAATATGCTTTTTTTTCTTTGTTCTGTTAGCACCACTGTTCTCTGAATATTTCTGTTAAAACTGTCTCAAGATTTAGCAACGCACTTAAAAGCATTGCAGCATACCAACCACCACACAAAGACAAAAGGGTCCATGTTTTGATCATAACACAACAGTCAGTGATTGTTAGTTGGATTTTCTCCGCTGGTGATTCTATTCTGATTGTTTCTGACTGACACAAGGCCAAGATTAATTCATGATCTTTCCATGGTTCATATGAACCTGCCTCATCTCATTAGCATTCTGTCGTATCTCCATGAATTCTGTGTCATTGAAGGCAACAGGAAACAAGAGGAATTAGTTTCTTTCTCAGATAACCAAGCTTGAGGTGAAAACACTACCAAAATTTCTAATCACAATGGGCACTATTTTTAATTAGTTATTTTCTACATTGCACTTTAGGATAAAATGGTATGTTACTGTAGAAAGCTCCTCAGTAACTTCATTTTTACATAGCATGCCCAATGTCTATGGTCTCATTTCTTGCCTTATTGTCACACTGGATGGTTACTATTGTGAAACAGTAAAGCCTTTGATTACCTGTGATACTTTGTTAATACTTTTATGAAGTACTACAAAAAATAGTATGTATTTCATAACCATTTAGAAAACAAGCATATAGTAACCTGCACCTGGTTCAAAAAAGATGACAGAGGAAAACCTGAACTTTGACTACCTGAATTCTTATTATCTGAAAACAAAAAAGGATTATAGAATAAATTGTCACAGATTTTTCTTTTTTTTTTTGATGAATGACCTAGTCAAGGCTTTCAGCAAGACTTTAATTATTTGTAGCAATTAAAATATAGTATTAAATATAAAAATAGCTATTAATTACACTGATCTTCCAAGGTAGATTAAAAGGCTTAATTTCTGTTTTGAAAGAAGTATTTGGCTGAATTACTTTTATAAAAGACTAAGTTTTAAATATTTGCTAACTGTAAGCATCTTCATGTAACTTCTGCTTCACAAATCACTCTAGAGAAGGTATTGTCTTCGTATGAGAGCGTATACACTTTTGAGACACACACAGGATAAATCAAATGAAGAAGGCATCTTCTAGCCTTTGAATGAGGTATTTGCCTGTAGCACATCACTGTCTCAAAGGCTTTATCTTAACATCACATGGACAAAGTTATCCCAATGTGGGAAAAGTAATATAAAAGGTTTGATTTTGGATACAAAGCACTGCTGAAACCAAGAAGGTATCTGTAATGAAGAATGAAGTACTGGCATGAAGCTAGGGGGAAAACAAGGCAACTTCAAGAAAGCTCTCCTTCAGCTGTCAAGGAAGCTTCAACCTGTGCTGAGAGTGTTGGGAGGACTGAGAGCTCCAGTCATCTTTTTGGTAGCACAAGGCAGCTGCTGCAGTGACTGGAGGAGGGGTGATCTTGGCTGCTCTCATCCGCTCATTTGCAAATGTACAGTTTGTCTTTGATTTCCATCTTTGCACCCTTCCACCTAGGCACTAGGAGGATGCTGCAGCAATGAATTTCCTTTTCTTCTTATGGGTTGTTCCATGCCCTTGCACCTCACAAATCCTGAGACGGTTCAGTCCTGATGAAAATTATATATCTGCTATGGAAAAACAATTTTAGGGGGAAATATGCTTTACTGGAGAGGATTCTCATCCATGAAACACCCTGTTGTCCCTCTTCCAACCCAGACACTGGAGAATTTTCCCTCTTTGTGGTTTTTCAGAAAGAGAAAATCTTACCTTTAGAGTCAATGTATGCAGCTATGAATGCTCCAAATAGAGCTCTGTGCATATGACTGCCTCAACATTCCTTGCACACTTTCCAGGTCCTAGTTGATCAGGTCTCTGACCCCTTCACACAAGCTATTCCTTAACAGCACTTTACTATTTTAGAGACTACCTGGTACCTACTATATACACAAAAATGTATTTCAGTATCAGTTTCAATGCTTATTTTATCATCTCTTCTCTGTCAGACTTAATGGCACAAAACAAGGGCAATTTAGTACATGCAATGCAATTTTGGGGTTTTGGTTATATCCACTAAGTGAAATGCAATATGAAAAACGAAGCACCTTCAAGTACTTAAATCACACTTTCTCCCTGCCAAAATTTCACAAATAGTATTTTGTGGGATTATAATTTTTTCCTCCTATTTTGAAATTCTCAAATTTAAACATTTCTTGACAGCTGAAAAAACTACTGGGCTTAGGTATATTGCTTAAATTCTTTAATTTTGCCTAATTTTTCCTGTCCTGAATTCTGATAATGATTGTCTGAAAAGCAGACACAAAAGCAAGACAGATCTATTAGAAATCTGGTGTTCAGGAGAGCTATTTACAGAGCAATGATTATCAGGTGAGCTTAGAATTTTATTTCTGCATCTTTTTTTGGTTTGATTCATTAGATCTGATGATAGATTTGGATATGAATTACATCAATTAAGTGACTATAAAATTTACAAATAACACCTGTACCCAAATATTATTAATAATGTCAAATATTTTTCTACATCACTAACCATTTTCTATAAAAAGGAAATAAATTAATGGAGGTATCCATTTGCTGATGCCTATTATATACACTTGTTTAAGGCTACACAAATGGATATGTTCATTGTTACAGCTTTCAGAAACTTAACTGCACTAGAGAATTCCATTTGTTAAGTGTAGAAACATGCCACAAGAGCTCTGCATTCCTAGACTTATAATGGTCTTTTCAGTGCACAATGCCAACCTTACCCAGTTCTCTGCAAAACACCCAACAGCCTTTTTCTAAACTGCGCCAAGGACTGTCAGGCTGCCATTGCGGATTCCCATAATGGCTTCTATTCCTCGAACCCGGGTTTCTATATGCACATACAAGCTGTTTTCTCCTCTATTTCTTAATTACTGTCACTTAATTAATGTAATTACAGCTTCAAAAGCTCACACCTCCACCTCACAATTCATCAGTCTACAGGTGGCTAGCCCAAGTACTTACTCTAGGGAAGCAGATGGCTTCACTCTCCAACTATTCATGGGTATTTCTGCTGAAAGAACTCATTGTAAGCTGCACTGTCACCTACTCTTGCATCAGGATGAATCCAAACATTTCTAATACATAATGCTGCATGTTTTATTTTAATTTGCAAATACACAAGATTGCAGTATTACAGCTTCTCTCACCTAACTCCATGGAAATGTGGGGAAAATGGAGGAGAAAATAAACCCAAACATTGCAGGGTTTTAATTCAACTGCTGCTCTGCATCTCTTGCAGTAATTTGGAAGCATCATGCTTCTGTACTCTTCTATAGACCAATAAACAGAGGGAAGGGGGAAACAGTATAACCAAAATAGTATCTCATGTGAACCATGACAATAGCAATACATTTCAGAGTTGTCTGATAACCGCAGTCTCTATGGATCATTTACTGTCTCTTTTCATGAGTCCTTTCCAATAAACTGTTGCATTAAACCCTGAAAATATGTTGAAAAATAGTAATACAATTTCACATATCACTGTACCAATGCAAATCTGTAGTGGAAAGGTTGTGAGAGGATTTACTAAGTACATACACAGTGCTAGTATCAGCTAATACATAACAATTAAATAGCAGTCAATAAAACATTTGACAGCTAATTTATTGTAAATAAATGCTGTTTTTTATGGAATACACTTCCTTTTCATATATACTGTAGAGACCTAGAAATAATTATTCAGCATTGTAATCCTTCTTTGTTATTGTTTAACGATTTTTTTTTGGTGTGAGTTTGGTAATGTTTCTGGTTTTTTGTTTTTTGTAAAAATACACAGTAATTTTAATGAAGTACAGAGTGAAACTAACATATTGACCCGAGTCTTAAATAGTAATAGAAATTCTCTCAGGCTGAATAAATGCAATGTAATTTCATTTTAAACTAGTAGCAATATAGCAAAGACTTCATTACAGTGGTCTTGATTAAAGATCATTTATGCACTCTGTAGACTATTGTTGCAGAAAGTAAATGCACGTTTCACTAGAAACAGCCAAGTACTTATCTGTACAGAATAGTTAATCTGTACAGAAATTTTATTATTAATAAAGTTGTATAACATTGAAAGTTGTTCTTTTTCAATACATTTGCTAGTTAACCTCCAGGTTATTTATTTTGTTTCAATAAATCTTAGCTGTTACTTTAAATTTGAATATATTGCATTAATGAATTTTTTTAAATCACATCTCTTACTAAAAAAAACCCCAACCAACCAACCAAACAAAAAACAACTCAAAAAGAACCCAAACAGGTAAACCCAAATATCCATGCAGAAAAGGTAATTTCTATTCCTTGAGACAAATCAAAGGAATATCTTTGGGTGAGCTAGTAATTATCTTAAACAGTCTACCTAGAATGCAATATTAATTTAGAAATTTTTACTGAGAGAACAGAAATATTTTACATTTTAATATGAAGCTATATGATTTATCAGAAAAATGGTAATATCAAAAAAATGTAAATAAAGTATCAACTAAACTGAAATTAGCTCTAACTACAGTAGTTTTGAAGAGCATTAGTTAAATATTAAATGACTGCAGAATTTTCATGGTAACTTTTGCTGCCCACCCTTGGGTAAAACTGCTGAGATGACAGCAATAGCTAACAATAACAATAACAAAATTGTTAGCAATAGTAACAATAACTAACAATAGCTGGTAAGGTAGAAGACTGAGCATAAATTGTCTGTGTGAATAAAGACTGTCTGAGAAGGTATTGTCCCAAAACTGATCCAGGTGACGACAACCATCATTAAACAGTACCAAATTAATTACAAAAACAGCTTTCACAGGAGAAGTCAGCTTGAAAAGAAATACAAAATCAGGATGAAAATCTGTAATAGCAGGGATTGATAATGGAGTGTAAAGAGCAGCAGCCAAAACCTGGTTATGACATGCCAGAAGTCATCTTGCTGATGCCACAACCACTGCATAGAGCAGACAGCAGCACCCCCACTAGATGCTGCCAAAAGCCTGCACCAGCCAGTGGGCTGACATTTTTGGGGTGCTCCAAGAAGGGTTGATTTCTCATAGCATGTCTAACAGGTTTTGGGCAGTGGTATGTGTGCACATAAAGCTGGAGAAGCCTTGTCTTCCAAACTTGCTTTCCCATAAGGCAAAACATGTCCTGTGTTTTTCTCTGAATGGGCAGGTACTGAAACTTTTGGGAATTACTTACAGAAAGGTGTTTAGAAATGTACCTGTTTATTAGTGTTTTGTATTTTGATTCATTTATTGGATTGGTGCTGTTCATTCTGCACATCTGCTTCACTGATTGTCAGTTAATTACATGTCATTAATAAATCAGTAAATTGCTTCAATATTGTGAACTGAGAGTTTTCCACTTTGAGAATTCATTTGTGGTGGCTAAGCTCATACATTCTAGGAAATATTCAAGTACCTGAAAAATTGTACTCACGTAGTATGATCAGTTAATGGGCTGTGTTGCTCTTGCTCAGGGTAGAGATTTGCCCCTCTTCCAAGTTTCCACTTGAATATGTTTGTGGTATGTATGGAATAACTTCCTGACATCTGTTCCAAGGCTGGTTGATGCCATCCACATAGGTTTTTGTCTTCAAAGTCACAGACTTCCATAACTTAAGAGATGAACAGTTAATACTTCATGTTTATATAAAAATTGAAAATCACTAGCTACTGTTACAATAGAGGAAGAAACATGGAAATAAAAAGGACTAACAGGAATAGTTTTTTTCTCTATAGATAAAGCATCAATTATCCATGTTCTCTATTAGTCAGATTCTAATTTTGGGAATATACCAATTCATTTGCACCTCTATATCTACCTTCATATGTGTTCTGACCAGATTTCAGATCATTCTAAAAATCTTTCATGTGATATACATGGAAATGTGTGTGAAATTTGTCAGCTGCAAATCTGTGAGCTGCCATGTGGTTTTTTTCTTCAGCAGACTGATGACATTAGTCAATCATTGTGCATTGTGTACGTGATCCAAGTTGAGTCTAGTCACTCTCCAGAACTTTGGAACATATTATAATACTGGTCTAATTGACTGCTGTCTCAGGGGAATGAGAATTTATTACAACCCATGAAGCTTAAATGTTTCATCAAGAAATCAAAGTTTTTTTCAGAGAATATGCCTGATGCTTTCGTCCTTAAAGGCTAAAAATGTTAGACTAAGAAGAGAGGGAGTTTTGATTTAAAGCTTATATATCTCCAACAAGGAAGCAAACTGAAGCTGGTGTGATGTCAGGAGTTGCCCATATGAAGATTTATGATGTTTCCTGAGAATTATGAGTGGTGTAGCATTAAGTGTTTATTCCCTTTTTGAACATGCTTCATAAACACTATGTTTCAAGTGCCTCTGAGAAAGATAACACATTCTTGCAAACCTTTTTCTGTTTCAGTCAGGATACACTTCTATTTCAGCATTGTCATTTGAATCATAAATTGCTATCTTAGCGATGGGAAACCTCATGTAAAGGTGTATTCTCCACAGTATTTATCTTTCTTAGAAGGAAAGGATGTTTTTTAGCATAATGTAAGTTTCTGAGTGGAAAAATAAAAGTGTTATTCGGAGGGTTCTGCATTTATTTTTCAGGGCAAGATTTCAATGGTTTGTGTTTTTTTCACACTATAGGAAACTACCCAATGATATTTATATATCAGATTAATTTCTTCCAGAGTAATGCCCAAAAAAGAAATAGACATGAGGAGTCTAGTGTTACTTTTCCTCACTGAGCCCCAGTCCTGAGAGAGGTAATTGAGTTCCCTACACAAATGTATAATGAATTCAGAGTTTTGATCTTCAGTGACCACAGTTTTGCTTGCAGCAAAGGCTGATGAGGTCCCTCTCCAGACATTTGTGCCCCTCATTAATCAGCTTCAGTAAAGTAGCAGTTTCAAGTGTTTGGAGGCAAAAGAAAATAATTAACATCTTCTAAAATGCTGTAGTGTGAACTGCTGCAACTCAGAAGCAGTCAACAATTGTCTTGGACCTTCATGGACAACATATGGAGACCTTGTCCATTGTCCCACTTCCAGTCTTCCCATCTGACTACCAAGAGTTTTATAGACTGAAATTCACTTCTATGTGGAATAGGCTGAATTTCAAATCATTGCTGCTGCTGAAACTACTTTGTATAAAAAAACCCTCCAAATAAGCTAACAAAATCCATAATGTAGGTAAGAAGTGGATTCAATTATCCCAGATGTCCACCCCAAATTTGAGACTGTAAAGCTATTCTCTCTCTCGGTCTGGACTAGTGAACATTTTAAGAAACTATGCTCACTTAAAATTGACATGTATAGCTACCAGTCATTAGGGAACTGAGGATTCCTTCCCCTGTCACATTTCAGTATAAGTTGAATGGAAATGTCAAGTCTGAACCATAAGTCAGAAAGTGCATAACATCTCAGATTCCCATTTAAAGAGCAAAATGTTATTTTTCTGGGGAAAACCATACTAAAAACAGCATCTTGGTGCTAATACCAAATTCCACAGGTAAATGCAGAGCAGCTAAAGCAATGTGTTTATCATCCAGAAACAAGTACGTTAACAAAGTACAAGATTTTGTACACTCACCACAAGCTGATTCATCGGATTTATCAGAGCAGTCAGGTCTAAAATCACACTTCTGGGTCATCTGGATGCAGTGGCCTGAGGCTCTACAGATAAATTCCTTCTCTGTGCAGTTGTTCCTAGGGAATGTGGCAGGAACTGAAGTTCCTGAAGTAGTTGCAGAGAGAGTGGGCAAGTTTCCTTTGTAAAACAAATCAAAAGAATGTTGAGTGCCTGCATCAAGGCATTCTATCGTCATAATGATTTCTCCCCTTGCCACTCCCACCCTTTTTCAAGGGTATAGATTTACTGGAAACATGCCTGGACAGTCGAGTTGAATGACTTAAATGCTGCTCAGCAGGAGCTAAATTGAACATTTCCTAGTGGAAAGCACTAGTTTTGTCATGCCAGCCAACCACAATCCATACAGTCTTCATTACTTACAGGAATTTATTTATACCTCTTGCCTGTCTTTCAAATTTGGATTAACTAAGTAATTTCAAAAAATTAATGCCACCAAGACTGACAAAACAATCACAGAAACTTATTTTCCCTGTGAAGCAAGGCTAACAGATTTTTCTGATGAGAATGGCTTTTTTAACGTCATTTACTGCAAGTGACTGTGGAAATTACTATGTAACTTTCCTACCTTATAAATTCATCTCTGAAAAAAAATTCTTTTCTCATTAGAGAAATTATTCTGAGGTCATCACCCTGTTCCACCATCTCCTTTGTGTTTCATTCAGACTCATTACCACTTCTTTCAAATCAATTGTCTTTTCTTTTCCTCCTATACTTTACTATGCACCTTTCTTCAGGTTTACTCTCATTTCTTGAGAACCTTAGCTATTATGGTCCATAGAAAGAATTTTCATTATAAAACTTCTTTTTAAAATTTAATCATTAATGAAATTATTAGCTGTACTGCACAATGCACCTGAGCAATACACCTGAGTTAATTAAAAAGTAAATGTGAAGACTTTTTATATTGAATGTGTCTGGGACAGCAAGGAGGGTTTTTTCTTTTCCCCCTAAAGCCTGGAACACTAAGATTGATAATAAATTACCCACGAACAGGAGCCACTTCTCTTTTGGAAAGTAGAAAGCAAATCTATGACATCAAATAAATTACACTCCAATCAAATGAATGATACTCCCATAATATCATAGGAGTCAAACAAAAGACTTCACGGAAGGATCCTTTTGAAGGAAGAAATGTATGAATTAATAAATTAATCTACAGCTTATAATAATAGCAAAGACTTTATTGGTTAAGAAATTTTTAATTATAAATGCCACATTCAAGTCTCCGATTCTAATCTGCTGGAACAGAAGAAATTTTGAAGTACCAAAACCTTCACTACCCTTGAGAAGAAAGGAGGATCTGATACTTTCTCTAATTTGAAACAATTAATTTTCAATAGTTTATGAAATACCATTTGATCCAGAGCACACATCATTGAATAGCCTTTTTTTAGGGCATTCAAATGTATTAAAGAGGTACATCTTTAATATTATCTATGACAGACTTTACAACCAAGCTATCAAGCTCATCTCTCACTGGTGAGTATTTGATTACTTAAAATGGAATATGAGCAATTGGACAGCTAGTGATTAATTCTAGGGTGTAAGGACATGGAAACCCTGCTTTTTCAACCTGATCCAACTTGTCTTAGATAGGATGGAATACACCATAGCTACTGTCTGTTTTTCAGGCTATTCCCAAAGTCTCTTTGACTGTTTATTGGTTGCTGAGATATTTTTATGGAATGGAGGAAATAAAATAAAGGCAGGACTCTGGAGTGTCTCAAAAATCGCTCTCAACACTAAAAACATTTTTAAAATATACAGAACACAAAACTCAGTTCATGTCCACAACTACTTGAGTAGTTTTTACTTTTTCACAAAAAATGAGCTTTTTATTTTCTTATTTGTGAACTTTGAAACCTTGAGCCTCCATACTTTTCAAATTTCTTGTTTAATTTTGTGCCTCTCACAGTATCCTTCTTAACAAAATGTCCAGCACACAACTGGATAAACATGTCATCTGGTGGGTGAGCCATTGGATCACAGGTCAAGCACAGAAGATAATAGTGAATGGGATAACATCAGACTGGTGACCTGTCAGCAGTGAGGTTCCACAGGGCTTCATCTTTGGCCCAGTGCTCTCCAACATCTTCATAAATGACTTGGTTGCAGGACTGGAAGGGATTCTAAGCAAGTTTGCAGATGACACAAAACTGGGAGGAGCTGTTGACTCTCTCGAAGGCAGGGAGGCCGTGCATTGAGACCTCAACAAATGAGAGGACTGGGCAATCACCAACCATGTGAAGTTCAACAAGGGAAAGTGCTGGATTCTGCATCTGAGATGGGACAACCCTGGATGTTCATACAAACAGGGGAACAAGCCACTGGAAAGCAGTGCCACAGAAAGAGACCTGGGAGTCCTGGTGGATAGCAAGTTGAGTATGAGTCAGCAGTGCCCTGGCAGCCAGGAGG
This sequence comes from Acropternis orthonyx, assembly GCA_035583155.1. Taxonomy (NCBI): domain Eukaryota; kingdom Metazoa; phylum Chordata; class Aves; order Passeriformes; family Rhinocryptidae; genus Acropternis; species Acropternis orthonyx. Next base: position 18,992,574 of record JAWWEU010000081.1, read on the forward strand.
GTGCAACTATTTTGTGCTGACATCTGGATTTGAGGATCTGAGAAGCAGGGAAACAAGTATGAATTTTCCTTGTCAGACGAGTCACAGTTTGAGCTGGGTTTTGCTTTCCTAGTAGCAATATTTACAAAGAACAGCAATGAATCAGGTCACAGGTCTTACCATCGTAAAGAGTACAGCCTAGAAAAGACATGTCATCAAGTCCGATGTCTCCAGTGAAACCATCTCCTACAGTACCTTCCACCAAGATCTAGGGAAACAAGAATTACAAAGGCATTTTTCAGTGTATAGTAGACTTCCACTACTCATTAAATATTTCATACGAATTGATAGAGGAGTCATTTTCCATGTTTCACACTTTAAATGAAATTAAATTTATTCTAGGGGATACATTCTATTTAGAGACATTTTACGAAAGAGACTAATTATTATCAGCTTTCACTGGTGGTTACATTAATCACACTGAACCATAACAGAATGGTTGGCCTCACAATGGTATGAATTCACTGAAACATCATTGTGATATAAAATGATGGCAAGACATTATCATAAGTGGCATATTATGGTGAGCTTCTTTGGTACTTACTGCAATAACATTAATCATACTTAAATATAGTAACATTCATTTGAATAAATTATAGACTCTTATACAAACCCCAGTGTGATAAAAACAATTAAAGTGGTTAGAGAAGAGATATGTAACCTTTAAAAAAAATTATTCTGCTATTTCAATAGAGTTGTCAATGCTGTATTTGTTCATTTTCTCATTGTTGTCTGCTGCCAAGGAATGGAAGAGGTTAGCATTGTGAAATATTCTATGGAACACCAAATAAACCTCTTTTCTTCTGACTGTTGCTGAGTGGTAAATATCCAAGCAGGTGATTAGGGGAAAATCTAGTAACAATTGTCTTAGTTTAGGAATTAATAAATCCCTATTAATAAAAATAACAAAATCTTCTAAACCACACAATTGGAAAAAAAGATAAACATATATTTTTGTTGATCCAATGGAGTTCAAATCTTAAAGTTATTTCTTTGCCATTTTTTAAAATACTTGTGTCACATACTGCACACACACATTCAAGTACCCAGATTATTCTGAAATACTGCACAAAATTTTGAATATATTTTTCACAATTTGTTCCTCAGTTCAATAAAAACTTCCTACAAAGGAATAAAGGGAAATAGTGGCAAAAATATGGCAGTACTGTTACACAGTACTGTGAGTTCTACTGTTTCTGCAGCAATTTACTTATTTGCAATTTTTCTGCTGTTCTGACATTGCATGTGAGTAGTAGATTTATTTCTGATCCTACATCACCTGAGTAAATAAAAATTATTACACTGCATTTATACATGATGTCCATTAGACAAAAGAAGTAAGTAGGCTAAAAGAAGTGTGTCCCCTACTATGGATATGCCCAAGATAGGTTATTTTTAGCATAAAGTATATCTAATATGAATGACAATAGTAAATGACAGCATTGCGTCTTAGTGCCCTCCAGTAGGGGATTTTTATTTTTGTCTCAGAATATCGACAAATATCCTTTACAATATTACCCCAGTCTTTTGTTTCCTGTTTAGCTCAAACTGGGGGCAGTACTACCATACTGGTACCAATACCAGTAAAATGGCTAGAAACAGGACAGAGCAAGACATCTATTATTTGGAAATGCCATGAAAGAAAATTTATTATTCCAAAATGACAAAGCTCCTTCTGGTGTAATTTTGACTGGCACACACACACCGGTTTATATGTAATTTTGAATTTGTTTTCAAAGTATGAAAGATTAACATCTAATAATTAATTACTAATTAATGAAAATTCAGACAAAGAGTCAGAGTTTGTTTACTTACACTGTTATTACTAAGATAAACCCAAGTGCCCTCAAAACTACACGAATTTTCTTCCCTTGAGAAGTTGCACTCATGCAACTTGGTCAGGAATACATTTATAAAGAGATTAAAAACATCCAAAGCTAGTGGTGGCAGGACATAGTTCTGTAGGGATAATTGAATTCAGAATCCCTCTGAACTGTTAAAATGTTGATTATAACTGTATTGTGTAAAATCTCCACACCCAAATTAATCTTTTTCATTTATTTATATGCTTGGGGAGTCTAATGTTTGGCAAAAAGCATGAACTTATTAGCAACATAGAAAATGTAACAGAGATGTAGATATAGACTTAAAACTGAAAACAAGACCAATTTATGAATTAGTGCCTCAATATGGAATATAGTCTCTCTGCACCTGTGGTTAAACATTGACCACTTTAATTAATTTGCCAGCTGTAATTCTGCAAACTTCATAAGCTATTATTAAACAATCTCCAGGGAATTCATCCACCATGAAGTTCATTTCACATCTCATTTATTATTTGAATGAGAATAAATAGTTCCCAATTTCTCATTTTCAGAACTCTAGAGAACCAGTCTCAATGAAATCTACAAAGGTAGCAAAAGGTATTCTCCATAAAAAAGAGGGGGGGAAAAAAACTCCATGAAAAGTGAACTGTATTAGACAGTCTGTACAATATAAAAGGAATGATCCCTTGAGACTTTGAACAAAATAGGTTTTTGAAGGGTGAAGCAGCATTATGACAACTGTTAATAAAGAAATTACAATGGGTAATACTGTTCTGTACTAATGTTCAATTTTTACAGCAGTGCTAATTTCTGCCACTGGCCAATTCCCACTGAGGGTTACCAAAATAAAATCTTAATTTCCATACAACCATGAAAGTTCCATACAAGATGGAATGGAATTCCTTTCAAAAACGGTGATGCATTCAAATTTCTAAAGATTTCTGTATGTCTAGGAAATAGTGATATTAGTTCTAATGTATTTAAAACTAGTAATTTAGCCAAATAATATCCCAGGTTTGTCAAAGGAAATGTCAACAGTGTTACTTAGTAATTTCATTAGTAGTTTGAGCACGCTAATGAGGTTTGCTATGACTGTTTCTGGCAAGAAATCATGTGAATGGGTTTGAAGAGAAAGAACAACCACAGAAAAGGATAAAAGTACAATCACTGACAAAACACTGCCATCAAAAAACTTTTGTAGTAACTTACTGAAAGGAAATACAGGTTTGAAATTAATATACATTTCACTGCATATCTCTGAAGTAAACTACTACTATGTTTTAATGCTAGGGATAAAGAAAAATTCCCAATAAATTTCATCAAGAAATGTAACAAATCCCTTGTGAGATGGTGGAACTTTGTAATTATAGACAAAAGACAAGCCATAGAACCAAGCTTCAAAGCTCCTTTTTATCAAGATATCTTCACCCAATGCATGTCACAAAAAGTCTTCATTGTAGGATGACTTTTTTCAAGAACATGTGAACACATTCCTATTCCTATAATAATATTGCAAGAAGTACATAAAAAGGGAAACTATTTACCAAGCAAATATTGTTTTTTCAGAAAAAATTTCAATTGAAAAAAATAAATCTGAGACTTTTAGATTTAATTTTGACTTTTTGAGTAGTTATTAGTTCATGTCAAATAAGGCTTATTGACATCTTTGATAAGAGGACCTTGATAATTTATTCCTCCCTGGTTTTGTTCCTCTGCTTCCTCAGCTGCAAAGGAGTAGACACTGTGGGACCTGAGACTATTTCCTAAATTTCTCATCTAGATATCAAGTAGCTCCATCCTAACTACACCGCACCGAACTTTTCCTCTGTACCTTCTGCAACATGGTTTCTCTTCAGAAAAAAAAAACCTGGGTGGGCGGAAGGGTTGTCACAGCAAGTTCCAGCCTTTGCCCGCATGAGGGGAATGACTAAACACTATTGTGCATTGCATAGAATCCTTGTGCCCCAAAAATGAGCACAAGTGGAGACACACCACGAGCTTTTGGAAAGATTATCAACACTGGGTCACCACAACATTTTAATGATACCCATAGAATAGCTCGAGATCACACTGCCTTTGTTCAAAGCCCAGCAGCCCCTTTCTTTTGTGACCATTGAAAATGCTTTAGAAATTGATGTCTGAAGACTTCAAAAGTTGAAATAAAATCCTTTCACAAAGTTCTCCAAATTAATTGTTACCAATGTGCGTAAGGTTATACACATCAAATATGAAAAATCTTGTGTCAAATATTTGATATTTTACAGTGCTTGGTTTTATAAGATGCTGAAAAATACCAGTTCTAGTTCAGCAAAGCACTTTATAACACTTCACTATATGCTTGTGAACCCTCATGCTGATTTATGATGTTTTTCAAAGCATTACTCTAAAGTGCAGGGATGAATCACAATTCTATCCTGTTTTAGACTCTTCAGTGATGTTAGTGGGACTTCTGACAATCATAATATTAATAACTGTTTACATATTCTGGGAGTCTTTGCTGTATTAAGGCCACAAAACTTCACTAAGGAGAAAAGATCCTCTTTTTACTCTGTAATATTAGCACTGGAAGAATTATTGCATAAGTATTATAGTTTCAGTGCCTAAAAATTTCTGAGATTCTAGGTTTATAAAACACAATTAGCCTGCCCACTTGGGAAACATTTATATAGCAATTATAATTTTAAAGCTATATTTATAATTATAACACTATATTTAATTTAATGACTATTTTTGATTAATCTACAAAGATATACAGAAATCTTCCTTCTTTTCTCCCAAACACTGTTTCCCCCTGACTTTATAAGGAAGGAAGGAATTAAATGAGTAAATAAATAAATAACAGGATGCTGACTGAGTTACTGTTTCAAATTCCTGGGCCATATATACATTGACCAGGATGACTTGTTATGACCTCAGTACTTCTGTACCTCCCTTTTGTACACTGGAGCATGTCAAGATACCAAGGGCTGCATAAAGAAAATTCCACATCTCTATCCTGAGACAGAGAAGATTAGGGTTGAATGGACAGACTGGTATCTGCCCTATTCAGTGCTCACTGCTAAGGCAATTCTTCCATGCTGAGCTAAGGAGTGTCCTAAGAGGAGACATGCATTGCTTTCTTATCAGTGCTTATGGAAACGTCTGTGTCAGCAACACAGTGAATTATCTGTTCAGCAGCAAACACTACTGAGCAAGGGCATCACTGTGACATCTTTTGCCTAAAGATGTGGACCTTTCTTGATCCAAATGATTTTTCCTGACCAAGTTATATGGAATTGTTGCTCCTACATCCACACATATGGCCTTAACCTCTCAAAGTAAGAAAACAGTAACATAGGGATATCACCAGAGTCTGTGACTCTGCATGAAATCCTGTCTTCCTTAAAGATAATGAATTTTGCTATATACTTCAGTGCAGTATAATTTCTACATTGTTCCTTAATTCTATTATAAGCATACTCAATAAACAGAATGATTATAAAAATAAAAATATTTTTAAAAGACTCTGCTGGATATAAAACATAGGACTGTGGAAGGAAATTTAATTAAACTTTCAATGAAGTACAGCTGTCCTGTGATCTTCCTGTTACCTTTTCAAAGATGGCTTCTAGATACAGTAAAAGAATGAGAAAAAAAGTCACTGGCATTTGTCTTCTCCTTGCAAAGTTATCCAAGTCTCATTTTCCTGTTCAGCTGATAAATAATATAGTAATATCAACAGGAAATTTGAAATGTTACTCTTAATTTGCAGGAAAGCAAAACTCCTACCTTACATGATTTCCCTCAAATTCAAATGGCTCAACACAGTGTCTCAGTGGGTTGTGGGTTCTGAAAGGTATTGAAAACCTTTCATTACTTAAGGTTTTCTGTATTTAAAATGTGGGAAGTATTTGACAGTTCAGTGGTATATATACCTTGCACAATTTCCTTTGAGCAGCCTTCATGTAAATAGGGAAAAAAGGTAAAAAACACCAACCCCTTTGTTGTCTCCCCTCTCAAGAAAAAAATAATGTAAAGAAATTACAGATGTGAAATTAAGAATACAGTTTTCACTGGAAAAGGCATTATTAAAGATAGATTAGAAACTCTTATTCTTGGTCCCCTTCGTGCACACATTATTACTTGATGACGTCATGGTGAGTCTTCCATGGTGTATCAATAAAATAATTACAGAAATAATAAATTATTTCTATTATTAGAGTGGATTACAGCTTCATAATATTAATTACTGTGATAGCACTGAACAAAAGGGCACTGTCTTTCCCAAAGAACTGAACTAAACCCATGGAATTTTCTCTGAAGGTTTGTAAAATATATTTTGCTTACTTCTCACATGATTTCCTTATTTTCACAGTTTTCTATCCTCTGAAATCCACTTGTCAAAAATGGCAATACTGATGTTTAGGAATGACTTTTAAAAAAACTTATATTATTTTTTGCCTTTTAAATATACTGCATTGCACCACACACATTTTCAAGATGCAAATTCTCAGTATTTCACTTCATAGTGTAGGTATTGAATGGCTTTCACTATCAACACCAAGTTCACCACCAACCAGAAAGTCTTATGGCTGTTTTTCACTCCTTCCCCCAAGTGCCCTAGTTCCATCATTGTCCACCCTGAATGTGTATTTTTTTTCTGACCTAGATAGTGGGCGGGTTAAGAAATCTGAGAATGAATTGTCCAAACTAGAGCCTACACAGAAAATCAGAGACAAAGAAGAATTGTTAGAAAAAGAGCTACTAAGATGCAGCAAATATGGCTGGATATGCATGTGTTTGAAGTAATATTGGAGGACTAAGAGGCAACAGAAGCAAATGGTAACATTTAAAGGACAGAAAAAGAAAAAAAAAATGTTGTGTACTAATCTCAGTAGATTATTAGGGAAAGAACAAAGGAGAAGAGTAGGAGAAGGAAGATAAGGAACGATAAATTGAAAATTGAAATTAAAGCTGTGGCTTGAGTGGAAAATCCATAATGACTAAATCTTTGTGCAGAAATTGCCACCAGGGAATGGATCAAAAGGAATAACAGAAAACTGATCACAAGTGGGTATTTGATGTTTAATAAATGTCTCAGAGAAGTCCTTGATACATTCAGCCTTGCTTCAATATCAGATTTTAATGAAAAATGCACATCTGACCAACTAAACATTAACAAACTCCTACCAGTATGTCAACACACACTGAAAACGAGGCCCTGAAGAAGGAAGCAAGCAGACAATCAAATCAAGGCAGAAGGCTAACAGCACTTGACAATAGTAAACCTGGTTCAATAAGGGCAAAAGTGATTGCAGAAAATCTGAAATCACAGTTGGAATAATAGAGTGAACCTCCCAATGCCCTGAAAACTCTCTTCAGCACAATGCCTCACAGCATGAGGGCAGATGTGCCAGCGGCTCGGTCAGCTCTCCAGGTGACTGCAGTGTGTCTCCCCACAGGTTGCTGGCACATCCACAGTGAGAACAAACCCAGCATGTAGTGGTACCACCCAGCCTCTGTACCCAGCAGCACAGCACAGGTGGGACCTTATAGCCTCATTATTGTGCTACTAGCCCTTGGCAGACTTTTCTTTTGAGGTTTTGCCAAGTTACTTATTGATTCCATTCATACTTCCTTGTACCCAAAACATCGCTCAGCAATGAATTTTACAACAGACCATCCTAAAATATTATTTCCTTTTGGTCTGTTTGTGTTACTTAATGATTTCACAGAGTATCTCTCATTCTCTGTATTCAGAAAAATGGTCTTTCTCTATGGAGCTTCTCTGTAACACTATTGATTAGATATTTTTCTGCTATATCTAAACCAACTCTCTAAAAGAAACTCTGTTTACCCAAGTGTTCAAGAAAGGGTGAAACATTTCTACCTTTTGTTGTTGTTGTTGTTCCATTTTAAGGGTACAAACATTAAGGCAAATGCACAATTACTTTGATTTGTTGTCTTAAGATATACATAAGAAAGAACACAAATTCTTCAGAACTAGTTTCCTTCTAGCAACCCTTAGAAGTAAGGATAAGTCCTAGCTGTGTATGCTGATATGCAGCTGTAACAGGCTGAAACATGCTTTCCTCACATTGCTTTCCACACAGGAAAGAATACTTCTGCTTGAGACAGTAAAGAGTTATGCACACTCTTATAGAGAAGCTGAATGCAAGAAGTTCGGTTAAGTTTGATCAGCCCCACTTTCTGGAGTGTAAGTCCAGAATTTCAACCTGAGGCTTATCAATTTTTGATCAGAAAAGACTGAAAAATTCACACACTTAAGTCAATCTAGAAAGGCATTGAAAACCCTACAGAAAATTTCTCTGTGAGGGGCTGTGAAAGATCTAGAACCTGTAATTTCCATAGTTTTAGTGATTTTTATGTACAAAATGAAATTTTAAATTTTTTTTACTTCAAGGATATTATAGCTAATGAGGAAACCTAGCAAGTCATTATTTTGTCTTAAATTGGTGCAAAGGTTATTTGGTCTACTATAACAAGTCCTCCTGTCATATTCATGTATGAAACATAATTATCTCCACTAAAAATGTATAAAAGAAAAACATTACCTACTGAAACCTCACAAATTGCCACAATAGACTCTTTTTGTTTGAAACAGAACTCAAACCCACTTTAAAAATAGTTTGTAAAGAAGAATTATACCAAAAATTCCATTTACCACTAGAATTCTGAGTTTTTCATTACAGAAATGGCTGGTGGGGGTGGGATGTTGATCAATCCACTCTCTTCTCAGAAAAGTAATTTCAAGAAACAGCTAGAATTGCAGAAACAACTGAAGACTGAGCTTTGTGATGCTGTTTCACTGATTACATAGCAGATCATCAGAATCTCCAAGGAACAATCTCTATCTCATCTCAATGAGGAATGAAAAGGAAGGGAGTAGAGTATGAAAAAGTAGAACTGCCTATGGGATGGTAGCCATCTGGTTGGTAAGAACTTATATATAATTTTTAGATCTTTCTGTCTCTCTTTTTAAACAAATGGCAAGAGGTTGAATGCAAATGATATATATTCACCACATATGTATTTGACATCAAACTGGTATGTCAAAGGCATACCAAAAATCCATAATACAAGAAGTCCCTGGATATAACCCCCCAAAAAGACCATAGCATAACAGACATTAAAAATAGTATTTGAAGAAAGAAGGTTTGTTTGTATTTGTGTTTACAGAACATAGTGCTATTCTATAATCATAGCAAATGCATCATTCTAATTTTCAATCAATATTCCATTACTTTCCAAGCTAATAATAAAAAGAATAAAATTGTTACAGTGGATTTTGTTGCTTACATTTCTTAACCACTTGTGAAAAAGGAAAATACCAAATGCATTTAATATCTACTTAATTCCAATTTTATTTTACTTATAAACTTTTATAAGCTAACATTTTTCAAGGAACAGCCATTATTTATTTTGTCCTGATTTTGGTCCTTATTTTCCACACTGAAATGGAGAAACTTTTATATTTGAAGGAACAAGTAAGGTTCTATATATGATACTCAGAATACTAAAATTTTTAGTAATGATGCCAAATACAGCATTCATAGTTAATGATGTACTTAAACACTGTATTTGCATTTTTAAATTTCACAAGAGCCAACAGAAAAAAAAGACTGATCTTTATAAAAGCATCAGAGAATGTTAGACGCCCTCATGCATTATTTATGTTCTGAAATATCTAAGATCTATAATCATATTTATTTACAGAAATAAATATATAGATTGCAGATGAGCAAAACGTGAACAACTGCATTGGGCTAAAGGTAATTATTAGTTCTTTTAATGATATGCTTTTCAATAAAATAAAGTTGCCCTGAGTCTCATAAGACAGACGTGGTAGGTGTGTGATTTATATCATGACTAAAAGTATTGAGATAAAGAATTTCACTATTGTCATTTCCTTTTTTTTGTATCCACAGAAACTTGAATGAATAGAGCAATCTAAGAGAGAAACATTTATCTTAGTTGTTAAAATAGAATCTTTGCACTTTCCTCTGAGCAGAAACTCTTTCAGGTATTATGATTTTTCCAAGATAAAAGCAAACACTATTCATCATCAATATAAGTAGGTTACCATGGACAGAATCTTATTTTACTACCTTTTCAGGTGTTCTTTTAAGGAAAAGACATGCAAGTAAACTTCTCAGGGAGATGAAAATAAATGCAAATCAAGTAGAGACAAGGACATTTAACAGTGGGTTTTTTTTCCATGTTTAAACAGGTGCCCCACATAAGAAAAATTAATAGCTTATATGGAATTTTTTTTTCACTTGAACTTTCCCAATTAAAAAAAGTTAGTATAATTTAATTGAAGATTATTAAATCCTTTGCAGAGGAAGGATACTCTAGATCAATAAAGCTGCAAAATTTTTATAAGCACATGTATTTTGAAAGATTTTTGTTACTTGTCAGTATTTGTATTTGACAGAGGTGCTTAATTTTGGCTTGGAAAACTGCATTCCTTTCATTTAAATAACTTAGCTCTAAACTTACCTTTTCCTCATCCAGCTACTCCTGTTCCTCTCATTGATGTCACATTTAACACTCTGATGTAAAACATCTGACAGAAGAGCAACAAATGTCAGCCACGGTTTAATGGCAGCTAGAACAAAGGTTTCCCGACAAAATTAAGATTCTGAGGTTTATTGGGAACTGGTGTGAGCCAAGGGAGTCTGCATGTGCTGTTCCCTTTGGGTTTCTGCCAGAGCATTCAATTAGAGGGCCTGCAGTTTCATATCTATAGAGTTCTAAACTTTCAAAAGGGAATCTGGCTTTCAAAAGGTTCTCAAGTGCTTTTCTGTGCTGCTTTGAATTTTGGGCTAACAACTCCTTCTTTTCCTACCAGTTAGTATGTAGGCACAATTGTTTATATGCTCCCAAAGTTGGCTTCCCATGCTTAGCAAAATAAACTGAAAATGTGAATTTGAGGGACTTACTATTCATAGTGATTCTTGGAACATGGTAAACAAATTAACTTCTTACAGAGAGAGGAAGGAGGAAAAGAAGGTATAATATATCTATGATTATTTCGTACATTTAGATGAGAAAAAGCAAAATGAATGTCTATTACAAAGACTTGTTCCTAGAATCTGACATTTCCTATTCACTAGGAATCTCTGAAAATCCTGAAACTGCTAACAAGGTGCTCTGGCTAGAGATGAAGATTATGAAGCCAAGACATGACCAGAAAATTATTAAATAAAAAGTTCTATCTTATTTTTAGACTTTCATGAAAAAAAAATCCATTTTCAAGTGAATCTAAATATTTCCTTTGAAGGAGTGAGGTGACCTACAAGATGTTAAGTACGTGGTGTGACTAACTTTATAGGGTGTGGGGAATACAACATAGTAAATGTAGAAGCTACAAGCTTTAATATTGTTACCCAGCCAGTAGACAGCCCAAAACTAACTGAGAGGCTGTACTAGTCCACATCTCAGTAGAAATACATCAGAGAAAAAGTGTAGCAGCGTGAAGATCTTTCCCCCCCTACATCTCTTTAGCTCTGAAAGTATCCAAACACAATATACTTAAAAGAAAGATTGGAAAGAGTGGGGGGGAAAAAAAAAAAAAAAAAAAAAGATTGGAAAGACATCAGTGCTTGTCAACTTAGTGGAAAGAGAACACAATTTGCTCTCTTCAACATTTCTGAGTTTTGAAGAGTCATAGGTTTTGACACTGTAAGCTCCATTATAAGATACACAATATAAAATAATGAATGTCAGATCTTAATCTCTTTCTTCAGAACAAATTATACCTTACACCTCATGCCCCTCAAAAATGACTACGAAAAAGAAAACTACATCAAAAGAATATAAGATCTTTGAAATTCCCTACACAGAACTGGGCAAGTACAGCAGAAACCCCTACAATGCTAATACATGGAAAATATTTTCAGTTACTGAATAGACCTTCCTAACCCTCAGGAAGTCAAATATAGGACACATTGGTTTATAGCTCTTTAGGTAAACTACTAGACATAGGATATGAGGAGGGAAGGAGGAAAGAAGAGACTAAGGGGGGGGGGGGGGGGGGGGGCGCGG
>JAWWEU010000081.1:19004588-19054815 GCA_035583155.1 Acropternis orthonyx
TTAATTAGACATTGGCTATGTTCTATAGATAAGATAATTAAGTAGAGTTATAAATTTGTAGAATGCTGTATGCCCGGTGCGCATGTGTCATTGTACTCTGATTGCTAATGCTTTAGCCGAACTTTCAGTAAAAGACCTTTTTCTGCCTTCACCCTGTCGTGAAAGTTTTCTTCCCTTGGATTTACGGCAACACTCCAAATGATATTTGATTGTTAGTCTAGCCTGGCAGCCAAATATTGACGTGATATCTTTTCTGGGATTATATAATTAAAGATTAATTTGTAACTCTGGGGAAGTGAGGCAGAGCAGAGGATATTCCTTTTAACAGTCTTTACATTAATGAATCAAAATTTTTGCCAAGTTGTTTTGTAGTCAATTTGGATAAGCTTTTTTTCACCAAATCCTTGAAGAACAAAAATAGTGTCAACTTTAAATAACATGTTTCTGTTCAAAACTTTAAAATTAAGTGCTTTAGGGGGGAAAGTTAATGCAACAAAACCAAAAAATATATTTTACATATTTCCTAAAAAAACCCTACAAATGTATATCAAAGCAAAATTGATCAGTTACAAATAGCTTTGAGATTGTCCAGTCATTTATATACTCTCAGTGTTTTATGATACAAAAAATAAGCACTTCACAGCAAAGAAAGATCATACCTGAAATGGCTTAGTACTGCTGACGTAGAGTGTCTGTCTGATCCATCTGTTTTCTTGATTTCCAAACTTGTACCACAGCAGCCATCCCACAGCATTACTCACAGTTCTTCGGAAGACTGACAGTTTGTAAACTTGTTTTCCAAACATATGATAATGGAAGCGGAAAACACAGGTTCCATTGGCAGAAGGGTTGAAGAGAGGACTAAGCAAAACTGCTTTGTCTTGGAATTGGCGTGGCTCAGAGGATTCCATGTAAAGGTAGTGTCCCCTGGCTGTGCCTGTCGTGTGATCCTTTAATGGGCCTGTATTAATTGTGGGGGTTGGACCGTGTATTCTGATCCAGTCAAAGTCATCCTTCCCACTCTGCTCCCAATTACACAGTCCATTTTCAAAGTCACACTGTAGGTCAGGATCTGAAAAGTAAACAGAACAGACTGTCAAAAAAACAAAACAAAACAAAACAAAAAAACCAACCAAAACAAACAGACCAAAAAAGGCAGTATCAAAAGGGGATAATGCTTTAATATCTTTTTTATCCTTGCAAAAATTTCTTTCTAATTTACAGAAGAAGCCCATATCATCTTCTTGAGAGGATAAACAAACACTTGTCTGTACATAAAAGAGTTACCCTCTCTTTCAATATATACTGGTCAAACTGTACATAATTTATTGACTAAAAAACTGTGAAAAACATTTTATTACCTTGTTATTGATTTCATGTATTATTACAATTAAAGTATGTAAAGTTCTTTAACTGAAACTGAACTGAGTAAAGGAGTTAAAGCTGGGGTTAATCAAATGAAATAAACCACAGGATACAGTCTTGTAGGTATGTGTAATAAGTGATCTATTTTTGCATTGCAGATATAGTCCTAAAATTGGGTTGTTATGGTTTAGATCTTTATTATCCTCAATAATAGTAGCGTGATAGTTTTTTCAAGGCTAAATTCAAGAGAGGTCTTCGTAACATAACTGCACTTTCTTATTTGACACCAAGGAAAAATATACTGATTAGCCCAATAATTTCTAATGTAAAACAATAAAATGTGTCAGAGGTGGTGAGTTTGCATTCCAGCTTTGCATCTGCTCTTCATAAACAGTAACTGAAATGATAGCCAGTTCTTTTTTAAATTAAGCTCTTACTTTTAATGATGTTTAAAAGTGCAACTCATATCTTACTGTAGACCTCTAAGTGGTATATAAAGTAGATGGACATTCCACAAGGGAGAAAACTAAGGCTGGAAAGCCTTCACTTTCTTTTAAATTCAGAGCAGTTTTAAGTTGATATTCAGCAAATATCACTGCAGACTGATATATCCTCAAGCATGTAAGGTGTCCCCTGATTCTCAAACTGATTGTGATTTGCATAATTTAGTTACCTCAAGATGTGATAAAGCAACTGCTAGATAATTTTATTTTGTATTAATGTTCTTAAGTTCTTAAAATTGATGAATGCATACTTCGGGGAGAAAACCATCAACAGCACGCTTCAGCACTGCAAGGTGAATGTCAAAAATGTGAATTACTCATGGCTTTCTTCAGTACTTACAAGTTCTTTCCTTGAAAGGGACAATTATGTCCAGCATGACTACTATCTTTAGTACAAATATTTTCTCTTTTTTTTTTTTTTTTTGATAAAAAGAGTATAGGTCATAAGAAGAGATAGCACATAAACTCCTCTCAGTCCATGAGTATGTCTTTCACTGTATTTCCATCAGTATAATTAAAGATAGCATGTTGACCCAAATCAACTGGCAGCCTTCATATGCTCTCTTTTAAAATAAACTTGTAATGTGTTTATGTTTTACACAAGTTAAAGAAATATAACTGGTTTGGATAAAGAAGATTGAATTTCATTTACCCTCAGCTGTAACTCATATGCATTTAAGTTTAAAATTATCATTCTGTTTCATCAGTAACTATATTCAATGCAATCATCACTGGTTATGAGACTGGTAGGCTGTAACAGTTCTGTGCTTTTTCACTCCAGGGATGAACTGGCAAGTAAATTTTTGTGTGATGTAAAGTAAGTGATAACAGGAAGTACTTACTACAGCTGTCTTCATCTGATCCATCCCCACAGTCATCCACAAGATCACAGACCAATAAACTGTCAATACATGCTTTTGTCTCTCTGCACCAGAAGTGATTTGGACCTTCACAACTTAATGCTGAAGGTGGGAGAGCACAGTTTTCAAATCTAATATCATCAATTGCTGAGATGCCATCATAAACACCCAGACTGATTTTATCAAGTGAAAATTGGAAAGGATGTGGAAGTCGTCCAAGCTGAATGACTGCCTTCAACCACTGATTTCCCTCACTGTAGTATGTCCTCCAAAGGACAGTAGGCTGTTTCAGCCCATCCACAAGCAACTGCAACTCTGCTGCCCCAACTGACTGCCCATAATTGTAATACCTAAAATGATAAAAAAAAGAGTGTTAAATGGGCAAATGATAAAAATGGACCACATCAGGTACAATGACCAGTATCTTTTCTGTTACATCTCTATCACTTGCAGGAAGTCCACAGTGCCTATTTCCAGTTTACCTGGAATCCATTATCTGAATCATGCGAGGCTAGGCTGCTCTATCAGTCTAGGCTTCATTTCAAGAACTGAAGATTTTCATAGAGGAAGCATACTTCATTAAATTAAATCTCCTAACTGAAGAGACACATTTACTTTCATATAAATCAACAAGCACTACTCACTTAAAAGCATAAATTTTTTTTTTAAATTTGATTCAGTACATAATAGTAAATTTTCAAGAAGGAAAAACACAAAACTTAATGAATGCAAAAGTACACCTTGTATCTATGTTAGTTATTGTTAACATGTTGCCTTTTATAGCATTTTTTGGAGAATCTCAAAGCATTTAAAAATAACATATACTTTGGCAATTGTACAACAAAACTGAAAGTAGAAATATAACCAACAACCTGTAATTTCCAGACCTACACTCCAACTTCAAGTCATAAGATTTGGATAAAAAAGACATTTCCTCTTCTTGTTTCAGATGTATTTGACTTTACTCAGACAAACTTCACTTAGTAACATCAAGGTCTAGCCAAATGTTTATTTAAACAGTAGCACCAATTTGACTTTAGTAAACAAATTATCACAGTTAAGTCCTTCTTTCATCTTTGACAAGACTGCAGAAAGTCTGCAACAAGAAAATAACTAGAACTGTTTGTTTGAATTTGGTTATTGATTTTTTTTTCTTTTTGTGGGTTTTTGGTGGTTTTATTTGGAGTTTTTTATTGTGCATATAAAAAAAGAATTGGAAGTAAAGCCACAATTCTCACTCTGGAACTTTTCTTTAAGATGATGAAATCTAATTTTGAATACTGTAGATAACTCAAGGAACTACTAGATTTTTCAGTCCTTTCCAGTTCTTGAACAAAATTCCACATTTTTAAATTTATTTAATGGAAGAATTGTTAGCAAAAAGACTGGTATTTGCCCATGTATATGCAGGCACAAACCTTTACTGTAATTTTGCTCAGAGCCTGAAAACAAAATCATCCCTTGTTTCAGTTCTGTCCTCCAAGTGCTTCAGCCTATGTCTGCTTATTGTTCATGAAGGCTATATAATTACAGAATAAAATGAAATAAATACTTCAGAGAAATGTGTGTCTATTTCAGTCCAAGAGAAGCAATGTGAGATGATACAGGAATTTTATATCTAAATGATTTCATACCAAAAGGACAGTGTGCAATTTGATCCAGTTTGCCTGAACTTTGGGCTTCGTAGGCGAGCTATTTGTGAAATGCTGCTGCTGTTCTTCAGAATGAACATAAAATGACCTATTAAAATAAAACAGAAAGCAACTTTTCAGAATGAAGATATAAAGAGTTTCTAAAGGCTTTTAAAGCGTTCATGGCCTCCACTTAAACTCTGGTTAAAGAGCAGGTTTGTCTATTCCATTTCTCTGTTTCTAGGCCTGGCTTTTCTTACCTTCGGGCTTGTTGTAGGTGTGATCCTGCGGAGGAGCTTGCTTCTGAAATGCAGGTGGGAGAGCATTACTGGAACTTCTTACCCAGTCAAAGTCATCTTTATTTACAGTTTCAATCCAACCACAGCTCTCTCTTTCAAAGTCACATATAGCAGCTGAAATGAAGAAAGATATATTTTATACAGCATTATTAAACAAGTTTTGCAGTATGCAAAGCCCCATCCAACCTGGCCTTGAACACTTCCAGAGATGGAGCACCCACAACTTCTTTGGGCAACCTGTTCCAGTGTCTCACCACTCTCACAGTAAAGAATTTCTTCCATACATCAGGTTTTCCTCTTCTACATATTATAAGAAATCCTCATTAAATCACAAAATTATATTTTCAAGTCCTGAAATTATAACAGGCTTTTAATGGAAAACATTAAGAAAATTATTTAAATATTTTAAGCCATAATTTATTAATCATGTACATAAAATAAATAGAACAAATATTCAGGCATGACTGTCAGAATTCTATTATTATTTTATAACTATTATCACAACTTTGAGTGGTCATATTATGGTATAGAATATGCACATTTCAGAATCATGTGAAGTCTCTCAAGGAATAGGATTACATCAGTGTTTATTTATGAAAGATATTGGAGGATTTTTTTATTTGTTGGGTTTGGTTTTGTTTTGGTTTTTTTTCTCTTTAGAAACTGTGTCACATTAAGTTATACATAATTTTTAGAAAGAATGAAAAATTAATAATGAGGTAAATTAGTATTATTGTCAGCTATGGCTTCTAAAAAGACACGATTTTGTGGATTATTTATTAAACAAAGCACATATAAATTCAGTTAGCTTAAAAAAATCATTCCACAAATATGAAAGAACAAACAATGTTTAAGAGATCAAAGAAAATATAATTTTGCAATACATACAGTGTATGTGGGTCAGAAATGTCAACAATAAAATGATGTAGATCAAATGTGAATAAAACACAGAAGGAAGTAATTTTTTGACAGAATGTTTTGATCGAATAAAATGAAGACAAAATATACCTACAAATAACCAAGGACCCAGGCATGAGAAAAATGACTCAAAGTCCCCTGACAGAACATAATGATAAAAGAACATGGACAGCTATTTTTGATTTGCTTTTTGCTGGTTAGAAGAAACCATTCCATATTCCCAGCAGAACAGCAACAAATAATATGACAGACCTTGGACACAGATGGTTACGCCAAATGAGGCAAATAAACAAGATAAAACTGTTAAGTCTGAGCCCAGACTTCTTGCATCTGTAACTTGTAGCACAGACAAAACACAAAAGAAAGGATGCACCAGACCATTTAGTTTAAGCATGGATGAATACACTGAGATAAAATAACCCTGAAATCTTCAACTAAATCTCACACCAGCTATTTAACAGCTAGGGAAAATATATGAATAGAGCAAGCTGGTAGAGCCTGGGTGAAATGTACTTGGATCTTGATGCTTGAGAACACTTCAATTACCTGATTGTCTTGTCCTGTAACTTCTTTTACTGGTACTTCCATTTCAGACAGATTGTGCAGAAAATAAGGCTGTTGCCTGGATAGTTCTATAGTTTCTTTCACAGTGAACTCACAAACTGCTTTGCCTTTTCTCCTAATATTTCAGTTTTTGCTTTTCTCCTATTTCTTATTTTTTTTTTAAATGCTCTCTTTATACCCTATCCATCACATGACTCTATGGACTCTACCAGGCTGTCTTCCTTCATGTATTTGATGAATTTATCTTTAGTGTTTCTTAAACTTCTTGCCATCTCAGTAGAGTTTTTACACTTAACCTACCAAAATTTGTCATATTTTGTATCCTTCTCAGTTAGACAATACTTCAATTATCTGTTTTATGCTTTTTAATCTCTCGTGGCATCCATGTCACCTGTATGGATGCATTTTTTCTTTGCTGCCTTTTTTAACAACGTCCCTAAATAATCACAAAGGAATCAGAGAGATACAGTGAGCACAGCATTTAAGATGGGTTTTCTTTGTGCTTTGAGAGGGCTGCCTTTACATCTTCAGTAGACTTAGTTTTCTCTGGGCTGACTTGTACCACAAGACTCTAGATTTCTTTCTGATTTTGGGTTCTTATGCAAAGTGCTTTGTTGTTACAAAGTGTAACTCCAGACATACTCAATAAGTTATTTTAACATCCCTTTTCAAACACACTGAAAAGTGTTACATTTTCTATCCTAGTTACTATTTCCTAATTTCGTTATATTCACTCAGTCAAATAAGACTACTTTGTATGTGAACTGATGTAATTTCTACAGTGAAAAACTGAATAGAGGTCAATTGAAAAATACTACAAGAGTTCATCAGCAAGAAGCAAGTCACTATTTGAAGTTCAAATAGTTGGATCTTTACAAAATCCAAGGCAGTTAACCCTTCTTTCACTTTCCATCTCCAAATATTATCTGCTACAATTTCGGAAAAAAAAAACCCAAACCAACAACCAAGAACAACCAAAACACACACACTTCGCGCACTTAAAGGTAAAGGTTTAGGACAAACAGAAATGACAGTTTCCTGTACAGATGGCTACAGGAAACAAAACACTGCAGAGCATTTTCTTTTGCTAATTTCTGTTGGGAAATCCATTTCAATAGCCATGACATTGCAAGAGACCTCCTTGTGATATCAGTCATGTGGGCTCTTTAGTAATAGACAAACATTATGTGTACATAACACAGAGATGTGCATCTCTTGTGAAATGAGAAACAGCTTTGCATACAAGACAGGCAAAATATACAGACTGAAAGGATTTTGTTATAAATAAATCTAGTGATTTCACTGTGCAACTCCATTTTTAACAACTGCACTATGTCTCCTAACTTAGTTGTAGGAGTTGCAAAGATTAAGATGCTTACAGGGGAGAAATAAAATTCTGTAAAACTTCCATAAAATTGAAAGGAAAGTTCCTGGGTTCACTGAATAAAAATAAGATCTAGTGGTCACCATTCAGATCATCTCGTTATTCACTCTGTTTTCTCTGCCACTGATGCTTTGTGTCACTAAACAGGAGTAACTATAAAACGAGACAAACTTTTTGCCAAAAAAGACTATGTATACATTTGCTGAAAGAAGTAGAAAAGTTGGACTCATGTCTTCTGGGTGCCCTAGAAATTCTAAAAGTGTGTGTGGTCTCTGTCAGGAAAATGCCTTTTCTCTTTCTTCAGTGCTCTTCCTTTCCACAACCTGTTTCCCATTTTACCTATTCCATAACTGTTCTTCTCTGACCCTTTATCTCAGTCCTAGTATCACTTTAAAAACTGGAAATCTTCACTCTCTTACCTCCTTTCCCCAAAGAGCTCCAGATCCTCTCATCTAGTCTCAGCTCTCTGTCACTTAATTACAAGTTTTATACTGATCCCTTCCAAAGCATAACTGCTCCACATCTTGATTCTTCATTCCCATTCTTTCCTTGTTTTATTCTCTCTTACCAACCTTCTCATCTTCCATTACAGTTATGTCTCCTGAGGCTTTATCACAGCCACTTTGACCTGCTGGTCTTAGTCATTCCCCTACAGCAACATACGTCCCCCCTGTCCTGCCTTTCTCCAGCCTCCTGGTTACTTCTCTCCCACACCAGCAATCTCAAGCAATGCAGCCTTTGAAGACATTCCTTTCTTCCTCCACTGTCAAAGGTTTTGTTTCTATGTAGATAGCATTTTAGTCCCATCCCTTCCTCACATCTTCCACGAACTGATTCTAATGCCATTGTCTAGGCACTTCCACTCTCAGGTACCTACTCCAATTTACAAGCTGACAATCTTTCCTCTCCTTGAACTTAAGTCCATCTTTCTGATCTGTCTGTTGTTTCTGGTCTCACCTTTAAAAACTAATACTTTGTCTGGCTGAAATGGCAAGCAAATGAGACATAGTTTTTGACATGCAAGATTTGACTCTAAAATTAAGATTTAGGAATATATAACCACAGCAGAAGTTTTATGCTTTGGAAAGATTAGTAATGGGAAATATGGGGAATGTTTCTTATAATACTAAGGAGATTTTTATTACTTATACAAAGATAGCAGTTAGAAACCAAATAATGTTTATCATTGAACAATTACACCACAAAAGTAGTTTTTAAGAAACAACACGTGCATCATTATCTTTACTTGCCTTCTAACTCAAAGGTACATAAAACCCTGTACAAACATGTAGATTATGTCCAGTTTATTAGTTACTTAATTGAAGACAAACCTTAGCATGCTTGTGCTGCCCTAGATTGTGCACCATAGAATAACAACCATTAAATGCATCTTTGATTTAGACATAAATACAAAACAATACCATGTCTGTATGTGTGCTGGTTTGGCCTGGGGTAGAGTTGATTTTCTTCACAGTAACTGGTATAGGGCTGTGTCTTGGTTTTGTACTGGAAACAGGGTTGATTATTGAGGGATATTTTAATCACTGCTGAGCAGTGCTTACAAAGAGTCAAGACTTTTCCTGCTGCTCACACTGCCTCACCAGCAAGGAGCTTCTGGATGCACACAAATTTGGGAAGAGACACAGTCAGGACAGCTGAGTCCAGCTGACCAAAGTGATATTCTATACCATATGGTGTCATGCTCAGCAATAAACTAGTGGGGAATGTTTAGAGTGATGGTGTTTGTCTTCCCAAATTACTGTAATGCATAATTGAGCCTTGGTCTTCTGGAGATAGCTGAACACCTGCCTGCTGATGGGAAATGGTGAATGAATTCCTTGTTTTGCTTTGCTTGTGTGCACAGCTTTTGCTTTGCCTATTAAACTGTCTTAATCTCAATCCACAAGTTTTCTCACTTTTACTCTTCTGATTCTCCCCCTCATCCCACCAGGGGAGTGAGTGAGAAGCTACATGGGGCTGAGCTGGGGTTAAACTACGGCAGGCACATGGGGCTCGAAGGGTTTGAGATAATGGCAGGGTGATTGAAATGTGTTGGATCAAATTTAGAGCTCTTACTGATGTTGAGATCCTAATTGGCACACTCCTGTTCTTGCCATGGGGCTTGCTTTCCTGACTGTTTATTAGAGCCTAGTGCTTGTTAGTAGCTGCTTTATGTTTTCATTGCTTGCTGTACTGCTTATCACCTTACTCTGCTGCACCTGGGATATTCTGATACCAACACAGGTGATGTGCCTGCTGGCAGACGGCCAAGTCATCACTGCTGTTGTAGTGGAAGGAACAGACTGAACTCCAGTGTGAACTCGAGTCAAAGGGACACCCTGGAGTGTGGCCTGTGGCCAAGAATAAGCCAATGCCAGAGCAGGTACACCTTGAAGCATGTGTGGCCATGGTTATGCCTGTGCTGCAGCAGCTATAACTCTCAATGGTAAGTCCACGCCAGAGAAGGCACACCTCAAAGTATCTATGGCTTTGGATAAATCAGTGCTGCACACTTTGAAGCATCAGTGACTGTGCACAGGGTTATGATGGAGCACCTCAAAGCATGCAACCATAGATAAACTCATGAAAATATGTTATATTTTTATCAAACTGTAAATTATTTCATATTTATTTTATATATAAACCCTACATAATTATTCCTGATAGTCCACACCATAAGTAGACAGAGGAAAAAAAAAAAGCAAACACAAAAGATGTAAGGGAAGAAATAGCAAAGGTCAGACAGACTATCAAGAATACATTCATGTTACCAGACTGCTTTCCAACCTGATCTTATTCCTATTCCATCATCATAGTTCTTAGGCTGGAAAAGTGAGCATTTAGACTCTACTAAATGCATAGGATGTAGACCTTAGAAATCACACTGCACATTCATCTTCCAGAGCACAAACACACAGTGTGACAGGTATGTTAGTCGCTGCTGTAAATCTGTAGTTGGAAAAAGGCTGTCTCTTTTCTCATCTGCTTTAATGCACAAAAGTCACGTATAATAGCTTTATGGTCACTGTAAATTTTTCATCTGTAGAAGAAAAGTTATGGTCTAATAGTCAGGGCTAGTAGCCCTCAAAAAAGAAAACATTAAGTGGCTTATTTTTTTTTTTTAATACTTTTCACAACTAATCAGAATAAATTTGAATTATTCCTTCAGTTCAGGACATGTATTTTTGTAAAATGCAACTAAGAAACCTGGAAGAAAGAATAATCTCATCATGTGTCAGTATCAAGAACATGAATGTGCTTCTAAGGTCAAAGGAACAGAGCAGAGAACACAAATTCACTGAGCCTTGTATATGAAGAGAAGTAACAGAAGCTTTCTTGCAAAAACTGGGAGCTCAAAGATCTACTTTTAGGTAAAAAAGACAGTCTAAGAAGTTGAAATCTTCCACTGAATTCTTCCAGGCCTGAGAGACAAGAACTTATTTGAGCAGTAGTGAAAACCAAGAGGTATCTTGAAGAATGGATGTTGTGAGATATGAAAAGTTTGTGGAGACCCTGCTTATCAATGGATCTAGTGGATCCAAGCATCTAAGAAAATCATCTTGCTGGAATTTCAAATAATATGATTTAAATGAAATATATTTTGAAAGACACTGAAAGCCCACATAATCATCTTGCCTGGTTCTCATATGAAGAGGAAAATCATTAACAAGGTTAAGGTGCACACAATCACTGTTAGATTGAACAACATGGAAAACCATGTTAATACTGATGAAAGGAACAATGCAGGTGCAAAAGGTGAAGTCAACAAAAATCTAGTTCAGTCTAGTTCAGAAATTAGGAAAGATGTGTGAGAAAAACTAAATGCTTGCATCCAATTGCAAAAATATACATAACAAATATAGAAAGGAATGGTGCACCAAATAAGAATGAAGATGGTGAGATACCATTTGAGAAGAATTATAAAAACTATTATAAGAGTGTCATGGACTACCAGACTAATAAGCTGAAAAGTAAGTTTGTTGCTTGGAAATGGTCAACTTGCTAAACTACTTGCAGGGCCCTTTGTATACTACATTCTGCTTCTCACTTTACAAGGTGTAGTGCTAACACACACTGAGCCACTTCAGCAATAACAATGATATATAAGTCAGCAACATATTTAGAGCAAGGATCACCATAAATATAAAGATTCCAGTGTTTAACCTTTAGCATGTCATTGTTAATGTATTGTCTGGGTAACTGAGACTGATATAATAAAAGTGTCTTCAGTCATATAATTAGAGGAAAAAGAAAGAGGAAACTGTTGCCATATAGGCAACTTGTAATTAAGGCTAGTCTAGGACTGATTAAACACATAACTGGACATTTGTATTCACCTTTCTGTATAACGTTGAAATGGAAATACAGGCTGAATAACTGAAAGGAAATATAAATGGCAAAAAAAACCCAGTAGATCTTAATTTTCTTGATTAAAAGCTACCAGTTCACTGCTATCCAAGAGCAGTGAAAGGTGCATGCAACTAAATCTATTTAGAACATTTTTAATTAAGTTGTTGATTTGGAAGTGTTATTATTTTGTCAGAGGACAAATACCCAGTACCTGAGTTTAAAAAGGGTAATGGGAGAACAAACCAGACTATCATAACTCAATGCTGCATAAGAGTTGAAAAAACATCAAGTAAATCAAACAACAATGGAGTGTTTTCATATGAGTAACGTGCAGGGAGGGAGTAAAGAAGTAAAAGGCCTTCTCAGTACTGCCCAGTGAAACGACAAAAAGTAACAGGAATTTGTTGTACTGAAAGGATGATCAAACACTGGAACAAAGGTGTCCCAACTGGCTGTGTAGTCTCCATCCTCACAGATAATCAGAACAGAACTTTGCAAGGCTCTGGGCATCCTGCTCTGGTGGGCCCTGCTTTAAGCAGTGTGGCATTTAACTGGATGATCAGCAGATATCCCTTCCAACCTCAACTGCACTGTGGTAGCATCAGAATTTACTCTGGCTCACCAGAGGAAGGACATTCTGCTTAGTGAACATTTAACAGTTTTTTTCTGGTTTTAACTAATCAGTTATCTAAGAAAACAAAATGCTGTAATTATTTCTTTTACCTGTTAATAGTCAAATAGATTTTTGTTTAACTGATCAACAGATCGCAAATATCCTAATAAACCCTATAAAATATAAGCAGTGAATTTGGATTGTATTAGCATCTGTGAAGAAGCTTATGCTTTGTGATCCATAACATGGTACAGAAAATAATTTCAGGATCTTGTCCACAATATTTCTGCTATTCTTGTGAAAACCTTCATGCTGTATTTTTTAAAAGGAAACTTGTATTAAATACTGCTCATGGCAACTGCCTTTGAAAACACATCACGACTTTTACAGCAAAGTTGATAGTTCAAAGAAAGAGACTCATTTTCAAAAGTGCAAAGTATAACCATGATTTCTTATGCAGAGCAGGCAACTGAATGAATCAAAAAGACTTTTGAACCTACATATTAGAGACCTTGAAACATATCCAAGCTCCCTGCTGGCTGTACATTGGAGATGGACTCTGAGATACATCATGTAGCTCTATTTTCCCATGGGTTTGTTTCCATGTAGACACAGCCCAGGCATGTAGCCCTGACGGGAGTCACAGCACATCCAAACAGAAAATGCTGATTCAGCTAATATTGTGTCTGTGTCCATCTTTGTGGTATCGGTGACAGCTGTGGCATCTTCACATCAAAATTAAGTGCACAAGTCATACAATTTGAATGCAAACCTGTGAGCACTGCATTAGCATTATAAAATAAAATACTATCTTTCAATCAGTAGCTTCTACTAAATAATTAATCAAAAACTTTTTTCTGCTTTTAGTACTAAGAAGGAAGTAGTTGCTACAGAAAATAAAAGGGGGAAAATTCACAGAACAGAATCAAAGTGAAGTAACTATTTCTCAAGAGTTTTTACTTCTAATTAAATTGCAAGATTTATGAAGTCATGAAAGCATTGCAAATAGGACAAACAAACAGAGTCAGAGGAGCTTAAGAACACAGATTTTTAAATTTTCACTTACGGCACTTGGCTTCATCATGACTATTTGAACAGTCAGGCATAAAATCACAAAATTTGTTAGATGAAATACATTGTCCATCCCCACATGAAAAAAATCCCGCTGTACAGTAAAATGATGAAGCATTAGCATCTGCAAATTCTGTTTCCCCTTAAAAATCAGAAAAGGACATGTAAGTAAAAACACACACATATATAAAAGTATAAGTAGTGCTTTTTTATCATCTTCTAATATAGCGATGTACTCAGCATAAGGAACATAGCATCATCTATGAAGTGTGCTAGATTATATCACCATTGATAAGAAACACAACTGATCTTAGTGTCTGATCTCTTAGACTGTGTATTATTCTCCCCAATATTCAAACTTCTGTGTGAAAAATTATCAACGACACCTTAGTGTTACACAGCCAGGCTCCTGTTCAGAGGCGAAGGGCTGTGTACAGCTGTCTGCTCTTTCCCTTGAAATCAGGAACAGGTGGTTTCTCTGTGTTCAGATCACAGTGAAAGCTGCAAGAAGCCAAAAGCTGAATGCTGCACCACTACTAGCTTGCACCTCAACCTTCAACACATTAGAAAACATCACAAATTTCAATGAATGGGGAAACAAAAAGCCAGGATCTACTGGTTTTATTTCAGTAGATCTCTGAAAAGTGAGCACGTGAGAGAGGAATGACACGCAGCTTTCCATCTTTACCATGTAACTTAACCTTTTAAAATACTCTTATTTCTACCCAGACAGGGCTATTTTTAAAAAACCACTCCTTTCTAAAAGCATTATCTTTGTAACTAATGGGTATATGGGGAGGAAAAATAATTAAAGTAAATTATCATTTCCTTAAATATTTAGCTATTATCAACCTGTATATAGAGATCAGAGAAACCTTAAAACCAAAACAATTAATGTTTTCTATTATGCCTTTACATTTTTCAGTAGAGAAGAAATTCAGCTATCTGCTGGCTGTAACTCAACATTACTCCTACTGCATATGTGCCCATGCCATTTTTGAAAAGTAGCTATTAGTATCATGATGACCAGAAGCAGCAGTCTGAC
Organism: Acropternis orthonyx; assembly: GCA_035583155.1. Lineage (NCBI taxonomy): Eukaryota > Metazoa > Chordata > Aves > Passeriformes > Rhinocryptidae > Acropternis > Acropternis orthonyx. The sequence continues at coordinate 19,019,192 of JAWWEU010000081.1, forward strand.
AGAAGGTTACATTATTTTATATTTCCATCTGTTGGCACTTCAAGACTATAGACTGTGAGTAAACAGTCAAGTATAGTGGACACTTATTATTCTTTAGATATTGAACAGTAATAATGGGAGAAGACTCTTTTCCTAAAGGTAGTGCAGTGGAATTTGGTCTTTAATGGGAGATACAAGACGTTTTGCTTCTGCCTTTGCATCCAAATGTGAATGTGAGCAGGTACTACATAGCAAGCAGTATGTGGAAATTCCCACCCAGCTCACTTTGCAGAATTAGGGAAAACTACTTGTAGCAGCTACTGTGTAACAGAGAGATGAGAGCCTTCATTACAGAATCATAGAATGGTTTGGGTTGGGAAGGACCTTAGAGATTATCTGTTTCCAATGCCTCTGCCATGGTCAGGGACACCATTCACTAGACCAGGTTGCCCAAGGACCCAGTCAACCTGGCCTGGAACACTTCTTGGGAGATGATTTATTACAGCATATAAACTTTTTTTCTCAGATTATTCTCTACTTTATTAAATGTGTTTTCAAGCTGTCGGTCAAATCACAGTTTTACATAACAGACGTTGGGGATAATGTACTGAAAGCCACAAAACTTGCCTTTACTTTCCTGGCTGACACCTGGAAATGGTCTATTGACAACTACGCATTCCTCTGTTACACTGATGCCATCAATTGCAACAGTAGCATTTGCTGTTAGAATAGTACCTCGGAAAATAATCTGTAAAGACAAAAAGTTAGTTCACTAAAAGTGACATGATAAAAAGACATATATACACATATATATATTCTGTTATAATTTATGAATTTTGCACAGGAAGTAATTACTGCCTAAAACCAGCTCTAAATACCAGCCAGGGAAAACTACAATTGAGATTTTACCAGGTCAGAAATTTGTTCCTCAACTGTCAAAGCCATAGTTACCTTTACCTGTGCAAAGTTTTGCAACCCAGATGACCTTGCTTCAACTGAAACTGGTAAAAGCCATCACTATTGAATGAATGGTCTTCCTGCTGGAACAGCTAAAAGTCATAGAACTTCTTAAATTAGCTATTCAGGGTTACCAAATAAGATGATTTACAACTCCATTTAATTGTGTTCATCTAATACTGTGCCTGCTGAAGTCAACAGCATGTGGTACAGTAAATATAGGGACTGTAAGGATGCATTTGTAAATACAAGGAAACATTCAGGTGATCATAAAAGGGAATAAAGTAATTAATAAGTTACCAATAATTTCCTTTATTTTTGAACATTTTTTGGATGAGACATAAAATTAAAAGACCAAAACTGGAACTTTCATTTGCTGAATCCTTATATTTGAGTTGCTGATTTCCCTAACTGGTCTAAGTTTAAGCAAAGTGTAGCCTGACACTACGTTAAAATAAAATTGAAAACTGCTAATTGGTTCTGTGATCAGTGCTGCAAATTGAAGTATCTGCACTGTCATATTGACTTCTGTGTTCGCGAGGATCATGGAACAGGTCCTGCAAACATTATGCTAAGGCACAAGGAGAAAAGGGAGGTGATTCATGACAGCCAGCACAGATTCACCAGTGGCAAGTCCTGCCTGAGCAACTTAGTGACCTTCTATGATTGAGTGACTGCATCAGTGAAGGGCTATGGATGTCAGTTATCTGGACTTCTGTAAAGCCTTTCACATGACCCCCACAACATGGCCTTTTCTCTAAATTGGGGAGAGGTGGATTAGGTGGGTAGACTGTTAGGTGGCTGAAGAATTGGTTGCATGGTTACATCCCGAGGGTAGTGGTCAAAAGTTCAGAGTCCTGATGAATGCCAGTGACAAGTGGTGTCCCTCAGGGATCTGTATTTGTACTAGTGTTATTTAATATCTTCATTTATGACACAGGTGATGGGATCAAGAGCAATATGCAGATGACACCAAGCTGAGTGGTGTGGCTGACACAACTGAGGGATAGATGCCAGAGGGACCTGGACAAGCTCAAGAAGTGGGCCCATGGGATTCTCATGAGGTTTAACAAAACCAAGTGCAAGATACTACACCTGGGTCAGGGCAGGTTGCCCAGAGAAGCTGTGGATGCCCTGTCCCTGGAGGTCTTCAAGGCCAGGCTGGATGGGGCTCTGAGCAATCTGGTCTAGTGAAAGGTGTCGCTGGCAATGGGGGTTGGAATTAGACGATCTTGAAGTTCCCTTCCAGCAAAAACCATGATTCCATGATTCTTCTGTCTGTAGGCAACATAATTTGGCCCTCACTCTGATAAGGAGTTTCTATAGCAAGTTCATTTTTAAAAGCTATTGCACTATTGTTACTTGATGTTTACTACAAAAAGTTATTCTAGTGCATAGAATACTGAAACAATAGCCACATTCTTTAACAGATACACCTATGGAAAAAGCAGAATGAAATGCTTTTTCATGTGAGCACTGAGAAATAGAAATTCTCTTTTTACACTTAATTATAAAAGTAAATTAATTCTAAAAGCCAATTTGGAGTAACTTTTTGAAAGCAGTATAAATGTAATTTCTAATTACCTGAAAAAGTAATTCCTTAGGTGCGCTTTCTATGGGTATATTTGCTTTTGTCCACTTCATCTCAGGCAATCCTGCAATGTCACATAATTTTTCCAAACTTCCATCCAATGCAGTTCTCTTAAAGACAGAAAGCTGGGAACCTTGAGATAACTTGTGCCAAAATCTCACCTGTTGAAGAGTTTTTAATGAAACACTTAAAAAATTATATAATCAATCTGCAATAAGTTCAGCACCAAGTCATATATGTAGATTATAATAAAGAATAACATGACAGGTCTAAACAAAGACTTGGCATAAAAGAAGTGAATGTATGAAATTATAGCATGTTAAAGAGCAGCATCGTGTCTAAAGATAAAACCATATTTAAAAGTAAAGGTTATTTTTACAACTTTTAACTTGTATCTATCAACTGATTCAGACAATGATATGACCCCCTTTGTGTTTAGCTTAGTAAGCCCTTAGAAACTTCTCAAAGAATATTTTTCTGTCATATATGCTGAATATATGAGTTTCATAAACATGTTAATCTCAGAAGTGCAGTCATTGAGATACTCATATGAAAGAAAACTTATGATTTTTTATTTCCACAATCAACATAAATGAAAATTATCTGAAGACAGGTGTTTAAAATAATCTATTAATCTCCTAAAACAGGTGGATTGACCAACATATGACGGTAGGTGAATGAGGCTACAAAAAACTTCTTGTGAAGCAGAGAAGACCAGAAAACAGTGAGAATCACAGTTCACTGTGTCTCCCCTGCACTACAGAGTAAGCCTGAAACACTGAATTTTTTTTTTATTTTTTTTTTTTTTTTTTTTAGTACTACCCAGGCAAAAGTTCAGCTGGTAACTGCAGAGAAGAAATAAGATTTTCAAAGTATAATTTTTTTCCTTCCCCCGAATCCTTCCTGCTTTTTCACAAAGTGATAGACTAAACTTTCTTCAGCTGCAGTACCATTATTTCCCTGCAAAAACCTTCATAATATTTGAATCTTCATGGAGGGAAAACATGAGTTGGATCAGTGATTAAGAAATATTCCTGTTAAAACACACTGTTACATTTCAATATCTTCTGGCTTCATGGCTGGTGGACTCAACCTCTCAATTTCCCTTGGAGTTTCTTTTTTCCCCCACTCATAAAAATCATATCTTATATAAAATAATCTTGAGAGTTATTATTAAAATGAAATACTTTCATGCAATATTTTCCCCACCAAAAAGCTTAAGAAATAGAAAGGAGCAGGTATATATACACTGTTCAAAACTAGTTGTTTGAAGGACAACACTCTAAACAATTTAGATGGCTTTTGTCTGTCAAGCAGTTTTTCAAACAAATTTATGTTTTCATTATGTAAGAAACAAAGTTACTCTCCTTCTCTATGTCTACATGTTCTGCTGTACAATGACTACTGTGCCCATTAAAAGTCATAAACAGAGGACTGGGAATTTGCTTCTACAACTCCAAAATCTTGAGCTAAATGAAGATGTTTCTTAGTTGACATCTACAAAAAGACTCAACTACAAGAAGTTGCAGAAAGAAGTTACTTCTAAGCTTCAATTAACCAGGAAGGCACAATATAAATCTGTTATCCTTAACTCCTATTTTCTTTCTTTCTTTTTTTTTTTTTTAAACCAGCTGAAGCCAAAGAACTTGTAAAGCTGTTAATAAATATAGATCTCTTAATGTGGATCCTTTTATTCTCTCAGTGGGACATTCAACAGAGGGCATCATCTCACATTTATATTCAGAGAACAGAACACACCAATACACATCCTAATGAGCAACCCCTACTCCTTGCTCTTTCCCAGAAATAAAAGTCTGCAAGGAAAATGTGGCAGAAAGCCAGGCTTCCAGTCTTCAAAAACACTGTCTATTCAGACATATATATCCAGGTAAGAACTTGCCCTAGATCTTGTTGAATTTGAGAACTTTAAATAAAGTCAATACATGCATACTTATAATAAAAATTGTTTCTTTTTTGTCTTTGAACTAGAGAAAAATATGTGCATCCCCACTGCATTTGTGTTGATTTTGAATGCAGACCAAACTCTGCAATAGATCTAACCAGAAAAATTCATTGATTCACATATCAGTTGTGCCCAGTTTGCCTTAAGGGCTCCTGAGATAAGCACCTTTAAGGTTCAGATTAAGTTATCTACTCGGCATCAAAGTCTACAAAAGAAAGATGAAACTGCCTAAACAATGCACAGTGTATCCAAAGGGTGTTGGGTATCCCAGGACTAATGTAACATGCAGGGCTTCCATGGGATGCTGTGAGGCCTTATGAGTTCCCTGCAGCTGCATTCTTCTTGAATTTATCCTGCATCTATTTAATTTCTGATGCTTTACAACACTAAAAAGCCACGTGAAGATTAACAACTGAGAGAGTGAATTAAACAACAGCAAGGAACTCTTCCTAAATTGTTTAAGAAGCTTCTACTCCTCAGCTGCAAGTTGCAACTATTGACCTGAGATCTTCTTGATGTATGTAGTCTAAGTCAGCTACAGTGTCAGGTAAAACAGATTTAGTTAAGCCAGCACTTGCTTCAGGTCCCTTACATGAGATAAAACCCAAGTCTAGGTCCTGATTGAATGAAATTCTGTTACTTCTTGGGCCTTCTCAGTGCAGTTCCTTGTTTTCTAACATTTTTATTTTTGAAAAACTTTTTCCAAAGTGCAATTACAAATTCTGTTCTACACTGAGTCTGAAAAATTAAGGACCTAGTCTAAATTTTAATTTGTTTCTTTAAAGCCTCTTATTACCACTGAACACAAGCAAATTATTTTGGCAAGCTTTCTGTCTTTTCCCTTTCTTCTCTGTGTGGCTTTTTAAATCAGAAGGCAATATGCAGTAGTGGAGAAAAAATAACATCATAACTACACAACTTAGCTTCTCCCCAACATGGCATAAGCTTTGAAAAGTTACAGAACAGAAAACAAATAAAAAAAAAAAAAAAAAAAAAAAAAAAAAAAAAAAGCCTCAGGAAAAAAAGCCCAACTTATTGAACTTCACAGTATCTAGTCCCTTTATTCAGTGACCAATCCAATTGGGAATGTTTTCTTATCATGAATAGATGCTGTATATATTTAATATATTTCTTCAAGTTCTGCTTTAAAAACACGTTTTGTTTAAAATTACAACACTAATTATAAACCTGTATTTTCACTTTTCATCTAATACTTTTCCATTTTTCCACCCTCCTGATCCATTTTTTCCAGTTACTTAGATCAACAGCCGTCCTGGCTGGTTGTGTTTGCATTCCTCTACAGAGCCACAAGACATTTGCCAAAAAAAAAGGCATTTAATGGTAGCTCTCAAGTACTGCACTGATCAGCTTAAAATGTATCCTCCTCAAACCATCAGTTAAAATTTAGCACATGTCTGGAGTATGGCAGCTAGTTCTGACTAGTCACAGCAACATAGCTAATGTATCTAGTGACTTCAAACCATAGGTCTTCTATATGGAACACTGGTTATGTTCCTTTCCTGCCTACAGTAGTGGCTGTTTGATACAGCCCTGTTATTGCTGTCCAGAAAGGTTTGCCGCAGCATACAGGAACCTGAAGTGTACCCTTAAATCTGAGTCACCTGCTGAGTGCTTTAGAAAAAAAAAAATTCAGATAAAAAAATTTGGCAGCAAAGCAGTAAAAAGTTGGCTGCATCTCCTTCCTACCAAAGAATTAGTCTGTAATTCCTTCCACTGGTCTTGAAATAGCGCCCTCAGTAGCAACACTTACAGCATGAAGAATACCACATCTGCACATCAGGTGAGTGATGGCTGACAAAGGTGGGGACAGTTAATATCAAACTGTTACCTGACAGCAGGAGAGCCCAGGGGACAGCTTGACAAGAAAAGGACTCCCCAGGTGAGACATGGCCATCGTGTTAATCTGATGTGATCCACTGAAGTAAATGAATGCTCCTACAAACAACATTTTTTTTAAAGTATGAGAAATATGTCATGCTCCAATGGAAAAAAACTACCTTAGAGAGGTAACTATATGCTCCATGAGGCACCTAAAGCTTGTTCATATATGAAAATAAATGAAACAGCCTTGCCATCAGTTGAGTCTCTGTGGATAATGAGAAGGGTGTTGTAACAGGATGCAACAAACAGTGTCTCTGTGGGCAAAAGCAAAACAAAATTGCTAAATGCTCCCACCTCTTCCCTCTTGCAAAATTATCCCGACTGAGTCCAAAGACAAGGAGAGAGAGAAGAAAATAAGGCTATTAAGGGCAGCCAGTGCCAAGCCTACCCTGTCATGGTGCCTGCAAGCACTGAAACCTGAGGAAGCAAATATGGAGCACTGCAAAGGAAGTTCAGAAGTTGCTTCCCTGAGGGCTTTACTGTGCAGACCCACTGGAATTATTTTTTATCTGCTCTCTTCAAGCTAAAACCTTCAGATCCCCAACCTCCAAATACTACAATCACTTTGCATCACCTTTGCACAATGCCCATCTGCTCTCTGTGTGGGCTGGGGAGAGCAAAGGAGCTGCAACACAGAGCACCCTGGAGTTCAAACAGCATAGAGCTCAGCCGAGATCCCTAAAGGACACATTTTAATTGGCTTAAATAACATTCCAAACAGAATTTAAAACAAAAATTATTTCCTTTAGGGTACAGGATTCACTCTCAGCACAGCACAGCCAGTTTTAAGCATGCTAACAATGTTGCAGACCACAGAAGCCAATGGAATAAGCTATATTTTCTCATGGGGTCCACAGACTTGACATTGTTGTCTGTGCTAGTGGGGATGAAAGCTTAATTAAAGATCTAATCTGAACTCTGGCAAATGAACTGCATTTGGATTTGAACTACAGCAGATGTGCTTCAGACAAAGGTAGGCAAGGATAAACATTTTCAAGGGGCCCTAAAGCAGCATATTTTGAATGCCAGCAGTGCTGCCTTTGCTGAATACTGAGACTTTTTCATGAAAGTCTATGCAAAACAACACTAAAGGCTCAGTCTGTTTTGAACATTGATATTACACATATTGCCTTACATCTTGGAAAATCAACTATTGTGCTGCCACACTCATACTTCTTAGCTATTTATTTCCCATGGATACATAATAGAGCAGAGTGTTTAGGTCCAGCCCCATGTGAATAATGGCATGGCTTTAGCAAGGTTGGCACAAAGAGAGGCCGGTTCCAGCTCCCTGTACAAACGGGCGAGCTGCAGCACCAGGGAAGCTTCCCTTATTGGAATGCAAGGGTACTTCAAAGGACCCTCTTTTAATCTGCAGCTGAGGCTCTACAGTAACCTTGTTAAGATCTTCATTAATCAAAATTTGCTGCTGCCCTCCTCAGGAGAGAAGGGATATGAACACTCTGTGGTGCTACAAGGAACTGTTGCAACCGGAAGGATTGTGATTTCATGTTTGCAAAAACTTGCTCAGATTTAGGAATCCTAATTCTGAAGCTGTGGCTGTAGCAGGCGCAGTGATAGATGAGTAAAAAAATAACCTCAGAAATACCTCTTCAATTAACTTATATGGGGAATACAACATTATTGCGGCATGACAACCTCAAGATCTGCTTGAGGCTTCAACCTGCAGCAACACTGAACTAGATTTGTGATGATTTAGGTATCAAAGCAGCTTAAGTGTAGCAGCACATAGTTCCATAAGGGCAATTTTAACATTCTACTTAGGCTGCAGAACAGATGTCTCTGCCAGTAGCCTTCATTATGACCACATTACACCTCAGATCTCACCAGCACCTAGAACAGAGAAAGACACAGGCAGTTCAGTGCTCCCCTCTGGGCTTTGAGTTTGGAAGCTCTAATACAGTAGCGTTTACAGACAATGCAGTAATGCAGATCCAGTGCCACTCTACAGAGACAATAAAATGAAATATCAACCAGCTGCTGAGAAAAGTGAGCAGCAACTTTGGTGCACTTCATAACATGGAGACCAAAGGAAAAACAGGTACATGACTGTGCAATTAAGACCATTCTGTAGCACCCACACTCAGACTCACACCCACTACTGTTTGCTCTGGTGAATTTGAATCCTGGAGTTCCTCTACCCGTGAATGCTTGAGGTGGGATACTTAATATTTCACATTCCTTTAGATGAAAATGGGAGAGAAGTGTGGAGGTCTGGCTTTAGATAATACATATAATTAAATAAGTTTAACTTAAAGGGCCATTGGACTGTAACCCAGATTTTAAAGTAATCTAATCTCCACTGGAAGCAGTGTAATAGTTGCATTTCAATAAAATTAAAGTCACAGAATACTTGCCAATGTTATTTGACAATGACAAACATGCTCAAACATTTTATTTCTCTGCAGTGTGCTATAATAACATTTTCACTTTGGAAAAAGTACTTTAAAACAGCCCTCTACTAGAATAAACTCTTTTTCCAGCTGAATGCATTGTATGGCAAATATGGGCTGAAAGAAGAACAACTCTTTAAAGGATATTATAGTCACCTTATTTTTCCCAGACAATGTGGATTTATTTTAACTGCACTCTATAAAAAGTCACAGTCATAGTTTGTCCAAATAATACTTCAAAAAATGGCCCCTGTGTGAATATAGGGTAAACAATGCTTATGATGTGCACAAAGTCAGCTGTCAGTTCAAAGGTCAGTATCGTAAAAAGCTGCATCAAGTCTCCTACCTTATTGATTGTACCAGCCAAAAATGACAATTACAAAGACACAGTAACCACATCCCAGGTAAGAAAGAGCATCCCCAACAGACTAGCTTTCTGTAACATATTAGCTATGTTATATACATACCGTGTAGCATCCATCAGTTTTTATTATCAGTCTGTGACTATTTACAAGTAGAAGTTTTCATGACAGAAGGAGGAAAATAATAAGAAAAGAAATATCACCATGCCCCGTATTAGTTGTATGACCTCTGCCTGGGAGTTTCCTGCCAAGGGGAGCCTGTTCTTTCATTATGTTCCAGTGAGCATCACCTCTGCTCAGTGGCCTCCATCCACAAAGGTCAGTCTCGAAATCACATAAGGTGTAATTAGCTGTTGTAAGAACAACCACAACAAGAGATCAATAAGTTGAATTTAATGCAGCAGTTTAATGCTACCATTATGACTATCTTGTATTTAGATGTACTAAGCCTTAAAGGAGCACCATTACATTTCACTGCCAGATTATTCAGATGGATTTAAGTTCTAGAATACAGGTAACAGATAAGGCAGACCCTTCCTTCCTTAAGCAAGTTCAGAACCATGAAGCAAACTACCTGTAAGAGAGCAAACTGTATCATAGTAATGACAAGACCTGTACATAGCCTGCTGATAGATTGGGAAAATAATATATTTTTAAAAGATGAATTGTACTGGAAAGTTAATTATGAATGTGTGAAAAAAATCAAATGTATTTAGAGCTTAAAATACATGGAAAATAAAGATGAATTAAGCATTCACTTAATTTATTTTTGAAAATGAGATTTAAATTTATTAATTATTCACATCTCCTAGAAATTTTTATTGCAAAGTAAAAGACCATTTTCTCAGTTGGTATAGATTAGACCAACCTAAATTGTATAACAATTTCATACAGGCTTTCATTTATTGAATACAATTTTTTTGTTAAGAAAATTGTATACTCTGAGAGTTTTCTTTCCTAGTCCAAAACAGCTTCCCAAAGGCTATGCTTAACTCTTTGGGTCACTTATTGCAATTGTAAGCATTACTTTAAAGTTGTATTTGTCACGTTTATCTGATCTTATGAGCCTCAGACTCGATCATATATATATTACTCCAATTTTCACATTGTACAAAACCAAAATGAAATGCATCTTTCTTTGAGCACCATGGTTGCAAAACTTTGTGGTAAAAGTCTCCCTGGAATAAAGAGGTTATTTGAGCAGTTAAATCTTAAGTTACAAAATGAATCACAAATATCAATATCTCTTATCTGGCTTCACTATATACATTAAAATTCAATGGTGCATGCTTTTTTGTTCAGTGCAGTGTATTTAGTTAGACATGAAGCTTGGTTAACTTATTTGATTACAGAATTCTCAGGCTTTTGACAAGGTATCTTTTTAATTAGACTTCAGTTCCTAGTACATGAAGGTCCAATATGCAAATTGATATCCAAGACTAAGCTGCTTTGCTGTTTGGTAATTAATACTATGTCTAGGCAACGTGCTTTCCTTAGCTAAGCAGTCTTGAGAGAACCAATGTGACACAAAAAGGCAAATATTTTTGCTTAAACATCTCTTTCTTCTGGCCTCCCTAAACCCTGTGAAAGATCTTCTGCATAAGCAGCTGACTGTAGTGTGTGCATAGTAATATCCATAAAGACATCAATAAATGACCATGTAGGAACAAAATAAGTTAAACAGTTAAAATAATGGTAAATATGAAACAGAAATCATAGACGGTACTAAGGATAAGCTCAATAAGGTATTTAGTGTGAAAGTATTTTTTAATTATGATTTTCTTTTCATTAATCATTTAATTATTATTTGTTTTTAACTAATCACAATAAAACCAATAGCTTTTATGTGATCAGGCAGACCCCATCACTGCCCTTGGTGTTCAACAAGAAAAGAGATGTGGTGAAATAATTATTTCTTACATTGGTAGCCACTGTTACAATTTCTTCTAACACTATAGATGTAGCAAGAAATGTCTAAACATCAAATTTTGAGCTGAATATATAACCACTGGGGAGGGGGAAAAAAAAAAAAAAAAGACCTGCACACACAGGAAAACACAATCCCAAATCAAATTGGTTTTGTCCAGTCATTTTGTCAAACTTTTATTCAAGTATGAACACAATTGTAAAAGTAGAAAGAACATTTATGGTGGTGCACTTTGTTGTTTTTGATGATGGTTGTTGGGGGGGTGGGTAGGAAATAAAATATGATGATGTTGATCACATTTTAGATACTACTTTTTTCTTTTCTTTACACCTGTCTCTTGAAATTTAAAGTTACATGCAAGCATCCAAGTGTGCAGAAACACTGGACCAGTCACTTACCAAACCCGACTGTTCCACCCTATGTAGTTCCTGGAAGTGATACTTCATTTTTAAAAGTATAAATACGTTGGAGAACACTAGGCTCCAAATGTGAGGGAAACCCAGTTGTCCAAGTTAACAGTTTGACTTAAACTTTAACACTACTTAATTCTAAAAACTTCAGGGGTGATTGTAAACAATGAATCAAGCTTGAAAAAAAAAGTTTGTGCTTTGGTTAAAACCCAAATCCCCATGAGACAGTTTCTCAGTGTGCTTTATTACTCAAACATTAATAAATGTTAAGAAATGTGTCTTTCCCATCAAACCAATGCATAATATTTATTATTCAAGCCTGTTTTCTACATTTTAATCTGAAATTTCAAATTATTTTAAGTGATGGTTCACTATCTATAGTTGGGAAATATGTGATTGCACAACATATAGTTTTTCAGTAGTCATGCCACAGTTAAGTATGTTTGACATAAACCTCTTTTCAGATATGTTATGTCTTTTCCCAATGCAACTCTTATCACCAGAGCTTATGTCTTTTATTTTACTAGAAAGATTTCACTGGATTCAAACTGCAGAAAGATTTTCAATATTTTTAATGGAAAACAAGTCAATTCTCTATTTATAATTCAGCAAAAAAAAGGAAAATAAAAAGGAAACAATATCCTGCTTTCATTTGAATAACAAGGCAAATTTGATTTAATTTTTTAAAACGTGGATATATCAGTATACCTTAACTAATCAAGTTCCTATACCAGTTCTACAAACACCAATAATGCAACCAGGAAAAAATTACTCCCCAAATATTTGAATTTCAAGAAATAATTGTAGCTTACTAAAGCCATAAAATCCACTGGAAAGATTTTTCAATTAATACGAACCATTTTTCCACATATTTAAAAAAAAAAAAAAAAGGAAACAAGAAGAGAAAAGCACACATTCCAAGAGCAATGGGAAATTTTTTTCTTTGACTAGCTTACTCTCTCCCAGCTCCTCATGATCCTCCCTAGTGGAAAAACAAAGCAGTTCTGGTAACTAGACTTGGGTTACCAGCTAATTAATATTGTTTCAGCTTGGCTAGCCTGCAACTGCATGAAGTTTTTCAATCCTACTCTGGCAGTTCAGTCAAATGAACACAATTGGGGACACTCAACTGGTCTCTCCCTCAGGTTGGTGTTTCCCTTACTAAGAGTATGGAATGAGAAGGGCTGCAGTGTGGCAGTACCTCAGCTGCTCTGGAATTTGATGTATAAGCTATCTGTATGAATAGCAACCAAAGAACGTCTGGTGCTCTGGTTTATCATTCATATTTTGTCATTTCTGCCTAACATTTAATGTCATTTTGGGAAAGGGAAGGGTTACACATACACCTTCTTTCTGACTACTTGTGCACTTTCCTTACTGATTTGCAATGAGTTTTATTTATCTAGAATTTGTTAAAGGATTCCTACAGAAACATTACAGATGGCCATAGGTCATCTAGCCTGAACTTCCACATTCCTACACCATATGTCATAAATCATTAGACAGATAACTCACAACTCCCTGAGGTGAGATGGCCTCATCTCCTTCTGAAACTACTCCAACCTTGCTTAGGGTAAAGAGACACCTGGTGTTAAGAAAATCTCATGTCAGCATGGTCTGCAGAGGTTACACTTTGAGCGACCTGTTCTAGTGAAACACAAAGGCAATGCTACATAATGCTTGTCAGTAAGAAAAAAGTCTGTGAACATAATATGAGTGTAGCTTCTTGTTCTCCACATGCACATACAAGATCAACAATTTCAGACAAATAATGTGTCACAGAAAACACATATAGGTTTAGTAAAACAAATGTTTCAGACTGAAAAATGCTCTTTCTATTTTAAAGCTGAATGATAATAAAAGGATTTGCATCTGTGTTCAACTGCTGTGGAAGGTTTCAAGGATTTGCAATTGTAAATTGCTGTACTGTAAATAAAATGCAGAAAAAGGTATGTGTCTTTCAAATTATACAAACTTCCTTCATTCTACATACTTTCTATTCATTAATTATACAAATCCTATGAAAAGGTGAGAATATTTAAGCTAATACTAGATATGTTAAATTAAAAGCAACAGAGGGAAAGACAGGTGTTTTAAGCAAGCTTCTAATTAGGCTAAATAAGGTGGTACTCTTTCAGAAACAGATGTAGGATGTCCCCACCCCACAACAATTTTGAATTTAATGAATGCTGATGAGTAGGCAATTTCCAGAAAGACTACTGTATTAAAGTGTGATATTATTTGAGAATATTACATGCTTCCTAGACTTCTTTCCAAGTTGCTAGGTTTGCTAGCTACTGATTCAGTCATGATGTTTTATATGTATTGTGGATGTTATGTATAAATAATGTAAAATAATAGTAAGTATAGTGATTGAAATATCAGTTATTTTTCATGGTATTTAGTGCAAAACTTCCTTTATATTAGGTAGGAAGTAAAGAAAAGGGATCAGCATGAAAGGAATCCTTATAGTCCTTCAAATTATCTAGGTAGTTTCTGTTCTGAATATGCTAACTAGGTTTTGTTAATTTGTTATCAGTCACTGTGAAACAAGAAATTTTGAATTGATCATAAGTAAGTGATATAAAAAAAACCATAATGAAAATGTAGAATTTAATACTAAAAGCATTAATTTCACAATTTGTCGCTTCATCAGATTCATTGATTTCAACAGTTACTCAAATAAAGGTGGTTACTCATGTGCATAAGGGTTTCCTACAGAGAAGTTCCTAATTTTTGAGACTTTTAAGTCTCATATACTTAAATATATATTTATAGAAATGAGCACAGATTAAACAGAAAGATTAAGAAGCATTACAAAACACTTGTATGTTTTTTCCTGTAATAAATACCATTCATGCCAAGTGAATATGACCAAAGAGAATCATCATGTTTAACTTCCTTATAATGAAACAAAGACATTCCTAGAAGAGGGAAATGCTTCACATTGGTAAGGAACAGATGTCAGCATTTGTTTTCATTCAATATGGAGATTTATCAGCTCTTCAGTACCTGAGAATATTTCCTCAAAGGAATGAGGATGTGTCCAAGGATGGATGCTAAAACACCTTATAAAGGCTAAAATATGCATTATTGTACCAGATAGAAATTTTCCTGAAACTTAATGTGCATACTAGTGCACTCTAAAGATTATGGAGGACAATTTCAAGATCTTATGGAAAATGGATGTAATTGGAATAAAACAACAAAAGACAAAAATAAAGGAGGATTTTTTTCTCTACATCTTTTTTGTTCTAAACTGTGAAAAATGCCAGAAAGAAGAATCTGCTAAACTGACCAAACCTTTGAATAGCTAAATTCCACCATTAGAGTCCTCTTCCCCGAAAAGGAGTGTGTGAAGTATCCAAGACAATATTATCCATTACGGTAGGCCGACTTTAACAACAGGTTATTTTAAAGACTTTTACTTTTTTACTTGTCTTCCTTCTCAGCCAGTAATCAGAGCAATAAGCAACTACTATGGGTTACTTATACTTTAAAATAAGGACATTTTTTCACCCTTTTTTTCAGAGGATGAGTATAATTTTGTGCACTGCTCCAAAAAAATGATACCTCTTCAACCTGTGACTACCCCAACACGGCAAACAATCCCTGTATCTCAGATTCAACTGTCATATTTTCTTTAAACTGCAGGGAGTTAGTAGAGAGTCAGTCCAATAGGTAAACCAAAGTTAACTGCATAGGCAGCAGCAAAGAGCAGAGCACTACACAGGGCAACTGAAGAGGGTTTTGCACCGACTGTGCCTCTCATCAGTCCTTGGCCCAGCACTAGAATTCTGGAGATTTCTCATGAGACAGTGTTGAGATTCCCAGGCCATTCTGACTTTGCTTTCTTCTACCCACTCTCCAGTTTTCCTGACCTATTCACATCAGCATGATGGAAGATATATTCCCAAGAATCCCACTGTAATCTTTCTTTAAAATACTGACTATATCTAGGTAATTTGTTAATCTTTTGGTTACCCACTGCCAATGCCCAGTGTCTGAGGCACAGGAGGGTGCCTCTAAGTGTTTACCGTTATCTATATTTTCACTCTGTGAAGTACAGTTAACAACTACCCTTTAACTGCCACAATTATTTTTCATCCTCTTTTTAAACCTTAAAATTATTCTTTTTTATTCCCAGTCATTTTTCACCACAATTCTCTCCCATTAATATGAAGTGGGATGGCTAAATTGCTGAGAAATACAGTCCAATTTTTAAAGTACAATTCACTTTCATTCCATACCTCCTAAAGAACATAAGAGGACTCTCCACACTCCTACCAGCAAGCACATGCAGCTACCAGCATAGGGTCAAGTCTCACGAAAAAGGAAAACAGATCTCATAGAGGGAGCCCCTATAGAGTTTAATGTTTGCTTAGATTTTACCCAGAGCCAAATAGTATATCTCTTCCTATTTAAAATGTTATTTCAGCATTTGCACACATTGTTTCAGAGATGGCTCCCACAGGGTTATTTAAGTAATTGAAAAAAAATTGAAGATTCAGACTGTGAGTTAAAAAAAGCTCATAGTCACAAGTAGTTTCTAAAGCCTCATCAAGCAATTAGAAAATAAAACATTACCAGTGTTTTTCATCTGGCTATCTTGAGCTATATAGAATATTTTAGTTGGTACCTTCCAGCAGCAATATATATTATCACCAACACCTTACATATGTGCACAGTTTTTATCTGAAACTCACATTTAAGTGTTACTACCACAGGCAAAGATACATACAAATGTACACCCTATAAAATTAATTTTAGAAATGATAGGGTCTCTAAAGATGTTTTCACAGGGAGGTCTAAAATCATTCAGAAGTATTATAGTATTATAGTAATATATATTTTCTAGTCATTTTAATTATTTTCTTTTACTCTTCTTTGTACAGTAGAAACTGTGGCTTCTAAGCAAAGTTACCTTCAATTGAACATATAATGAAAACGATGTAGCTTCAGAACTGTGGCCCATTTGTACTGTGATTTGTACCATCATGCAAATATCACGTCACTTAATGCATTTTCTGACAGTAACTCACAGTCTAAATTAGAAAACTGTTCAAACAACAAATCCCAAGGCATATTTCATTCCCTAGCAAATTAGGGAAATATCTAGGGAATACATGTAAGTAAAAATATGCTAAATACTACATTTCAGCAAATACTTAAAAAAAATTACTACCTGGATCTAAAATATAATACTGAGGTCAGACAGAGAAGCAGAAAGCAATGGGAAGAAAAATGCATGACAGAAAAGGCTATGAACATTTTCACTAACCTGAAGATCATTAAATATTCTGAGGAAAAATTAACAATATTTTTTCTAGTGATTCGTTGAATAGAACTGTTTAGGTTTCACAATATTCTTCAGCACAGTGTCTTTCCAGAGCAAGGAGACTCACTTACAGCAGGCTGCTGAGTCCTCATCACTGCCATCAGAACAATCTGGGTGAGAGTCACAGGCTGATCCAGGTGCCACAGACTGCCCATCCCTGCAGGTGAATTCTTCTGAGGAGCAGAAACCTGGTGGCTCTGATGGTGCAGTGTCCAAGATCTGGATGCTGTTCAGACAGATGAAACCTGCCCTGCTCTGGAGTGTTCCTTTAAACATAAGCTGTGGAATGTTACAGTTAAAATATTTGCATTAACAGAAAACAGAGATTAACTGATTTTTATTTACACTGAACAGTGTAAGAAGCATCACATGCTTTCCATTATAAAACCACAATAAATTTCAAGTCACAATCTTAAATTTTGTATGACTATGCCAGGTTGAAATTTCTGAAAATTTTCAGCTAAACTGGTTTGGTTAATTCCAAGAAGGAAGTTAAAAAAAGAGGGAAAAAAGCCTGTTTTAAAGAAAAACTCATAATCTCATGAACATTTAGCTAAAAAGTTGTACTGTCCCTGTGTTTTATAAAGGTGTTTTGAAACGTAGTATCCTAAAGACTCCACCTTCCTTTCTGAAGCCTCTTCAGAGCCTCATTTTGCAGAAGCCCAAGAGAAAAATTTTCAGTTACACTCACAGGTGCATAAAATGGGCTGAGGAGTGTCCTCAGACACTAATTGCCATAGCAGAGCCTAACAACTCACACCTGCTTCATCACTTAAGATAAAATGGATGCACTCATTGGTGCAATGGGGTTGGTCCCTACCTGCTTGTAATCCTGGAGCTGTTCTGAACACTGTCTTACCTACTTGCTTGGTCCAAAACCTTGCTAGGGACAGTAATGATGTTTTAATTGTATGGAGTATCACTCACCAGTCTTGGGCCTGTGCCCTCACCCTGCTTATTTTACTGCTATTGACACAGAGATTCAAGGAGCATTTTTCTTTCTGACAGAGTTCCCTTGCTCTGAGCAGACTGAGCACAAGCTGGTTTATAGCAATGAAATTTTGGAAGAACATCTCTTGCTCCAGGCCACAATGGAGCCCAGCTGGGCTGAGTCCACTGGGTCTCAAAGCAAAGAGATTGTGCTCTCCAGGTTTGTTTTACCCGAGTTAAAGCAGCAATCAGGACATCAAAAAGATGAAGACTGCAATGAAAGAAAGCACTGAGAAACAAGAGGTGGAGGAATAAATAAAAAATGGAGTTGCGGGGTTTGACAGGCTGGGACATAACCAGAGTGTGTCTCAGAAAGTAGTTAGGTGCAAGAGTCAGAAAGCACAGTGTATGAGTACCTGACAAAACAGAGGGAAACTAGAACAGATGTGTTTTGGGATGCAAGCAGAAAGGTTTAGCACACTCCCCCATAGCCTGGGAATTAGGTTGGAGTGAAATCTCAAGAGGCAATTTTCTATCTAAACAATAAGAATGATGTATGTCATTGTCTTGCACTAGTGACAATTTCTTCCAAATGACAAAAGGCTTCTAACAGTCTCCATTCTCTACCAGTTCAAGCAGCAGAATGCTCTGCAGGAAACATGACAGAACTACATAATTAAAGATAATATCTTTCCTAAGTAAAAGCAATCCTTGCAGGCTTTGTACAAGAATACGCAGGTTTGGCTCTCTATTTGTACACATAGAACCTCAGCAGGCTTTTGTTTATTTATTTTTAGATAATACAGATAACCTAATTACACATCTGCTTGTTTATTCACACTCATCCTTGTGTGAAAAGGAGAGACAGGCAACAACATACACTGAGAACCTACTAGTTTGCTGAAATGCATTCATTCTAATATCTGTCAAAACATCAACTCCTGCAGTGGACTTAGTCTTTGTCCTTTCATAGAGATTATATTTTTGGCTGATAGTTGTAACAGTAAAATTTTATGGTTATTTACAGAATTAAAAGAAATAAATGTAAATGAAAAATAACTTACAATGAAAACTTGCAAATTAATATAAGAATTAAGAAGTTGCAAATTAGCATTCTTCTCTATGTCTGTAAATTCAAAAAGAAGGTATCCTCTCAATTAGTGGTTTACCTAATTTCCCTGAAATCCCAAAACGATCATTTACATAACCTTGCTCAATAGTATATCTATAATTAAATGAGATGGTAACACCTGAGATGGACTCAGATGACTAACGAATCAGGTGAGATTTGTAAACATTTTCTTGCATGTTAAGAAAGACTAGCAGCTTCTGCATGTGATGTTTCTGTAGATGTTCTGTAGACATTTACTCATATTGAAGCAATGAAGAAATAACAAGACATTCAGGATACACATAGTTTTAACAATTTTTTAATTTTCCTAGAAGTTCTATAAAGTAGAGCATCTTCAGAAATTGAGTGTGCCTCTTTCATTCATACCTTTAATTTTTCTACCCCTTTTGGTAGCTGTATATTCACTTTCACCCATTCCTTCTTAATCATGATATTGGTTTCCCACAGGACATGCTCCTCCTGTAAAATGTAGAAAACAATGTTATAAAGACAATTTTTGTTCCTCTAGAAATTATCAAGGCCATTTTTTGTTCTTGATCCTTTCATATCCTAGCTGAGCAACCAATATGTATAAATTGGTCTATATGAGAAAATAGATCTTCACATATTCATTTGCAATCTTTGCACTGAGGTCTGTGGGAGAGAGGGGAAACAAGATATGTTTTCTGTGGTAAAACACAGTAATACAGTAATCAGGTGTTGACCTGGTAGAATTAAATTTAATTAATATGTAAATTAAGCCATGTTATTACTGAATTTAACTATTTGTTTCCATGGTGCTCTCTACATAAGTTTCTTTTTCATAAATAACTGCTTATATAATTTTGTGTTATACTTAGATTTAGTTTTCTTAGAACTGGATTTAGGGTCTGTCAGAAATACACAATCAATTGTGCTAAAAACTTTGTTCTTTTAAATCTGTAAAGCAAGCACACAGACTACAACCTAACAACTTCTAGTAATACTCTGAGATACCTTAATTCCCATTTTACCTTCACCTCTTAAGGATAACAGAAAGAGTGCTAAATATGGTAAGGGTCCCTCTCTGCAAGCACTCCAAGCCATTTGGACTCAGTAATCCGGCAAAAGCAGCTCATGCTCATTCTGCTTCTGTTCATGATCCTGCCTGGAACACACTGAGGCTAGTATAAAGAAAAGAAGGTAGCAATTTGAACTTCATATACCTACACAAAATCTTTTCAATAAGCAGCTTCAAAACAGAACAACGCCAGAAAAGCAGAAAAAACTGCAGGAAAATTTAAAATAGGCTATACCTACAAACAGACTTACCATTACAAGTATCGAGACCCCTTTTAGGAAACACCAAAGTACTGGTCATACCTTTTCCACAAAAGATATTACGGAATTAATGGCAGTTCAGAAAAAGATTCAAAGCAGGATAAGAGAAAGGGAAAGTCTCTTGTATGGAAATAATTGAAAGGATAAAAACAATTATCTTACAGGAGATTTATAAAAGGGGTTATGATAGGTATGTGAAATTTTATCAATACTATAGACAAGGAGAGTTATCTTTTTTCCTGTCTTGCAATACTAAAAAGAGGAGAGAGAAGCTGTCTACTCCTTGATAGGCTGCCGAGATCTGTGCCAGCAGAAGAGCACTGATATGATTTGTGATGTGTATCCAATTAATGCTCTTTCCCTACCAAACCTGTTCTGACATACTAACAAAGCTGGAAGATTAAATCTCTATTGAATGTGTGTTTGAAGATCAGTTTTGGAAAACTGCAAGACAGGGCCAAGGCAATACTCCAGTTCCAAATCCTAAATGACAGAAGAGATATCAAATTTGGGCAAACCACATGGCATATTTCCTTTCAGAACTAAAATTCAGCTGTGAGTTTCCACATCAGTATAGGATGCAAATATTTGTCCACTTGTTCATGTGACAGATATTCAGCAAAAGTCTTTCAATGTTGAGGACACTTCATTCTCCATAAAACTTGCTTCATTTTGCTAAATAATTCAGCTTCCAAAGGAAATCTATTAAGCCTACAGTAGGCACATAGAAGATGATGTACTAGGAACCATACTGCATAGTAGGTAAAAACCATAGCCTGTGGTTAAGTATCTGTTTTAGTTACTGTATTCCCCCACACCTACATATACAAACCCTCCAAACACATTTGTATGACTTTTGGGAATACTCTGCATTTGCTGTGTATTTGCCTGGATGCATCTGGATACTATAATTTTGTTCACATTCAAATAACAGCTTAGACACCCAACCCCATGACCATCTTTCTCCCAAATTCATTTAAATAAGAATAACTTGTAGCAGTAAACTTGAGTTTCCTGTGCACGTGTTAGTATCCAGACCTTCTAGGGCTGATTTTTACACTGAAAGCTGTAAGTCACCTCAGATGCACCACAATTTTAAACAACTATTGTTCCACACAGCAGACTTTGCCCTCTGATTTTATATAGCTCTAGTAAGTCCGTATTATTATTGTCCTTCCTCACAGTATTTCTCTGTAGTATTCAACCTGTTTGTCAGATTCTTCCACCTCTTTACTACAAATGGGTTAACTTCTCTAGCACATCCCTTGCATCACTAGCTTTCTTTTAAAGTGTGGAAGGTATTGCTTTTCCAGTACTTTCCCTCGAGATTTATTTCATGATGCAGGAGAGTAGTTGCTCAAGATACCTCACTCTATTCCCCTTATTGTGATATATTACTATCGATAAGCAATTTTTTGTAAAGCTAAAATGGGCAAGAATTGCTCCTTTTCCCTGCAATGTTTTTTTCTGAGATAACACTAGTCAGATTTGAAGGATAGAAGAGACAATCATGACTTTTTCTAAAATACTCCATTTATAAAATACAATTTTTTTCCTTGACATTTCTCTACAGATACATGCACCGTTGTGCAACTGCACCCATTGTTTTGTCCCAGTTTTTCTCATTTCAGAGAGTAATTTGGAACAGAGACTTAATTTTTCCCCACCAATGATTAATGATCAATCTTAATATCTGCAGAGGAGAATTATGTGACTTTTGCTATTGTTGCTGAACATCTAGAGAAATTTTAGTGTGTTAGGGTACAAATATGCTGGCACATATAAACATTACTTAAAGTTATCTTTTATTGTTTAATTTCCAGAAGGGACACCATATGAGGATTGACTGAGGTCACTTGGTCTGTTCAGCCTGGAGAAGAGGAGACTGAGGGGAGACCTCATTGCAGTTACAACTTCCTGGTGAGGGGAAGAAGGAGGGGCAGACACTGATCTCTTCTCTGTGGTGACCAGTGACAGGACCCGAGGGAATGGCCTGAAGTTGTGTCAGGGGAGGTTTTCCTTCAATATTAGAAGAAGGTTCTTCCCCCAGAGGGTGCTTGGGCACTGAACAGGCTCCCCAGGGCAGTGGTCACAGCACCGAGCCTGACTGAGTTCAAGAAGCACTTGGACAACACCCTCAGGTACATGGTGTGACTCTTAGGATTGTCCTGTGTAGGGCAAGGACCTGAACTTCGATGATCCTTATGTCTACCTTCCAACTCAGGATATCCTATGATTTTATGAATATTTTATGGTAGTTGAACAGTTAATATTGCCAAATAGGAATGCAAACACAAACTGGAAAAAAAACATGTTAAAAAAAGCCATAAGTACCGAAACTGGAATGGAATCAGGAAGTTTTAAATCAAAGTTACATAGTGAAAAGAATATCTTACTATCAATGGCCAGCTCTGAGAATATGATGAGAATGTGTAGAAAACTAGAGAGCTGGGACAACAAAGAACATATATTATAGTTAAGGGAAAAATACAGACTATGCAATTATAGCCAAGTTGCTGAACAACTCTTAAGACACTGGAGCAAATTACTAACAACAGTCTTGTAAGCAGATGGAGAATTAGAAAGTGAGAACCTACATTAGCTGCTTCTGATGAGGAGCAAGTTGCATTCAGTGAGTGTAATTTTTTTCTTTTTTTCATCATAAACACACTTAAAAATTAGAAGTTAATTCCCTTTATTAAGGCTTTAACATAATCTCATAAGACACTCTTTAAAAAAATTGGGGAGATTCAGTGTAGGTGAAATTACTGTAAAATGGGTGTACAAATAGAAGTCTGAGATTATTTTAAAGAGGATGTCAATAGTTTTCTATTAAACTAAAAGGAAATTATAATAGAGCTCTGCATAGGTCTGTTCCAGGTCCTGATATAATTATAGTGCTGACTAACTTGCTGGAGAGTGTGGAGAGTGGAATGAAAAATAAACTTTAAAGGAATGTGGATAACACTAAATTGGAAGGAACTACAAGCACTCTGAAGAACATCATTAGAATTTAAAATTATCTCTGAATACAGAAACCAGTTTCAAACCAGTAAGACAAAGTTCAAAGACATGAATCACAATTAAGAAAGAAAAATCAAATGGTCAAATGCAGTTGTGTTTAATGAAGAGCAACCTCACCAAGTCAGCAATAAAAGAGGAAAAGCTGTAGATTATCATGGATTGCAAGTTAAATGTAACTAAACAATAGGTTTCTGTTGACAAAAGTAGTCCATTTTCCCTATCCTTCTTCACACACAAGAGCAATTTAAATGTCCTGTCTTCCAATTGATGTGATAATGTCTATATTAGAAAATACATTCACTCATCTTTGCTCTCTCTCTTTTGAACGCATGAGGAAGGCCAGGGATACATTTGCAACATCTGTGGCCCTTGTCCTCTAAAAAGAGTAGTGAAACTGTACATTAAGAGTAATCTGGTCTCCATTTGCACCAGGCCTGTCAGTGGTGGGGCTTAGCAAGAGTTATTCAAAGACAAGAGGTTCTGATCAATAAATACAGTAACAGGATGTGCAGGGAAACTGCATGGAAGATGCAACTGAGAGGTTATTTGGAATGACAGCCTCCAGGATAGCAGCTCTGCTGTCTTCTGGGGTCAGAACCAGCATCTGGCTATCTCTTCTCTTTCTCAGTATTGTCTAGCTTTGAAGATTTGTTTGCTTCTCATAACCCTAATGATTCAGTAGCACAATATGTAAAACCCAACTCTTCCTTCATTTCAGTTTAAGAAGTCTCAAACATGACCCTATACGGTTTTGAAGCTACCAGCAGAAGCTGATATTTCTGAATGTTGTTCTGGCAAATTTTGCATCAGCTTTAGAGAAGTCTACATGCAATAAATACACTTCTGAATGAAGGTGAAATTCAATAAATAAAACATAAAAGGGCTAAGAGAATCTGTGGAAACAGAATGGACTGACCTGATGTAATAGCCAAAAAATGTTCCTCTAATACGTATGTCAGGACCCGGTTTTAAATTAATTCAATCTAGGCCCTATGGGAATGCAAATGACAGTTTTCTTATGGTTTTGGCTCACATAATTTGCTCTGTTTTCAGGGAAAGAAAACTCCTAAATTGGGTCCAGTGATGCTACTTAGGTGAATCACTGAAGTCAGTATTTAGATTCTGTCTCAAGGTTGCCATGAGTGTCAGACCTGGGAATTTATTGGCAAGTACTACGGCACAAACCTCCATGCATTCTGACCAGAAAACTGATTATGCTACAATTCCTGATACAGTAATGGGTCATATTAAAATACAACTATTCCCTTTTATAACTGAAGCATAAGCAAAAGCCTGGAGTTGTTTTCATGAATACTTGAAAACATAGTCAGAAAGAAATAAATTATTTCCATTACCTGTTCCCATATTTAGACCTTTTGGTAAGTGTTACACTTTCAGGGTTTTAGCATCTTGTCTTTGTGAATGAAGTGGATCTTTTTAAATACAAATGTAGTGTTAGGTGATAAGAATTCAACTCAAACATCAAGATATGAGTGCCATTAACTTAATGAGACCAGCTCTACTCTTTTGCTTTCATTAAGTAGCAGTACAAAGCATCAATATTAAGGTATTAAACTGGACTTTCAAAAGAAAACACCAGAAAGCCTCCACAAGGCAAGGGAAATAAGAAAGATGGAAATTGCTGGGAATTGTGCTTTCAGTTTGATATGGCTATTTTATCTACTAATAGGTAAAAGGTAGAAGAAAGGAAAATTACTGCTCTAAAACTTGTGCAAAGCAAATCAGGTGTCTAATCAAGAACTCTCCAGTCATCCTGAGTCAACAACTTTCTTTTTTTGTGTGTGTCTCCATAGACAAAAAGCACCTACTTTCTTATTCCAGAATAGGAAGAAGGCTAGAAAAGCTGTTACTATAGAATTTTCTTCCCCTGAAACCCACGATTTATTTAATTCTGTCCTATTATTGCAGAACACAGCCATCAAATTAGTTTATAGCTGAGATGGTGAATACCCAGGTTCTGCAATTGTATAGATCAGTGAAAGGGTACCAAGGTACTGTTTTTCACAAATTCAGAGGGCAGGCACGGAGTAGCAGGTGTATCTTCCTGCACTTTGTCTGGTAACACCTGGGCTGCCATACTTTTACCTTTTGGAAATGAATGCATGTTTCTTCTTACCTGATTAATTAAGAGCAGTGCTTTGAGAGCACTACTGTCTGACATGGAGTAATGAAACTGAAAATGGCAATTCTTGCTGGAGCAATGACACATGGAGCTGTTTAGGAAAGCACTCTCGTATAATGCATTGTCATTAGTTTCTAAACACTCCAAACGGCCTGAAAAAATGAAAGAAAAGGAAAGTCACTTTTCCATGGAAAATTTTTTTTTCTCAGTCTATGAAAATAAGGACTGCTTTCACATAATTAAACCATAGACCCATCCCAGCAAGAACTGAATCTGATCATCCTGCTGTTGATGTGACTTTGATGTCATCTAAGAGTTTCCTATTAAAAAGATAGATATATGTATCTTCATTTTACTCACAGATAACTCCAGCAGCCAAGAATTAAACCAATTGATAGTATCTTGAAGTTGTTACTCTGCATGTTAAAAGCTGTAAGAATTCCCACATTCAAGTCAGTACCCTTACATTTACAGCCATATGATTGTAATCTAATGATAAATATATTTTAAACTGGGCATTCTTTTTGCTTCCACTTTGGGTTTCAGAAAATATGCTTTTAATAGCAATACTTAAAAAAAAAAAAAAAAAAAAAAAAGGCATTATGCCTTACTAGTACAGGAGGAAGTTGCATCCCCACCATGTAATCAAGGTCTTTACTTCTCAGCCAGAATTTCTGCAATGAAATGTTGGAAGCATATTGTCTTTCCATCTGAAGCAGAAAAGCAATTTGTGATCTTCTTGACCTACTGCCCCTTATAAAAGCATTCCTACAGAGATCTAAAAGAGTATTCCATCCCCTCAACACTGTCTTTTAGTTGTCAGAAATAAAAAACCTAAATAGTTTTTACCACATATATCAGGTTTTTTCCACCACTCCTGAGTCACTGAATATTTTGCTACATTCTGAAGCAACTATTAAAATAATGAACAAGAACTGATTAAACATCTTAGGTCTGCAGTTTCTGTGTTAATTTCTCTAAATAAAACTAATCTCAAATGCAGATGTTACATAATCTCAAGGTGAAGGGAGAAAGTGTCATTGCACAAGGAAAATGTTCATTTTTATAAAGGACCACTTTCTTTTCCTTTTGTTGACAGTTTAACTCTTTGTGTTATGCAATTATTTACACTGAAATACATGGTTGCAATTTCATTGGAATTAAGCTAGTAATTTCATACCATAACAGCTAACCTAAATATAAACTAATGTTATAGATTTGACCTAGGTTTCTGTTTGACATATGTCAACAAAACTTCTACACTTCCATGAGTACTGACTTGTGCATAAGAGAAATATGCAACAACATCATAAGTTATGCTGCTGGTTCTTATTTAACTTCATCATTCTCTGATGCCATTATAAAATGAACCAAGTTTAGTTTCTGAGCCCAATGATAATTAACACTCTTTTCCCTCTTTCATTTCAAGTTCCTGAATCTTTAAAAACATGGCAAAGAGGAGTTGACATGGTTTTTAGATGAAAAGGCAAGTGAACAGCACTAGAGAAACAAAAGTTCTATGAATCATCCAGAATGATCTTGTGTCCAAGAGGCATTCTGAGTGTTGTTTAGGGAATACATTTTATGGGAGTATTGTGAGTGCTTCTGAGACAAATTGAGGCCCAGTTTCAGAAATGAGGACTACAGAAAAGGAAACCTTTTTTTATTATTATTTTTCTAACCTATTCTCTATAGCCTGTAAAAGTAGAACAATGTTCCCCTCTTCCAGGGTTATTTTTTTAATTATTAATAATTTTAGACAACATTTACCAAGTAGCTTTCTAATGATTAATGGTATTGGGAAGATTTCCCTTTTATTTCTCACAAACTTTGTACCTCTTCTTTAAAGTCTGAATTTCCCTCAGTACAGTACACTGCATAGCATGTTACTGTGTTTATGCTCTGACCTTCTCTATGGCTTGTTCTCTTAAATTTTCACGACTTGCTCTTTCTGAAGTGCCAAACTTCCCCTTGTTTTAGAGGCAGAACAGTGATTACAGAAAATCCACTTCATTCCTGCCAATGTGGTAATAGGGCTATTGAATCAGAGATGTGTGTGTTTCTGACAAGAGGTGCTGGCCTGGTCACCAGGATAAAGAATGTAGATTTTAATATCTTCCCATGAAGTCTTTTATTTTCTCTACATGGCTACTTAATCAGGTTTTAGCTAAACAGTCTTGTTTCTTTCAATTTTGAAGGAAATTTTTGTCTGCCATTAGTAAAATCTTGGAAGTCCTGCAGAAAGATCGGCCACTGACCACACTGGAGCTCAAGTAAGAAGCAGAGCTTATGACGTATTGCTGGCGTGACCCAGAGAATTCTTTGATCTGGTGTGGGTTAGTGAACCTGTCTGTATCCTACTATGCTGAAAACTAAAAGCCTGTAAATATTTAGATGACTGGTTCCATCTTAACTATATTCTGACTCAAAACTCACCACTCCCACTTCAATCCATGGAATTTTTATTTCACAAATGATACAACTTCAAATCTATGCTACTGGTTTCAGAGTAACAACTGAGCCTTCAGTTTAAACTGAGCCACAGAGTGAGACTTTTTTTTTCTGGCAAGTTTTCTTTTCCAGCAGGGAACTGTTCAGTCTCTGAACCCATGCCCTCCCACTCAACCATTTAGACGAAAAAAGTCAAAGTGTCAGTGTTTCTACTCTTTGAAAGTGAATTTTCATGAACTCACAAATCCTGGGTGAAATCTTGAATAAAAATAAAAAAAAAAGAATTTGTTTCATTAGTTGCTTTTTAAAGAAGCTTTACCCTAGATGTAGGAAACTAACTTGATCCAATGTAAGAAGCATGAACTATGGAAACTACATAGCATGCACGAAAACAATAAGAAAAAAAGCATTTTCCGAACAGTATTGGAGGGAAATAGAAAACCTCTGTAAGAACCTCTGACACTAGAGAAATTAAGAGTAAAATTTGTAGAGAAAGTGCCTACTATACAACACTGGAGAGAAGAAGCAATAAAAGAACAAAGAAAAAAAGTCCACCAAGGACAAAAAGTATTTTATTAAATTTAAGAATACTAGCAAAGGAGGATTATTCAAAGACTACAAACAATCCTTTCATTATAAATATAATTGTCTAGACCTCTGCTTTATAATTTCATTTCTTACCTCTTTTCTATTTATAGAAACAAAAGCTCTGATCAAAATCAGAAAATAAAGCTTAGTCAAGCTCTATCTGCATTGCAAGTTTGAGCCCTAAAGCATGACTTTTTGCAGTTTATATGCAATTTCTTTTGTTTTTAGAATTTTAGTTAATAATTGCTATTCCATTATAATTTGACTTATGGTTACTAGACTATGTTGAAATGCATGAAAAAAATTATTTTAAAAATCTTTCTAAAATGAAAACAATATCTAGCATTCATTCTGCTTCTGTCAATGAGATGTACTCCATTCCTATGGGTTCAAAGTTCAAGCAGTAATCTCCATGCTATCAGTTCTTCATCAAAGCTACATCACAAATTACACAGTTACATCTAGCCCCACTTAACCCCTTTGAAGGCAGTCTCAGTAGAGAAGTCAAATGCTTAACTGGCAAAATGATTCCATTTCACGTTAGAACACTTAGAGATTTACATCCATTAAGCTTTCCCATAAACCCATAGACATTCACTACACAGTGACTTCAAAAACAAGTGCTGCTCTTTACTTTTGAAAATTGCAACTGGACTAATATTACTGTTTTTAAGAGTAAGAAACTATTTTGTATAACCCTTTCTGTACAGTTCCCTTAATTAAAGGTTTAACTTGAAATTCCTGACTGTATGTTCACGCAGAGTAGTACTGCACAAGTAAAACCTTCAAGTATCAAAATCAGAACAAACCAGGGGAAAAAAAAAAAAAAAAAAAAAAAACAAACACACAAGTGGGTTGGATGGATTTAATTTAATTTCACCAAATTCTTGTGCAGATGTCATAAAGAAAATTGCCTGGAGAACAAATTAGATACTATTTTATATTGGAATTCTTACATTAAAATATTTCATGAATACTTGAAAATATATCATTAATTCTTACGTTAAAATATTTCATGTTTTACCAGCTTGTGTGTTCACTAATGTTACTAATTGGCCAAATCAAAAGCTAATTTAAGTACAAAATGCATACAAATACTTTTCATAGTTTTGCTCTGTTTCAGCATTGGGTCACGACCTTGCCCTAAAAAGCACCCTATTCTTCATGACAGCTAGCAATTTTGAATTAACCTTAATTCCCACCTTCAGTATTGTTGCTCCAGTCCTTCAGGAGGGAACAGGATGCAATCTTGTGCTCAGCTTGCAGCTGTGCCCACTGAGCAGGCTCAGCTGGCTGGTCTGAATTCCACTC
Source organism: Acropternis orthonyx (assembly GCA_035583155.1). Classification (NCBI taxonomy): domain Eukaryota; kingdom Metazoa; phylum Chordata; class Aves; order Passeriformes; family Rhinocryptidae; genus Acropternis; species Acropternis orthonyx. The sequence goes on from JAWWEU010000081.1 coordinate 19,048,913, forward strand.
GCATATGCCAAGCTCAAAACTGGAAACTTGTGGTGCTAAAAGACAAAGAAAAAGCTATCACTTAACATGTTAAGAGGTCATTATTTATGAAACTATTTCCCATTAGAAACACATGCTTACTAAATCACTTGAAAACATTTCTGCATCTTCAAAAGGTTTTCTCAAAAGCATTGTGTATCCCTGACTGCTACCCAGTATTTCAGGCTGCCGTCTTTAACAATATCATTCTAAAAAATCATTCCCTCAAGATGGATGTTTCTTTCAAAGCAGTGGAGTGATATTTACTTTAGCCAGTCATCGTAACCTTCATGAATTCACTTCCACAGAGAGAGTTGCCAGGTAACACAAAGAATGACATGTCATAATAAGAAATACCTATTTACTTTTCTAGATGATAGCTTCAGAAAAGTCACATCTAAGTGAGAAGTTAAACTCAGCAGTCTCCACAACACTTGTAAAAGAATGCTTCTTTTTAGAGACAAAAAGTTTCTGAGTGCACCACTACATATTTTCCAGAATTTTTTAAGGGCACATCATGCCTGACTAATCTGTTCATAGTCAGGATTTCAAGCAGGATTGCACTATGATAATGGATGTCCCATTTCGTAATCACAGAATCAACTAGGTTGGAAAAGACCTCTGAGATCATCAAGCCCAACCTATGACCTAACACCACCCTGCCTACTAGACCACGGAACTAAGTTCCACATCCAGTCTTTTCTTAAATACCTCCATGGACTGTGACTCTGTCACCTCCCTGGGCAGTCCATTCAAATGCCCAATCACTCATTCTATGAAGAATTTCTTCCTAATGTCTAATCTAAACCTTCCCTGGTGCAGCTTGAGACTGTGCCCTCTTGTCCAATTGCTGTTTGCCTGGAAGAGACCAAGCCCCACCTCACTACAACCTCCTTTCAGGGAGTTGTAGAGAGTGACAAGATCTCCCCTGATATTCCCTTAATATTGTTGCAGGGGAAATGTAATCTCCAGGTTAAGATAGACTGTTAAATAGCAATTAGGGTATCTCATAGAAAACAGGGATTCTTATCTGTATGGAGAAAACAATTTCAGGTTAGTGTACACTGATGTTACTGTCTACTGCATCTCAAAGACACTGTATCATTCACATTACTGACATCTCAGTGAGATGGCCTGTCCAGTGAGTGCTACAAACCTTTCATTTATTCCTCCTTTCAGTGCTGCATAAATGTGCAATTTTTTCAAACCATATGTATTATGTGAGGAAGATCTTGTGGAAAACTTGTTTCTCAGGGAAAATGCAAAATTCCACAAGGGAAAACAATTAATTTTGTCAAATTTCAACTTTTAAAAACCATTGCAAATACAGTCAAAAGGCAACCAGTTCTTTAAACACTTTTGAATTATTGATACAAAACATTTTTATCCATTCTGCATTTTTTTCAATTTAGTTTTAAACATTTTTGATGTTTTGTTTGTTTTGACAAAATATCCATTTTCCAGGTCTGAATTCCGCATAATGTCAGACAGCCGAAATTATTTTGGGTTTTCTGACTCCTGTCTCTTTAGCGGTTCTTCTCAAAAACCTGTGTCTGTAATAATAAAGGCTCCATCTTTGCAGGATTAGAACAGAAGAATTAAGCTTGAGATTTTTTTCAGCTGAAGCATTCATACTGGATTTTTGTCGACATTTATACATTATAAGTAATACATATATAATTACTTCAGTTTTCCTGAAAAACAACACAGCTTTAAAGAGAAACTGTGTAACTTCTGCATTGCAAGTGACTTAAGGACAAAAACCTCCTCCTCCCTTAGAGCATTCCATTTTCATGCCTTAGAGCTCTTGCCTTTCATGCCTCTGGAGAGATCAGAAACACAGTCATAATGGGGTTCTTCACATATATAATTCTTATGGAGCTGAGAGGGAGTTCATCAGAGCAGCCACTTGGATAAGAATATGAAGCCTTTGAGCAGAAGGTCTACAAAAGCTTTGATGAAAGGAGATTTTGTGCTATGTATGTTTCACAAAATAACTTTAATATTTTCTATTTGACAGCTAAAGTATTTTTTTTTTCTGCAGCCCATAAGCCGTTGTACAATAAAGAGCTATGGGGGTTTTTGAGTGATAACAAAGTGTTTGGTAGCCATTTGGAAAATTACAAACCGTGGAGTATCTTAAATTACTATAGTGAAGATAGGGTTTGGTTTGTATTGTTTTAAATGCATGAAGTTTAGTCATTAGGAGAACTGGACAGCAGACTGAAAGGGAACAGTTTGGGAGACAGGGGAGGGCTAGAAGTGAAGAAAAGACTTAAAGCATAATGAAATTACATTTATATTTAACATCACAGTTTGTATCAAGAAACTCCTGAAATCAAGAAAATTTAAGATACTTTACTCATAGCCCTAAAAGCACAGTCATACTAATGAATACAAGTGCACAGGTCATCCCTTATGTGCATTTATACTGGGATTAAAAATCATGAGGGGTACATTAAAAATGCATATTTTAACTAGGAATTTCATGCAATTAAAGTGGTCCTCATTAAAAGTCTACTTCTCCAGACATTCCATAACGACTGGAGAAAAAGTGATTTCAAATTCAACCAACCATTAGTCTGACCTTTTGTTTTAATTATTGGAAAACATTCAGTAGCATTCCTCTTTCAGGGAGAAAATTAAGATCCTTTGACCCTGTTTTTGGCTGCTGTGAGCCATTTAGAAGTCACCCAATGAAGTTGACTTTTCCTAACAGGGAAACACAGAATAAGAACTGGCTCTTATTGGAATATACTTGAGGTACTTAACAGTGCCACAGATCAATCTGTAAACCACTATATATAGTTCAACAGCTGCCACATAAGGTAAATTTAAGACCTGGAGTTGTAAGTTCTGGTGAGTACATCTGTTTCTGTTTCCTCTTTTTACCCACCCCCATCTCTTTGAGACAATATTTCTTCTTAATAGCTGATTTTTCTTTTTAATTTTTCTTTGCTCTAGGAATTTTGTTTATTAAAAAAGTCAATATATTTTTACAGACAGATCTATATTCTCCTGCAGGAACTGGTTAAACGATTACATAGGTTGTTAGAATTTAGCAATGCATTTTTTCCCTTTTTATACCACCTTTTTATCTGCAGAAATCCTCCAAGGAAAAGAAAGAAGCTGGGGAAGAAAAATCACACATCTGTTCTCATTACATTGAGGACACATTTCAAATTCCATTTCAAATTCACTTTTTTCAAAGAAAGTACATTCCATACTTTCCTGAGTTCATAGACTAACATGCCCAAAGTTTTAAGTTATCATTCTTGCTAATTTAATTTCTTGCTACAAAAACTTCTACAAAACAGAAAAGGAAGATGTGCCCTGGCATGAAAATATTTATACAACATTTACTTCTATATTTCTCCACTGTGAGAAAGATGTAACATGGAGAAACTGACAAGATCAAGTTTAGTTCCATGAAACTTCATTTCTGAATATAGATCCCCTGTGAAATAAATACTTATACCTGCCTGCATCATTAAATTAAGATTTGTGTCTTGCTCTAATGTGATCTGCCTGAAACTGCTCATCGCTCTAACATGCTAATAACCATGTGCATTTCTTTTCAATAATTTTGTTTTCCCTACTGGAAAATATAGAGAGCATTACTTTAGACTACATAAACACAAAACCAATTATGTAGCTTAGTTTTGTCTGTGTCAAACCCTGCTTTCCAGATCTGAAGTTAAGTTTAAAGTCTAAACCTTCAGTGTCTGTGCCAAGAATAGGAGGAAGGAAAACAGAAGAGGTGCTTTGAATCAGGACTGTGCTCACCTGATGACGTGACACGTTTGCCACAGGGCAATACTCCTGTGTAATACAGAGCTGAAAGCAATTTAATTTATGCTAGGATGGGTAGTATTCCTTTCCCATGGAAATACACTGGGTTGAAAAGAGAAATAGGAAATGTTTTGCTAAAGAATCCTGACATGCAGGGATGGTCTGACTGCAGAGATGACTGGCCTGACATTACAGCTCTTGGGTGTAGCAGGGCAGAACAACATAGCCCCACTGCACAGCTGAGGATCAGGACCTTCACACGTTTAGAAATACACACGAGTGCCTTGGGAATCTCCCTGAAGTCAGCTCCAAAGCTTTTCCTGAGCTGGCTGAACACATCAATTCTTGAGCCAAAAACAGTAGATCTTTTCTGGCCACTGAGCCCTACATTTATACTATATCAGATATCTTAAAAGTATTTATTGTCTTTTTTTAAATGTGAAAAGACAGATGATTGTTTAGGGAAATGAAAGAGAGCCAAACGAAAACACTCATGGAGTTATGAATGCCTTTGAATAGAGACAGGGTTTCCACTGTGTTTTCTCTTCTAATTCAAGGAAAACACAAACTAAAATGACTGTCTCCGAGGAAAAAACAGGTATTCTTACCACATGCCAGGGAACATCCTTCACTGAAAGTAATATCATCAATGGCAACAGTTTCATCCTGTCTCTGGGTCTCCACCATCCCCCAAAAGATAACCTAAAGAGATTAACAGCAAATCAACAAGAAATGGAATTTACCAGTCACGGACAAGATGAAAAACCCTACAGTTAGTGCCAGTCTAGTCCATGGAGCTTCTATTGGAAATATGTGAACTCAGATCATGCACTAAATTTTGGAGGGTTACCATCCTGGCTTTTCCACACATCTGTGGCTTGTCAGCACAGATATATAGTCTAGTCATCTAACTCAGTCTTTAACAGGAAGGACATGAAAATCCGAATAAAATGCCTTAAAATCTACGAAAGGATCATGACAGTTATAGAGTAAAACACAAAGGATTTTGTGTTTTATCAAGTCATTATTCCACCAGGGTATGGAAATGTGAACATTTTCTGGTTGGTTTCAGAATTTATCAGATATCTGGAGCAAAGTCAGATCAACAAATACCATTAGTCAGATACCTTTCATCAAGTTTTTAGCCAAAACAAACCTTGAGGGGTACTTGGTCAACAGTTACTCTGCTCTAATGTTATAAGAGTGATTTTTTTTTTTTTTTTTTTTTGCATCCCTAAAAGTCAGCAATACACGAGAAGTTACAAATATTTTACATTTCCACCTTAAGGACATTTTTCCATCCACATTTGTAAATGTCTAGACTACCACAGGTTTGTACAAGGGGATGTACAAGGGAACTGACTGATCAACCACAGTCCTTGGGAAAACCCAACAAAAACACCAATCAAAACAACCCAAAAAACGAATCTTATGAATAGCATTCCTTAAATTATTCCCCAGCCACATCTTGGATGTCATAGCTCCAGAATTTTCCATAGTCTTGGCTAGGGGTACATTCTAGCTCTTAATAGAGAATGCACAGTGTTATCAATATTTTTTCAAATATTACCTTGAGAGGTCAGCAGCAATTTTCTGCGTAGTTTAACAGAATGTAGCAGAAAACCTGCATTTATTCTATAAATGATCAGGAATACAGAGATTTTTAAACGCCAAAACAGAGTCCCCTATCGCATAAAGATTTTTTTTCTTTTTTTTAGTAGTGAAGACTTAAAATTTAGGTTGTATAGATTTTAAGATAACTCTTTTAGCACTCTTAGTAGCTCTTTAGCTAAAAGTACCTTTTTATTAGGTTCCTGAAATGTTGTTTAATATTTCTTGTCAAGAATTCCAATGGACAAAGATCATAGCAAGGTAAAGAACATTTTATCGGTATAAAATGTTCTTAGAACAAGACAAAACAGGCACAAGACTCTCTCCATATAAGAGAGTCTAAATTACCAGAGAAGGCCCAGAATCCTTGAAAATGGTCCAAGTAGGACACAGAGAGTTAGTGTGTGTCCTGGTTATAGTGACCAGGACCAGTTTGTCACTGTGTGGGTGTGGCTAAGACTGTGTATTCTACACTCTCTATG
>JAWWEU010000081.1:19064990-19104257 GCA_035583155.1 Acropternis orthonyx
GAGACAGAAGGTGATTCCTCTGAGGTGCAGGGTTGGTAGATGAAAGAAAAATTCCAAGATTTTAAACCCATAACACCTTTCCAGGGCAACCAAGACCAAGCACAAGGATTTCAAAGCTATTCAGTGAAACTTAGCACAACTAGGTCTTGTGCAAGTGATAAAAAAAATATGCTAACCTGAGATGTGTTAGACATATTAGATATAAATTCCAGCCATTGCCATTTAATATATTTTTGTACAGCACAATAAACTCACAAATATGTAATGATATCCAACACATCCAATCTAATCTGAACAATAGTCTTATTTGCAGAGAAATAAAACATCAGGTCTCCTAGAGTTGATTCTAGACTGCTGTTCCAAACAGATCCCTGCATAGTATTTGGATAAAACAGGGAGTCCTATCAGAGATAGAAAAACTTCATGTATGTGGGCACACAATTGCAATTTGAAGGATCTGGATTTAAGTTACTGGTCTTTGTCATGGACCAGAATTCAGTAGTAGCTAACATAACCTAATAAGCATTTTTCAGAGTGCTCAGAAAGGCAGAGGCTCATCTAAGGACAATTTATTCCATATTTAAAGTGAAATCTTAAAATCCCAGCAAATATGTTAACTTCCTTTGTTGCACAGTGAGTAAAGAACTTAGATAAACTTTTTAATTTAGAATTACAACTTTTGAAAAACTTAGGCTCTTTTTTGGACTCCAGAACCAAAATCCTCAAGGAGAAGGGTTACCTTATGCATCATATGAAATTATTTGCAGCATCATTTTGTACAGTATTCTGGAAATGCTAGAATTCTGATGCAAATTTACTTAGACACTAGCTGTTAAAATTCACTCTCACTGCTTAGATCAATTCTTTACAGAAAACAGAAGGAACTGTTTTTGTAACCTCTGAATGTGATAAAAATTCGGCTAGGATAATCACTTCCTGAATCCAAGATAATTTCCACCCCTGTATAGGCTTAAAAAAAATAAAAATCAAACAAACAAACAAAAAGAAGCTACTTTTCCTTATACCTTGGTCTAGGTATTTTGGATTAAATCTCGATTCTGTCAACCAATTAAAAGAAAAAAGTATTACTTGCTGAATCTCCATTTCCACGAGGAAACACTTTGCTATATAATATCCATATGAAGATTTATAAGAGACTTGGACTTTACAGATGTTGAAATTAAACATGAAAAATGAAACTGAAGCTGGAAGAAACTTTCATAAAAAGAATAAATTAAGAAGAGGGGAAAAATAAAAAATCCCAAACATTTTTGCAACATAAACTGCACCCCAACCCCCACTTCCCCCCTCTATTCCCTCTCTGCTGTCACGTTCAGTTATCAAACCATCACACTTATGCTGACACCCACTGGGACCTACCTTGTTTCTCATCACTGCTGTCTCCACACTGGTTGGTGGAAATGCATATTTCTCCAGGTGGAGCAGAGGAGCTATCCCCATGCTGGCATCCACTTCCTGGGGATGACTGAGTACCAACCAGAGAAAAGCAATATAACACACAGAAGTATGTGAGCCTATTCATGGGCTGTAGTGATATCTTTCACTTGGAAAATAATTACTTCAGCTGTCTAGTATTGGTCATGAAGCATCTTTGATCAAGCTGAATTTACACACATCTCTCTGAAAGATGTTTGTAGAACCTCACTTTCTGAATCTACAGTTTAAGGGTAATATGGCTTCTGATAAGCCGTGACTTTCAACTCCCCATGTCTTGGGATAATATTTAACTGAATTATAATATTGTTTTATGACTAAAAATATTTGGCGCATGCTCTGCAAGTCAATTGTGTATCATTAACTTACAGATCAGATTTATTGCCCAATGGTTTGAAAATATATTAGATCAGAAAATATCAGGGAAACAGAACAGAATTACTAAATGACCAACATTCATAAAGATCTCTCTTTGCTCGGAGGGAGTTGGCAAATGCTTACAAAACATATTAAGAGTTTGTGTATCAAATGTAGAAAACAGCTGAGAAATTCAAACTTGATTTTGTATCTAAAAGTTTATAAAACTTTTGTCTCTTGCACTGATGGAGTCCTTCCATACAGGGATGTTTTAGGAATGTGTTTCACCATGTTTCCATGTTTCACACATGGTGAAACACACTGGGGCAATGCTTTCACACAGATTCAAGGATCTTCAAATGCTGGAGGGGGAGTGGGGACAGAGATCCAGACAACAGGAAAAGCCAGCCTTGTGAGAGAATATCAACTTGTTTCATTCAGTCTAGCATCACATGAAAACAAGAAAATTATATTAATGAAGTAACTTAAAGCACTTTAGATGCCCCAAACCTAGGGGATAGATAGATAGCAGAAAAAAAGAGAAGTTGATTGCAAAAGCTAAAGAACAGAATTAGCCCAAGGCAAATGACACCAAGAACTAGACAAAATTAGACTGACAATCATGTAAGCCTGACAATCCTTTAATAGGAATAGTGGGATGAAAAAAATCTACTTTATGACAGACTTGTATTACCTTATTAAAAGGATCATACAATTTCCCAAGTGGCAGCTTGTAACAAGTAACTGATGCCAGCAGGTCTGGGGATTTCATCACCTGCAAATTCACAAAATCAAGTAAGGGGAATCAACATTCCACTGTGCATAACTCCAATTTACCTGTTAGCCCTGGTGAGCAGAATTAAGATATACCTGTAACTAAAGCATGCTCATTGTAAAGCAGAAGTGCTATAGTATCAGCTAGGAGAAACAGGCAGCCTCTGCCTGGAAGCTTATCAATCATTGCAGATCCTTATTTTCATAATGTAAGAGATCTCTTCTGAGGGTACAAAGATTACTATTCAAACAGCGCCTGAAGGGGAGCAGTGCAAGGTCTGATGCAACTTCCTATTATCTCCAACACCAGAGGCAGACGCATGTTTATTGTAATAAAGGTTCCCATTCTGCCTAGAAAGCATTTTCCAGCTCATTTGGTTCAACTCCACCCTTTTCATCACTATTTCTTTGGACATAATTTTATCTGCTTTATTTTAATGCTTTGTCCTCAGGCCATAGAGTTGTTTGGAAAACTTCCTAATGAAAAGCAGATCTACAAATAAATTAAGAGTTCATTTATATATATATATATATATATATAATAAATATATATATCTTCCTCAAGAATGTGCATCATTGAATTTTTTGCTTCCATTTTTTAAGTACAGCCTAGAATAGACATTTATATTAAAAAAAAAAAAAAACCAAACCATATAATGTCACATTACTACATTTGTAAAGGCTTAACTATTTGTGCTATTCAGCTGCTTTGTCTTCCAATTCATCTTCTGCAATAAACAAAAGTTTATCTTATTTCTTCTTTTCCTTTATATCTTCTAAAAATCCTCACATTGATGTACTTAACAATGACAGATTTTCTCTGTCTTTCAGCTTTCTTCATTTTGTTAAAACTCCCCCTGCATTGTTCTAAACTGTTGTACTGCTTTGCCTGTAGTATAAAGCTGCATACAAGTATTCTGAGTCAAAGGGTCATTTTTATGGAAACTGGTATCCATTTCCAGTTTAATATGCCTAAAACATTAATAAGAAGCAAATTTGCATAACCCAAACAATTCGGAACCACAATAAAATCTGTTATGAGTAGAAATAAATGCAAAATGCATCAAATATTCAGGAAGCATTTAGGATGTTATCCAAGGATCTTAAGTGAAGAAGGGGGAAAAAGGTATTTTAGTGAAGGTCTAACAGAACGGGCAAAACCAAAGAAAAGGTGTCTTTTTTGCCGCCCTTTTTTTTTTTTTTTTTTGCAAGTGTTTGGCTATGTACATGTAGGCAGAATTTCCTGATGAGTGCAACATTTCAGTCTTCTTGTCAACTAACAATGAGAACAACACAGCTTTTTATAGTTCTGAGAATCGTATTAAAAGGGACAAAAAGATAACTCAGAAGCAAAGGACTTTCAGAAAAAGTCAAAGGGACAAACAATTCAAGTGCTGAACTGCAAGCACCCTGAAAGCCAAAAGAAAAACCAAAGAGGAGGCACAAAGAAAGAATGAAGAGTATAAACTGGTTAAAACTTGCAGGATGCCAGAAAAGCAGAAGGATGGGCACTAATCAAAGGGTATTTTTTAAAGCAGCAGATAAATATTGCAAAGAAACTGACGACTAAAAGGAAAGCAAGCAGAGCCAGGCACTATGTCTGTTTTAAAAGTTACTTTAGCAAACAAGCAGTTATTGGAAAGGAAAAAAAATAAAATAAAAAAATTGCTTGAATTTACATCAAAGCTGGATTTATCTGGCCTAGCCTAATTAATTTAATTTAAGGCAAGACAAAACAGTTCATGGAAGTGAGGAAAGATTGCCCACTCAGCCTTCAACTTGTTTAAGTAAATCAGCTGAAAAAGTTGTAGATATTTAAATTAGGACTTTTAAAAGATAAATCTCAGAAAGAAGTCCAAACAGGCCCTGAAACAGGGCCAGAAAAGTTTTGCACTTTTAAGTCCATTTTTCATGTGAACAGAAATATATTTGCTTGAGCAGAAAATGGACTACAGTTAGTAATTCTCCATTAAGGTTTTGTAGAGCCAGTAATTATCAACAATGAAACAGAGGAAAGAGCTGAAAAACTGGGCTATGAGCTTCACAGTCTGAAAGCAGGCTTCAAGTTTTGCTGCATCTTCTAACTTTCTTTCAGTGAAAAGTCCTATGAGTAGAAACCAGTCACATTTTCTGAGAAATCAAAATTTCATTGTTTAATACAACGTTTTAATGGCAAGATTATATTTTTATTTTTTTTTAATGTGAGGAGACTAGGGACCAGTACTGTGCCAGTGTATATGTGTTTAACATGCATCTCATTTTATCCTAATGTACAGTTTTAGTAAACATCATTAATTGTAACACAATCATCCAAGTTCTTTTATGCAAGAAAAATTTTAGCAATCATTAATAAAAACTCCCAAACTGTGTTTTTAAATAATTCACAAATATTCAACCAAGACTTCATTTTGAGAGCTCATTCCCAAAAATATGCTATTCACATTATCATATGGACCATCTAGTTTTTAATTGTCAGATTGGAACTGAAAGAAATCTGCACAGCAAAGAAAGTCAAGCAATCACAATTACCCCAAGCTGATCCATTTTTAACAAGAATTGACAGAATTCTTTACTTTGATGTGAAAGGCAATAATTACATAGCATCTGCTTCCAGTTAAGTGACACTTATTCAATAGTTATCTTGAAAGAGGACTAAGATACTAGTACACTTGATTGAAAATCATTCCAAGTCTTACCACTCATTTTATTTGCTGAAAGAAATTGGTAAAACCAAGTGAGAGGTTAAAATCAAACTTAATTCATGGATCAGTGTACAGTACAAGCACCACAGTTACAACTAGTGAAGGAAAAGAAGTCCGTAATATTAAGGAAAAGTGTGATAAACTAGATATAATCGGGTCAAAGTTCCAAATCATTACAGACTGAGAAAACATTACACTTCAGGAAAAATCAGGTAGCATAATTTCCATCTCTGTAATGACAAACCATATTACATTCAAACAGTGATCAGCTATGCTGATAAAGTAGAGAAAATAATCAATGGGACATGCAAAAAACTCACTTAATCCTTACAAATCATCTCTGTACCCACAGTTTGGAGGAAAAAACACTTCAGCACACTGCCCTTCTTTCTCTAAACCCCAAAGAAAGCAGGGGAGAAAAATTACCAGAAGTATGTCTATCCCATAAAGCAATATCGTATTAGAAGACAAAACAATTAATTGGCATAAACTTTGATCAGGCGGAAACATTTCTATCTCCTGCCTACTATGTGTTCCTTCAGAGAAATTGGAGCAAGAATGGAATAAAGATTTTCTCAGCATCTGCTTTCCAGACCCAAAACTTGCAACAGATTTCAGCTCATACTGCTTTCTCCCACACAGTCTTGTCCAAGTAAATAGGAAACTCTTTCTTCCATCACATCGTTCTACCAAGCATTTTAGTTCTGTTCTCTCCTAGCAGCAGCTCTGTGGTCCCAGTAATTAATTTATCAAGGAGCACTGTCTCACAGAAGAGTTAAAACCCATGGGGCAGAGGACCCATGTGATATGAACTATCACATCACACAACTAAACACATTTCACAAGGTATTTAACTGAAACCCTGCAGACTGGTCCCATGGAAAAAACACACATCAGTGGCCAAGGTGTATTAGGTGTGCTCCTGGAGTTCATCCTCTGCTCTAGTCTCGTGCAAAGGTATCCATTTCACACCGTCTGTGGCTGCTCTGCTTTAGGTCGCACAGCATGCAAGAATTGTTGGAAGATTTCTTTCAATAATTTACCCCTCAGAACTAAAATGCTAATGTGCTAAGCATGCTTAATGACTCTTGGAATAAGAGCTGGCCTTCCCTTCACCCCTAAGAAATATAAACACGTCTAGCTTTCTTTCCAATTTTAGAGACAAAAGTATATTCTAAAAATTAATCCTGAACCAAATTAAACATTTCTGCTATCCATCTCAACTCATCTACTCTAATCTTGGTTACTAGAGACTGAGACAATGAACAAAGGCTGTACAGATAGCACAGGCAGACAAACACCTTCCCAGGGCAAACCACCCTAAGATGTCTAGCTCTGAGTGAAACAACTCCTTTAGAGATACGCAGTGTTTTCTCACAGTACAAGTAGCTTGCCCTTTGGTATCACTTCTAGGCAGGCAAGTGAGGAAAAATAAATCCTTCCCATGGTCTGTCCATCTGCTTCTGTCAACAAATAACATTAGTTAAAACAAACAGCAAGATCAAGAAGAAATTTGGAATAAAGCAATATCCCTGAGCTCATCTCCCATAACTGGAGCTAAATCAGAACAGCCCAGGTTTATGACTTCAGCAATATTTTTATTTAGTCCTGAAACAAGTCCACATGCCTAAGAGCTGAAAATTAAGCTGCTAAGGTCTAGAGGAATCCTGAACAGAGTATATACCTTAGTAACCAGGCTAAAAATACATAAATGTATCCACCAAGTTGTTGATTATTCCCATATTATTGATTATTCCTATATTATTAATTTTGACATCTCTGGCATGACACTTCTCCTGAGGATTTCCCAGCAGTCGTGCTTGTTCTGCACATTTCTAGAACATATTTCCCAAAAAATGGACACAGGAGGTGTGTTCTTGCAAATCGTTCTTGGTCAAAACTCCCATTTATCTACATTTTCTAATCTGTAAACAGGTAAGTCATCAGAAAATTTCTGAATTGCTCTGATACCTCCTGATAAATAAGACTAAATAGAAACTAATAATCCTGAAAAACATTTCTCCACAAATTTTAAGTCAACCTTCAATATAAGAGCAATATCCTGATAACCAAGGAAATAATATTTCACTAATATAAGAAAGAGATACTTTCCAGCTCTAATTTTCAGAGATATTAAATGTAAAGGTGACATTATGAACAGATAATATATACTCCTTCCAAATATACTTTCAGTTCAATTAATATGAAGTTAGACTTTATGCAGTGAAGGCACATGCATGGTTTGTAGGGAGTCTTAGGAATTATAGAATTTGGGAGATTAATGGTAGGAGCTTAGTACTTACACAATGAAATTGTGTAAAACTTCAGAGTAAGTGCTGCCTTTGGAAAAAAAATACAATTAAAATGAATCTCAGGGTGACTGTGTGCTGTCTCAATAAAGCAGTTGTAGCCTAAAATGCTTAGTTATGCTTCTTAAATTAAGCCAAACATAGTAAAAAGTCTATTTTGAGTAACCACTTTTCAATTGGAGCTATGTATTACTTAGAGCTGTTTCACACTTTAAGGAACTGTTGGAAATAATATGTCACTGTTATTAATTTTTTGACTATTTTTCATCCTACCAGTACAAAAAAAATAATTATTTAGATCCAGTGATTCATTTAATCCTAAAATCAAAGCTAAATGAATATGAATCTCAGTCTAGATGCTTTATGGAGTTAATGTGAAATGTAATGTATTCTCACAGAACATCAAAAGGTTAGATCCTTCCTTACTGGTTCTAACAACTTGTTAATGTCACTTTGTACTTTGAGTGACTCCAGATCTTCCCTTTTACCTATCCTTCCTCTACAGTTCCCCAGACTTCTGCTTCTCCCCATGATTCACCAGGTAGTGCTCCACTACAGCTGTGTTAAAGCAAAGGTTTCAGCACTATCTTAGAAAAAAAATCTTTATAGTTTTATCTGCAAGCTGCCTAGAAATTTGGTAGGTTTTCTTTTCTTGAAAAAACTTGAAGTCTCCCAGTATCGCTGCCAGAGAAGTTACCATGGCATGGGTCTATCACCATGGGGGTTTCCTCCTGCAGCAAGCAAAACTAGTTCCAGAGTTGCTTTGTGCAGTTGAGTGTATCAAAAATTGAAATGTTTTCTCCTCTCATCCCCTCCTCCATGAGATGCACCACACATTGTCAGACTGCAGCTGACAAAGGTTTGATTGAGGTTTTGAATCACTCAGTGTTTGTTTCCAAAGTTTACAGGGTTGTTGTTTTTCACAGTTAGGTATTGCTTCCCATCAGCAGCAATAGTTTTCAGTCCTTATCAGACTTATTGAAAGTTTGTGTTGAATTACACAGTTTTAAATGAATGTAGTGTTTATAGATAATGGCAGGTTATTTCAAGTATGGCAATAAACTTTTATTGCTTTTCCTTACTAATTTAAAATTCTAGACAGCTGCTGTAAGTTGGGTATTTACCACATCTAAAAGACAACTCACTGAGTGTACAAATTCCTATCTGTATTCTTTTCAACCATGTAAGCAGCAGTTCCATTAAACAACTCTAATGAAGCTTTCAGCTGAGTGTTATCAAAAGAGTCAGGAAAATTTTGAGTCTTGAGAATTTCTACGGTAGGCCAAAAAGTTCCCAAAAAAGTTAAATGCTTAGATGTCCCCCACACTAAAAGGAGGCAGAATTGTTTAACCAACTCCAGCAGCAGTATTTCACTATAAAATAACTTAAATCTGAAATATATAAAACTGTTACACTCAAAATTCCCACCTGAGAGTTTTAGAGTATCCAATTTCTGTTTTAATAGTACAAGCTATCTAAGAAAATCCTACTAATCCTGTTGATGTACATGACATTGCAAGGATCTAACTCTTTTCTTCCTGTTGTGTTAATCTCTACAACAATCCTCTAGGTACTAACATCTGCAAATTCAACCTCCCTCAAGAAGAATGGGGGAGTATTGAGTTAAGTCATCAGCCACCTGAAGTCTTCATCAGACGGGCATAATACAAATAGTCTTCATCTTTGTTCTGGGATACATTGGATCCAACTTAGCATGTTTTCTTGAAACAGCTTTCTGCCTTCTGCTTTGTTCTCAGGTGAAGTGTGAAAGCTACACAATGTTTCCCTCATGCTCAGCTGAATTAAATGGCTGTCCTTTGTTGAGGGAATACATACATTTTTCAGACATTTGCTGCAGGTAGTTATCACAGAGCTTATGCTAAAATAGGATAGGCTACAGTGGTTTGGCCAGTAGAAAATTGTTATAACAAGCTAAAACAGGACAAAACAAGCCCTGAGGAGTCCTGAGACCTGCATTGTCAAATTAACATGAAGGCAATGGCCTGTGACTACATATCAAGTATGTTATATACTGGGTTATACAAAAAGATGAAGAACAACATAACGTTTGACAGTTTTATCCTTGACTTCTTACATATATGTCATCTAGACCTGTTCTGTGAACCCTTTCAACAAAAAGTGAGTGATGCTTTCTACCAGTGGCACATAATTGCAAACCTAGAGTTTCAAAATCTTAAAGATGCAGTACCTAACATTGAAATTCAGCATGTTCCTATTCCCAGTATAAATTCCCAGATTAATGAACCTTCTGCCTGTCTTTTTAAGGTCAAAGGCTCACTGACTGCAACAAAGGATATCTGAGGACTGAAGCAATTTGAGCATAACTTTCATAGGACACAAAGTCAGAAATCAGATAGTAATCAACAGTAGTCAGAGCTCTACCCTAAACAGTTACTCTTAGAAGACTAGTAAATGGATATTAATTGACTTACTGCCTTTTAAAATTCTATTTTGTAAAGAAAATTCCCAAGACACAATAAATAAATTATTAGACATCCATTACTGCAAGAAAATTACATTTTTAGCATGAATTATGTACAAATGAGGCAACTTATCAAAGAATCCTTGCATAACCTAATATCAGGTAAATTTACAGTTGTGGAGGAGGTAGAAGCCAAGTGTAATATTTCACAAGCAGATAGAAATTACTTTATAACAAGCAGTTAATTATTTTCTGCATATCTGGGAAATACAGACCATACACTGGAGTCTATCTTCAATATTCTACTAAGATTCAGAGAAACAACTATTAATAGCAAGTTGATTTTTTTAAAAAAAAATCTAATTACAAGATGATAGAAAAAACCAACATTTGAGATTCAACAAAATTTGAGATTCAAGTAAATTCAGATTGCTCTGTAAATATGTACCTAGACAAGCTTATCTAAAAATTAAGTTTTTATAATGGAAGTTTTCAGTTAACAAAAGAATTTAGAAGTATCATCACCTGTGCAATCAAAAAGAGTATACCCAAGAACATTCACCTTACTTATTGCCACTTCACATGTGGGAACCAGAAGTAAGAAGTGTCCCTAAAGCAGATTCTCAAGAGATTTAAAATACCCCTTTAGATTTTCGTCAATTTAATTCAGGTTTTATCACTCTTCAGTTCCTCTGTTCTTCTACTGAGGCTGTTGCCAGCAAGGTGCCAGTTCTGGCTGTAGTAATTTTCAAGACATAAACCATGGAGAACTTTGACATAGGTGACTCTTTCCATAGGAGAGAAGCAAACAGCAGCTGACAGATACTAATGGATTTCAGCCCCTGGTGGCACAAATGAAATGCTCACAGCAATGGCTGGAGATATGTGCTAAAAAAACAGGGAGCATAAAAGTTTATCATATAAATCTGCTGGTAGAGATACACAGCGTGCCTGGATGAAAAGTATGTAATCATATCAACCAATGACTCAGGTAAAATTAGGGACTTCCTTTGTACTTGAAATTCAAGAAGTTTTGAATAAATAACTCCAAATCAAATAGATCAACTCAAAACCTAATGCAGAATGATCAGCAGGAAATGAGAACGAGTGTCTGGATAAAGAGAGGTCCTGCAGCTGGCTGGATGAAGGTGCAGGAATATTGACTGAGGTCAGGCATTTCTCTTAGGTTGTCCCTTGCATGCAAACCTCTAGCAAACGGATCACAGACAAGATAACTACACTGTCAGTGTTACAACCCTGTCCAGGAGGAAAACCAGGCCATGCGGAGGGAATAATACCTACCAAAGCCTAGAAAGACAGTTTGGAGGCAGTCAAACAAAACACAATCACCCTCTGTCTTCTAGCACTGTTATCATCAGGTCCTGTGTTCTCACATCTTCTTCATACAACACATTGTGTGAAATGTGTACTCTAAACAGTATTACACTGGAAAAGAGGCATTCTGACAAAGAGTAAGTAACTTTTTTCTCATCTATCTTTTCATTTGTGTCATCAAAAGTCTTTCAACAAAAACTCAGAGATCATGACAATTGTTAGTGTTTGTCCAGAAATGTCCAGGGAAGTGACAGGAAGAAAGCGCCATCATGGAGCACAAGTCTATGTGAGAGAGACATTGGATTTTCAACTAATAGCTGAAAAATGCTTTATTTTGAAATTATAAGTTCTAGAAAGATACAAAACAGTTAGCAAGAAACTATTCATCTTGAGGCAAGATAGAAACTTTGGTAGTTTCCATCAAATACAGTATGATACCTCCTATTCCAGCATATGAACTCTGAGGAGGTTTTGAAGATTGGAATTTAACTGAAAACTTTCCTTTTTCTTTCTGATGATACTTTATCTTCTGACAGTGTAATCAACAGCTGTAGAAATGAATTTTCACTGGAATTCTTAAGAACAAAACAAAGTCAAAACCTGCTGGCAACATCCACCAGGCCCCACTTTAGACTTTAATTTTGTGTTTAGTTTAATTTGATGGAACTGGTTTCCCAGGCCTTAATAGATAAAGACTTTTTTTTTTTTTTTTTTTGAGAGAGAGAGGGAGAAAATATACATTGTTGGTTAGGAGAAGTAAGCTGGAAACAGCTGCTTGTTTCTAACTCCTAACTTGAAAGAAACTGAAATCCTTAGTGCTCTTATATGCAAAAGGAATGTAATGATATGTACTACCAATGAACAACTGCCAGTGTAAATTATTGTGGAGGGTCAGACCAGATGATCAGAACAACCTGCTTTTGTCTTAAATTCTGTCCTCCTTTAAGTTACTGCTATCATAAAGGTGGGTTTTATTAACGTTTAGATGTATCTTTGAGATCGAAAGACACTATTAACTGCCGTTCGTCTAATGACTTTTTTCACTAACCAAGCACAAACAACAGAGTATTTATGGCGACAAGTGACTGTATTTCTGGCAGACACTCAGTGTTACAAGAGTGGAAATTATTTAAACACAGAGGGAGTGGGGATTTTAAAAATCAAAGAGTAACAGAAAATAAAGCTAAGAGTGGAAAGTCACAGAAAATAAAGCTAAGAGTGGAAAGTCACAGAAAATAAAGCTAAGAGTGGAAAGTCACAGAAAATAAAGCAAAGACTGGAAAGTCAGCCTTAGAACAAAATCTTGTGAAGCAAAAAATAAAACAGATCAGTGATGTGCCAGAATGTACAAGACAGATTGGATAAGGGTTGCTACATCTAAGCTCCATACAAAAGTCCAAATGAGTAAATTAAAACTAGTTACTTAGGCAACAGAAGAAAACACATCTCTGCTAGCAGTTCCACCAATAAAGGGCACAATGTTAGAATTCTCAGTGCTACAGTCTGTAGTTAATTTAATTTGTTAGCAGAATTACTTACTGAAATTTTAAATACTGTTACGTGCCTCCCACAGTCACTTACAGCTAAAAGCACTTACAAAATGAAAGCACTGTGCAGCAAAATGAAAACAAATCTGTCACCCACACAGAAATACACGCCTCCAAACTGTTAAAAACAGGCTTTATCCCAGTAGTTTGCTAGCACCACAACACCAAGTTAATCTTTGATTTGGTTCACTTTTGAAAAAATAATTGGGATTTTTGTTGAGCTGGACTTTCCTAAACTTAAATCCACTTGGAATTTGGAAGTAGAAAAGCAGGGCTAGCAGGGTGTGGCACAGCTGCCTCTGCTAGAAAAATCAATCCTTTACTCTTGTTTTTTTAAATCTGTATGAAAGAGGATGGCTGAGAAAATGCAATATTCCTTTTTCATACATTCTAAAAGAAGTGTCTCCGGGATTTTCACTTTGCACAGACTGGCAGCTATCTTAAAGCCTGTGCTTTCTCCAAGTTTTTACCCAGGTTTATACCAGAACACCAAAAAAAGAGAATGCAAGGAAAAACATGAAAGTAAAATTATGTAATGCGTGACAACAGCTCCTATGGCACCTTGAGCACAAACAGGGCTATCAACAGGAATAGACAATACATATGCAAGGACATAAAAGTTACCCTCGGGATGAAAGATTTGGCAAAGAAGAGGCATGTGGAGGATGGACTGGGTGTTACCTAGCAATTACATGTCTGTGCAGATGCATGTATGTATACGGTCACATGGACTAACACTGGCATCTCTCACATTCCCACATTTGCTCCCAAAGGCAAACTTTATTAAAAGTTAAGGCTGTTAGTGGAACAAGTCCTACCACATGGACAGGCTTTCAGCTCAAAACAGAAGATGTGGATGAAATACATACAACTAAAGAAACTTGCAATCCTTCAGCAAACAAAGGTCTTCTTTTCTGTCCCAGTGTACTGCTGAGAAGCCTGAGCCAACTCTCCTCCCATCCACAGAAAAAATTCCTATAAAATTAAGCAGGATTAAGACATAAACTTAATTATGGCGATAAAAATTAAGTTTTAAAGACAAAAGTGTTCTTTTAATTACTGACAGTAAAATATGAGTGAGTGTGGCATAAATTGGAAAATCATTCACTGTGTAATAGAAGCTTCAAATGGGTTTATAGATGAAGAGTAAATGAGCTGGAAAAGAAAGAAAAAACGTGCTGGGGAAGATGTTTTTCATATTAGGTATTGGGTGAATCTGAAGAGAGCCCACTGTACTAGCTTTTTCACTTCAGTTTGGATAGAAATGTACTGGCTTAATAGAAAAACACATTTGCATTTTATTTCTTAACCTTTCTAAGCATTTAAGAATACTAAATCCCTTTCCTTGCCAGAAGTACTAAAAAAATACATATTTCATTGTCAAAATCATATATCCAACATTACAATAATATTTTTTACAGAAATATTAATCTCCAGATACAGAAGATTTATTTGTTTTAAATATAAAATAACTTGCCTTATTTTACTGACAACTGAAGTGGAAGTATAAACATGAAAAAGAAATTAAATCCTGGTTGGATCTGACTTTAAGACATATTCCATTTTAACTTTATAAAATTAAAGCATTTTTAAGAGTAACAGAAAATGCAGGATAAATACATGTGGCAGAACACAGCTAGCATCTTCTACCTCCTCAATCAATGCTTAGGCTTTAAAACTCATGCAGCCAAAGGAAACGTGATCGATGATTTCAAAAAACTTTGAATCAAGACTTTCAGAAGTCACCAGGACTATTCACATGTATAATATTACAATCCAGTCCTATCCTTACCTGCCTTGTTAAGCCAGAGTACCATTCTAATACTGGTTGTAAACCATAAACCTGCTTATAGTAAAGTGATCATCAGCCCATAGCTCCTTAGTACACTATTCACATGGAATAACAAATACTTTCTCTTTCCTATTTTAATTCCTCTGTTCATTTTTGTCTTTCAGGTATCCAATTCCAGTATTTTCAACTGAGTTTATATAAATTATACAATTTATTTTTCTTTGAGTATCTGTCACAACTGTTTTCTTCCTATATGCAAATATAACTCTGTTACTAGTGCAGGAATGTGAGTCTGAAAGTTCTTCCACCAATCTCAAAAGCTTTTCATTACAAGAAGATGATAATGTTTTCAGACTGACAGGCTTAAGATAAATGAGATTTTTATTACGATCAATGAGGATGGTTAAGATTCCTTTTCCTCCCAGCCCCTCAGTAAGTAAATTAAGACTGTGCAAAGCCTACTTTTATCATACTCATAATTACAATCCCATTATCACCGTCCTCAGATTTTCTACCCAAGTGAACATTGGATGAATCTAAAACATTGATAAAAAGTGAAAGGCAAAAATGAAGAAGCTGTCAAAGAACAGTTTCCTGAAACATGGTGGGCTTTTTGGGAGGGTTTTGGTTTGTTTTGTTTTTAATTTATCTTGGTTCTGCTTCTTAGCATTAGACCTCTTAAATAAAATTCAGAGAAATACATCACAAAACATCTTATGGGCTGCTTTATGGGGCTCAAATAACGCCACTCCAGTGATAATGATAGCCTTAATTTTTCATCCATTTCTCCATACTTCCGAAAAAAAAACAAGAAAACTTTTTTCTCTGAATACACAAGTACAGAAGGAAGGTTTATTAACACCCAATATAATACTCCTTCATCCAGGACTTTATTTAAAATCTCTACAAGTTTCCCTCAGGCCTCTCTTTCACTGTGGCTTTGAGTTTCATTGCCATATCCACAGTTTTCCTCCTCTTTCTCTCAGATACAGACACATTCATAGAATCATAGAATGGTTTGGTTTGCAAAAGACCTTAAATGTCATTTAATTCAAACCTCCATTCCATGGGCATAAGACAAAATCGGCTGTCAGTTATGGATATTTTTATAGCATTGTCATATGATTTTTTTGACCTAGTATCAACATGTGTTAATTCAGGATGAACACAGCATGAAGAAATGGCTGCTGGTTTCTTGGTGCTTTGTTTCAATGTATGAATTTGGTTCATGCAAGCAGATTACTGAAGAAAAGCTAAGATACAGGAACAGACCTGGATTTTGTTTCTGAAAGTGGTTGAATTTTCTGAAAGTCATGAAACAAGTTCACTCAGCTGTTTGAAATGTTCATACTTTTTGGTTAGTGATTTTACTGCTATCAAGTGTATGTAAAGTCAGCTCACATTCACTAGGTGCCTTCACTGCCAGAAGTACAGGAGGACAGTGGCCCACAGGGAATTTTATTCCAGTGCACTGTTGCAGTTTTATGATTTATAATAACAATGAGCAAAATATAGACAAAGAAGATGGCTTATAAAAAAAAATAACAAAATGCAGCAACAATTGAATGAGGCAATTCTCTTAGTTGATGGATATCTAATTATGCTGACAAAGCATAATTTAGATCTTCCATAACCATAAACATTAAAGCCATCAACATTTAGCCTACAGTCAAAACAATACTATATCCTCAAACACATCAGCTTCTAAAGAGCACATTCTCCAGCTATGAATTCTCCTCCAGGAACTGCAATATGCATAAAAGAGAGAAGACCAAATCATGGCCTGATTTACAATGAAACTAAGCAAAGGTAGACAGTATAGCAAGACAAATTTGATGCCATGACAGTTTTGAAGGAATGACAATAATTCTTCTGCTGCTCATCACATTCTTGAAAATCCATTTATTAGTAAATTAGATTTACTATTTTGTTACATAATGTGACCAACTTGCCAATGACAGTAAAGTAATTGTGGATATTTATTTAGGAGCTATAGCAGAGAGGAACTCATTTTCCCACTTCTCTATAGAAAACAAAAATTCTGTTTTGCTTCCATCCCACTAAGTACATAGAGTAGCAGAATTTGCATCTCTGAAAGGAGACCTTAACATTAAGTCATGCACGAACTTAACTATTAAAGTAATTGTAATCATCAGAGCGACACTGCAGATGGCCTTGATAATATTGTTTGACTCAACAAACAGCCAGAAAATAATTAGTAGTTTTCTTGGAACTTTTTTTTTTTTCAACTGTATCACTTTGCCAATTAAAACTATATTTGCTGACTTTGTCTCTACAACAATCAATTATGGAAGCACTTCCCAATAGTCCGTAGCACACAAATGCTATATAACACTAAACCCATTAAAGTTCTGGGGAACTGATTGCCACTCTTATTGCTATTTTTGGTAGATAGCCAATATAGTTGGAAGTGCATATCTTTGAGCCATGGTATCTTTGCTGGGTGCTGTTGTGATTTCTTTATATGATAGCAGAATGCCAACAAAATCTGCGAAAGAGAAAACTTCTTGTCATGGAAATGTCCAGATAAAACAGCTTATTTCTCAGATCATAGTGTGTGCATACACTCTTAGTGGAAGGTACATAAGCCATAAGGGACAGAACAAATTTCAAACAGACATTATATGTTATGTATGTGTAATTTTCCCATGCTCAAAATATTAGGGTCTATAAAGACGAGGTCATCTCCACTAGCTTGAATTCAGTATGTTAAGTTCATGAACTGTATGGTTTGGAGAAGACTCCAAATGCAGTATTGAAAACCATAAATACATCTCATCAGCAAATCAAATTTTGATGTGGAAGTAATTAGCTGTGTCAGAAGAATGAGCATTCTGCCTTCAAGGAAATAACAAAAGCTGCATAGAATTTGCATACAGTATATGAAATATGGTAATTTCTCTATAAACAGATGTGTTTTCAGCTTTGATTTACTGTCATCACTAAATGATAAGGATGTGCACGAATACTAATATGATGATATTGCATTATTCATTTACTAGAGAAAGGTAGGAAAGAGAGAGAGAGAGAGAGAAAGGAAATTGTCTTACATTCATAGGAAGAACTCTCCTGTTTGATGAGGGGTTAAGTAGATAGCTAAACAACTTAGTCCACTTGATGCTGGAAAAGAAGGTAGCAAGTTCATACAGAAAATCTTAAAATGATGTGGACATGAGAGCTTTAAACAAAGAAGGGATAACACCAATTGAAAACCAAGGGAAAAGCTACTCATTGTTCCAGAAGTAATGTACATGGATATCACCTTCTTTTTGCAGGTCTATTTAATATGCTGTTTATTGGTAACAAATTTGTAAACACTCATATCTATGAATGTTATTACATGAGTAAGTAATCATATTGTACATTCCTTGTATGCTAGGCTCAAAGATGTTTAAGGAAGAATTTTAAATCTGAGAAAACTTAGTAAAAAAAAAAAATATAAGTCATTCCAAAGGAGGTTAAGGAAAACCTTCAGAGAAAAAATGGCACTATGCTTCACCTTTGACATTTTTGTGTACAGCCATAACCATGGAATATGAAGCTTCTTGCTGTACATCAATATAAATTTTGGTATTGGATTAGTAATCGTGTTAACTGAATTTCGGTATTGAGGCTTTTATGGACTATTTCTCCATAATATATTTTTGTTTGATGGCTAAAATTTGAAGAATACAAAGATGATACGTATGCACTCAAAACATGGATCTATTCTCATTCTGTGACAGAAGTTTTCATGTGTTCTGATCAAATCTTCTTAAGAAATGGCAGAGGAAAATAATCTGAACTGTCAGAGTTTAATTTTATCTAGTCCAGCTGACCAGTTTGAATTTCAAGAGACACTTGAATACCTACCTTTGCCTTTAGCCTATGAAAATGTATGTCAAGTTCCTGCTTAAATAAACAGTGTAAAATTCTAAACAGTGTTGATAATGTCAGGTATACCAAATGCAAAAGGCATTGAGAAAATGAAATATGAACAGACAATTGTAAGGGAATAATGAGGGTCTTAAAAAAGATTTTTTCCCCAGATTACTTCAATAGATGTGCTACAAAGTTATGTTTGTTCACACTGCATGTTACATTCCACTTTGCTATTTTGTCAGTTTTTCATAATGGTCAAAGCCATTTCAATTCAGTCATTTTCATAGCTGTCTTGTAACCCCTATCTTATTTTTTCAATGAATGTACAAATATACTTTAGACAAACTTAAGGAGAAAAATCTGATATTATCATGCTGCAGGGGCACAGTTTTGTATCCTGGAAATCTAAACACTATTGGAAGCTGATCCTGTGCATATGCTGCTGACATAAAGATCAGACTTGTTTAGATCAACAGCATAAATAAAACATTCGGAGTCCAACCACCTGCCACAACCTAATACTAATCAACATTTAACTATCAATCCTCTGAATAGATCTTGTTTATAAGAGTTTTATACAGATAATCAGAATGTAACACTGAGCGTATCCAAAATCTTTCCCACATGAAGAGCTTTGGATGTGTGAACAAAAAAGTCTGTCTCAAGATCTTTTGCATGAAGATCTTGTAGGAGGCCTGTCACTAGACATGTCCCCTAAGGTTCAATGTTGGGCCCAGTACTGTTTAACTTCTTCATCAATTACCTGGATGAAGGAGCAGATGCCTTCACAGCAAGTTCACTGATGACACAAAGCTGGGAGGAGCCACCAATGCACCAGAATTTTGTGCTGCCCTTTAGAAAGGCTTCAACAGGTTGGAGATGGACAGAGACATACTGTCTGAAGTTCAACAAAGGCAAATGCAGAGTCCTTCACGTGGGAAGAATAACACCCTGCACCAGAAAAGGCTGGGGGTTGACCTGCTGGAAGCAGTTCTGTAAAGAAGGACCTGGGCAGACAACAAGCTGTCCATGAGCCAGAGTGTGTCCTTGGCAGACAAAGGGTATCCAGGGTAATTCTTAGCTAATGAAATAATAGACTGCATAGAACTTTACAGATATGTGGGTTCAAAGACAGTTTTTAACTAAGGTATCAGTAAGAGATTCAGGAATTTCATCAGCAGTCTTAATGACAACTAAACTGCTAGGTGGAAATCAAAATCCTATTCTCCAGTAATACATTTTGGTACTTCTGTTTTATAAGGACCATTTTATTTATACATGTATACCAAAATGTTGGGCTAATATCTTCAGACTTAGTTTTGTTCTGTCTCAGGAATGTGCACAAAGACACCTGAAGAAATGTTGGATCAGATAATTCTGGAATATGCATTACATCAGTTTTCTGAAAGTTAAATCACTCACATTTCAATCCCAGACTCACCAAGAAAATAATGCCTTCTTCATAAAAACTACTCATAAAGTAATCAGTCTTCAATTATTGAGTAATGTTTACTGAGGTTTCTTTACATGTCATTAAAAATATTTAAAATTAATACAATGGTAGCAAAAAAGGCCCATATTGAAATGACAAATGTTCTACGCATCACCTTACCAGATTTTTCCTTGAGTAATTTCATCAGTTAATTTTGAAGTTTCTATTTGATATTTAAGTTCGCTATTAAATATAATTATGGGAACCATCTGGAAATCTATTGTAGGCAGAATAGTCCAATAAATGTGATGTGCAATGATGACATGCCTTTAGGTTATTTATATCTTTTATTTGATTGCCATCTGCACTAATAATGTGTTTTATAATTTTAGAAAATTCAGATATAAAGTATTGCACTAATTTTTACATATAATTGTATTTAACTACAATTTTCTCTGGAAATCTGATTCTAGTGCTTGGACTCACTTTCCTGAGAGACTTAAGTTTTTTACAAAGTGAGTGGTGCTGTAGTAAGAACAAATTGTTGCTTGGTATCTTCACCTTAAAATATGTAAAAAATGACAGTGCAAAAGTCAAAATGCTAAGTTGAGAGAATAAGTGTGTGAAGAACTCTTACACCTTCTCACAGAGAAGAAATGAAATGTTGTCTCTGTAATCAACAAAATAAATTAATTCAGGATTTTCATGCTTAATTATATATGGTCAGTCACCTGGATATTCCCAACACTCTGCATCACTGTGAAAAATTAAGGAATAATTTCTGCTGATTTCTTGGACCAATCCCAACCAATTTCTATGTCAAGCAATAAATTATACTTTCTTGATATACCCGTATTCATCCTGTGAACTCAGCCTCCCACCAATTCTGCTCTCACACTAGCCTGACCAGCACCACAGTTCTGCATATTATCTCCTTCCCAGGGGTCACAAAACCTTACATAATACCTGTGGAAACCCCAACTGGCTTTTCTTCACCCTCAGGTTGGGGGAAGAAATAAATAAGAAAGCCTGAATTTCCCATAAGTATTAAATATGTACAGTTCTACTGATTTAGCATATCAGAAATTATTTTTCTACGTCTATGACCCACTGTGACTATTACACCAATTAAAATGTCATTAATTGTAGCTGAATAGTCTTTAAATATCTTGACTTCATATTCCTAGGGCAATTTAAAATTCTTAAACATGTCACCAGAAATTAGTGTAAACAGTGCTATTTTAATTTTCACTTAGCTGTGCATGTGAGGTTTGACCTTGTCAGCTCTAACCCAGCAAATAAAGCAAGAAAGTCAATTTCTGTCTTGGCACTATTCCAGATTTTGGCTGATGGCTTATGCTTCATTAGATAATTTCATACCATTTCATTAGACTTAAACACTCAAATGAATCTAGCCACTATTGGTTTGTGAATCATTAGATGCAGTCTGAGCCTTTCAAAGCAAGCCACACATGCTTGTTAACAAAAATAGTTAGGTGCTCCAAGAAAAAGCCTGAAGAACCCATGGATGACAATACTAATGGAAGCTGATTACCAGAGACAGGTGGTGTGCATAAAATTTAAATCAAGTAATGTGTTAAAAATTGTTTGATTGTGACTCTGTTTTACCTCTGAAATCCATTCTAACTTGCAATTAGATTTTTAGAAAGCATTAGAAAAGCATACCTTGTACATAAAAGAATATCAC
Organism: Acropternis orthonyx; assembly: GCA_035583155.1. NCBI lineage: Eukaryota > Metazoa > Chordata > Aves > Passeriformes > Rhinocryptidae > Acropternis > Acropternis orthonyx. The sequence goes on from JAWWEU010000081.1 coordinate 19,086,727, forward strand.
TGATGCATGCTCACTAGATATTCTTTGACCACACACTTGTTTTCTTTCTTCCGAAAGTCCTGAAGGAACAATTCTATGCATAATAAAAAGAAGAAGAAACTGTAATACAGAAAGCCATAATATACTGTAGTCTTCTCAATTAGTAATGTCACAGGCAGTTGAACACCTTAGAAATAGAAGCTTCACAATGCGCTACTCCACATTTCACAAGCAAAAAAGTATGGCGTATAGAGTCTTATTGCTTAGAAGAACAGTGGAGCTTGAAACCCATGCATTAAATTTGAGCAGCCTTTATGAAAATGAGATCTCGTTCCCTCATTATGCAATCTGACATCCTTCAACTAAAACCAAATGACATAATAAAAAGAGATGAGATATATTTTCTGCATAAAGAACCATATAATCCTTTATCTCATTTAAATAATAGATTCATAAAATCTTTTTTTAAACATCCAACTAAATGATGCAGTGAAATATTAATAAATCTGCATATTTAATAATACTAACATAGCATGCTAAATGATATGCAGATTGATATCCTCAGAGATATATCAAACAACACCAACATGGTTGTGATTGGTTCTTTGATCTGAAGATTGTAAAGTATTACATGTAGCAACAGGTCTCAGAATTGTGCAAATTCTGTGAAGCCCTGTGTATCAGCACAGCATTAAAACATTGACTTTATTTTATGCTTAAATAAATTTTTGTTGAAGGCAGGATTGTGTCAATATTTGAGACTGAGTGTCAAGAGGCAGCATTCTTGGTGCTTTACAAGGCAATTTCTTAACTTTTCATGAGTAAAGAATCAACCTGACGGTGTGTTTTCACGCATACTGAAAACACGTGTGGCCTTTACTTCAGACTTGTTCTAGGAGTGGGGCCTGAATAGACCCTTTTCACTTCTCTGACTCTCTAGACTATGTTGCCAAATAGTTGATGGTTCTATCTACAAGACAGGGCTAACATTTTTATTCTTGTCTTTGCCAGTAATTCAAACTTGAACCAGGTCCAGTCACCTGGGTAATAAGAGAATGCCAAAGTAATTCTGAGTTAGCATTCTGACTAATTCTGAGTTAGCACTATTTATAGATCTTTATAGATAAAAATATATAAAGCACTCTTTATAGATAAAACCCATGTCATAATCCTTTCAGAGATATTTTTTTTCCTAGAGGGAAAAAAAGGTGGTATTTCAGAGGACAAGCATAGACTACCCTAAGATTGCTCAGTGAATACTTTATAATAGATTTTACCTGCCTGAGAAAAAGGAAGGGAAAGAGAATCATATCAAATAAGGGCAGGCCAAGTTGATAATGAGAAGATGAAGTAAACATAAAATCAAAATATACACCTTGGAATTTCATTGTAGGTGTACTTCCACTGGTTGCCTTTTAGTCTCACCTATTTTCTTTCTGGCATCTTAAATACCTACACATTTGTGATGATTCAAGGTAAAATTGGAGCATTGTTAAAGTGCCACCAAAGTCTGATTGGTCCTAATTGGATTTTTTATCTACATGGGAAGATAAATGATTTTATTTTACTGACTACAGTGAATTTACAGGTGTGGCAGTTCTCAAGGTTTCTTTTTAATGGAGAAGGTGATTTATTACAGTACCAGTAAAAACCCAGGAGCTTCCAAGTGGCAGCATTTCTGTCACTTTTTCAAAATTTAAACACTGTCTGATCTCTCACACTTTATATTATCATAAAACACAGAGATGCTTATTATTCAATGGTTCTCCTTCCCTCTAGTAATATATTCTTTCAAAGGTGCATTTCAAATTGTGTATGGTTTGCCAAGGAGTGACAGAATACCTTTTCTTTCAGAAGGAATTGCTTCTTTTAGGTTGATGGCAGTATCATCTCAGTACTCTTTAGGATGGTATGTGTCCTGATATGTAGTCTCTTAACATATTCTGTGGTAAAACAACTTATTTATATAGGGAAGAAAGCTGCACTAGAGGACATTAAATGAAATGGCATAATTGAATATAATTGAATATAGGGCGAGCAATGGCAAACACGTGAATAGGTTTTGAATTTTCTGTTTTCCTTTTGCTAGTATTTGTTGTGTCCTGTATAGTGAAAAATGCAAAGATGTTTGCCTGAGCTCCTAATGAAAGTCAAAGTGATTAACCATAACCTACCGGTCAAAGATTTGTATGTCTGTAGCTATGTACATATATATATATACACATACACACACACACACACACAATAATGGCCAGACCTCATGAACGAAGATCTGGGGAAGGGCTCTCCCCACGTGGGTGTGCCCTTCCAGCCTGCGCAGTGGATTTTTTAGGTGAGGCACAGCGTGCACAGAACTGGCCCCACCGTTTAAGTCCTGAGGTCCATTTGCCACAGCCGAGCGAGCTTGGACAGTGACAGTGAAACCCTCAGGACTGGCTACAGCACCCAGTACTCACCGGGGCTGACCCTGCTGAGCATCCGAGATCTGACGGGATCGGATGGCAGGTCTTCATATATTTGTATATGTCTGTATACTTGACTATTCACACAGATGCACATATGTATATACTATTCTTGGTGAGTATACAGAATATAGTCATATTTTTGCATATTACGCATGCAATATCTGCAACAGCATATACAGGAAGCATGCAAAAGTGCCTATCCAGTCATAGCCTCAACTTTGAATTTATCAGATATTTAGAACAACACTATGTGATATCTGGGAAATTCAGAGTTGGAGATCCATACCCCTTTTCTTGTTCTTTCTATCACTTAGACCAAGCAAATAAAAAAACCCCCTCAGTTTCAGAGACTTTTCTGACATCAGACATAGATGCATTCCCAATGACTGGAAGGTGAGGGTCTTTTTTTTAAATGCTTGTAATTAACTGCTAATGAATCCATTACCATTGTTTCTAATGAAAATAATTCAAATTTTGAATAAAACTTAAAGAATCCAAACAACCATCCACATCAGTAATGATCAGACAACACTAAAAAGTCTTGTCCGAATGTAGAAGTAGTAAACTAAAAATAGTAAATTTTTGCCTAGCAAGAACTGCTCCAAAAAATCAATTGCAACATTGAGTCTAAACAGTTTTATCCTCAGTAGTCACAACAAAATAGTGATACAATAGTATTTATTTTCAGTAGGTGGAATGATTCTAAAACTTTAGTATCCTCAGCTCACTTGCAATCCCATGTTATCAAGACACAGACATTTTCTGTGAAATATTTCCCATGAACAAGACCCAATGTTTCTACAAAAAGTAATTATTACCTGATTTTCATTCCTTCATATACTTCACCTAAAACAAATACCATTTGCTTTTGCCAATAATATCATTATGAACATATATCTTCATATTTTCAAATCAAATAATCACTACAATAGCAACTTGATTGCACGAAGAATAGTGGCTATCAGGATATATTATCATTATACAACATGCACCTAAAATGAGGCAAATTTAAAGCAATGTTCTACAATTTAATTATCATGACAAATGAAGACTACGTCGTTTCACCCTGCTGTCCTGCTCAAAGCGTACAGCAATTAGTACCACTTTGGAAAGATTCTCTTTTTTCTAAGTAGTAGGACATTATCAGCTTGAGGAAAGTATTGCCTGACTGACTTGCACTGTTCTTGATTACGCTTTAGAGCAGCATATCACTGTTTTCAGTAGATCAAATTACATGACAGTGAGACCAATAATACACATGCCATCTGAATTAACATTCCTCATCTTCGATTTTTAATACCAATGTACACTAATATGATGGCATTACTTTTGTTGTCACAATTAGCAAATAAGACTTTTCAAAGCTATTCAGGAAAGAACTAATTTGATATATGCTGCACTCTGGAACAAGAAATCGGTCCAAGGTGTTACAAAATATTGCTGATGTAAAGAAAAAGCAAACTGAAATACTGAGCTATATATTCCATTGACAGGTGTTGATGTAAAATTAGTAAATGCTTAGCCTTTAAGGAAAAAAAAAAAAATCAGAAAAGGTTATGGAAGTCTTTATCAAAGCTTACAGACTAAACTGAAAAATGTTGCAATGCATTTGTTGTAATTATTTTTTTTATACAAACCATGGAAATAATTTTGCCAGTGAAAAACAGACTTCTGTTTTTATATCTGTATCAAGTTTGGCTGATGTCCCATGCTTGGGACAGAGGTATAACTTTAGTAGTGATTGCTACTTCACTGAAGGTGGATGCCAAAACAGCGGAATGATAGGCATTTCTGTCCCCCATTGCTGTGAGCTTCAGATCCTCAGCATGGTTTGCATAGGTCTAGTGGGAACGAAGTCAATAACGTTAAAACAACTGGTAGCAACGTTACTGAATTTGATTGTTTCACTCTCTACAACATAAATAACAATTTATTTCTGTTATTTGTCTTACACCAAGGGGACCAAAACAAATCACTAAGTGAAACTGATAGGTTAGGGAAACTAATAATCACAGCAGTCACTTTAGAGAATGAAATTGTTTCGACAGTTTTGGTTAGATTGATGCGGATATTCTCCAAGCAAAGTTTTACTAAAATACATTCTTATGGAAATGGACTTTAAAATCATTCCCTTCCATATTCACATATTGTTTTCTTTATGGGGCAGGACACATGAACAAAAAGCACTCCATTACAGGTTCAGAAATTAAACTTTGTCTGTATCTCCCTGCAAACAGACAACCTGAACAGGTAAAGGTGACTGAGACAAGATTAATCACATTAGGCATTTTGCACTACTGGCTACAGACACTGTCAACCATGCTGGCCACTTTCACCAAATCTTCCTACTTTCTTTCAAGGGCACAAACTATTTTCCTGTGGAGGAAAGACAGTGTTTACAGAGATCTCTCCCCTGGGACTCTGATGTATGATGACAGAAGAGAATCTGACTGCATCACTCCCATCTCTATGCAGATTAGAAAATGCACCATTTTGATCATGCGACAGTATTTTGAAAAAATTCATCATAAACCGGGGTCACTACAAAAATATGTTCCTAGATACAATTTTTGGAATAAAACAAATTGCTAATGGCAATGTTTCCAAAATTCTCTCTGTTTAACTGCTCACCAGCTGTTTCTGATGCTATTTCTTCAGGAAATAGTGCAATTGTCAGAAACTTACCCTAGACGACGACTTTTTCAGGTAACAAGATATAATAATATCACACGTCCATTCACCCACCCAGTTCCAGGTTCTATGACCAGATGGACCTGGCCAACTTTCTCTAGTGAAACAGTGAAAGAAAGTCAAGGGCAGGTGTTTGTTATAAACCACAACTCCGTATTCGTACCCCACCTTACCCCATTCTTACCCTCTGTGCCTTCGTTATCACTTATGATCTCCACTGAAAGCACAGCTTCAGTAATCTCTTTGTTAGGATGTGCAGATTCATTTCTGCCATTAGATTTGCCATTTTATATTAAAATTCAAAACTCTGACAGACCTTCTGACACTTTTTGTCCCCATGTTTGTGTGATCTAAACACAACTAAATGGAGCTTGATGATTTCCTCAAGATTCACCTTGTCAGCCTATACTACCCTAGAAAACTTCCTTGATATATCTACTACCTACTCAGACCAAATAACCTAGGCATTATCCTAACATCTGTCCTCAAATCCAGGTAGTCTACACACTTCCTAGTTTTCCTAAAAACTGTCTTTAAGGCACAGGCTTTCCTCACAATTCATAGACATGAGTACCCTTTTCAGGCTTTCTATTTTTTCCAATTTGACAAACACAGCTTTCACTGTACTTGAAGCAATTAATTCAAAGTGTTTCTGTACAGACCACACTCCTGAATTTAACTGAATTATGCCAGTTTTTCTCTAAGTCTCTAACATATCCTATTTTTTTCATTGCATGTATAAACCATTCATCTTTATCTAAATGCCCATTCTGTTTTCAGCGGAAAAGTTAAGTCAGCAACTGGAAATAAGAAAACAATTAGAAATAAAATAATGAGGAAAAGAGAAAACAGAATTCAAAGTAAATTAGAAGTTATGCAGTATATAGCAGTGACAAAGGATAATAAGTACATTGGGGAAAACCAACTGCTGGCAGAGCAAAAGATGAAGTATATTGAAAAGATAAATCTAGCAACATTTTTGTATTTGTTATAAGATGAAAATGTTAATGATAATAACAACAGCGACAATTAACAAGCAGACTGAAGTGTATAATAATATTTCTATTTTACCCTTGGGAAGAAGAAGGATAATGTAAAATTTGACAAATGTGGAAGACTTCATAACAATAGCTAAACAGGCTGTTAATCAACACTTAGTAATGACGGTCAGCCTTTCAAACCAGTGGACAATCTCTGGTCTGCATATGTTCTTTCAAATAAATCTGGAACTCCAAGGAAATGCTAAAATATTGCTAAAGAACTGTGCCAAAGTCACAAAAGACAAGGAGGATGACAGGAATAACCACTGATATCAAATGAGTCAAACTCTTGGAAAACTTGTTACAGGAACCAAAAAATTTAATTTTTAATTGCCTTACAAGAAATTGATCTTGTCAAGCAAAATTGACTTAATCATTGGATAAAATGGCAAATTTGTTTAAGTGTTCTTACTGTAGAAGTATAAGAATCTAGAACTAATAAAGGCATTTGAATTAGCAGTGCAAATGCATAATGAGAAGATTAAAAATTATTCCATTAGGCAAGCTTGAAAGGAGTGTCTGTGAGACTCATCCATTATTCCAATAACATCTAGATTTAATACTACTCAATTACCAGTGCTCGGACTGAAATATAAAGGTCTTTCCTATAAATAACATGCAAAATAACATAGATTTCTTGGTTAGAGAGGTCTTTACAAAATCTTTGATGATGTAAATATTTACCTCAAGAAACAAGAAATGGAGGTCCCACTTTGGAAAAAAACTACAGAAATTGTGCGGGAGTTATCATATATAGTCAGGTTCCAAGGGGCCACTGTGAGGCAAAAAGGGTTTAATAAAATTGTTACTTGCAAAAAGGAAGACTATCAAAAAAGGAACTGGATTTTACTTCTGTTTCATAAGAACAAGACTGGAATATTCTGAAAAGAACATACCTGGGAAGTCAAAATCTTTTTTAGCTAAAATACCTCTATTTTAAAAGTTGAATTAAGGTGAAAATAAAAATGGCAAAAAACTTCATAGAAAGCAAGTTCCGCACAAATCTATCTCACAAAAGAGGAAAAAAACTAAAATAAAAACATGACAAAACAATTTTCAGCTGGTATGCACATACAGTGTCTGAAGCACAAGTCAGAAGCCTATCAGCTAACATATTGATTTTTCTGTTTTGTTTTTTTTTTTAACTGCAGAAGTTTTCAAATACTAAAAATAAAGCTCCATGAAAATAGTCAAGTACTTAGCACCTTAGTTGAAAGAAAACACCAGAAATGAAGGGGCTGCTTAGGTTATAGGAACAAGCTGACAATTGCAGCTAAAATAAGTGAAACAAGGAATGAAGATTTTTATAATCAGGGTGATTAACCACTGGACAGGATTTTCCCATACCAGTAACAGACTCTGCAGGTCAGTTTTTTATGTCTTCTAATCTAATTTCTGTATAAAATACAATACCACGTAGTATGAAGGAGGTTTGACTAGATAGTGTACTATGATCTAGTAATCTATTCCAGGCATAAATTTCCAAGCTGTGATAGGGGCTGCCCTTCCTGACATTGACAATGCTTTCCACTTGTAGGTGACAGTATACAAAGAATTAAGCTTCCCATTATCCTGTCACTGCTAAAGTTATTTCAATAGCTGCCAAAACCAGCATAGTATGAATAGAGAGTGTTATATATTAACATTGGACTTCAACAGGTTTCTGCCTTTACCTTCAAAGAGGATAATTATAGCAAAGATCCTTCTTCATAGAAAAACTGTAGCAAATACTTATGTATACATAAGCACAGAGAGCCAAATTTCCTTTCTTATATCTAAAAAATATTATTAATTGTGTTGTTCTCAATAAAGAAGTTATGTTATCATGTGGGGTATGTCCAAAAACATTTACTATCCTTTGTCAAAGCCCAGAGAGGTTCATAACTCAACAAGAACTAAATTTTTCCCTTGCTGCATTCCTCTAAAGCAAATTCTGTATTGCATTTAAAGAAAACATCTTTATTTTTGTTGAACAAGTTAATCAATATGATCAAGAGGACATAATAGCAGAAAAATTGCCATTCTGTCATGCAACTGTGTGTTTCACACCATGTCTCAGAAAGGGAAAGGAAAATGCATTTAGTTTAGTTTTCTTGATTTATGTGCAACTCTCATTTCCTCTTTCTTCCTGTACATTCACTTGATCATCTCCTATTTCTGCCTCACAGAGCAAGGCAAGTTTTCTACCCCTGGGAAACAGGAAAAAAAAGGACTGATTTACATCTAAGTGACAATTCTTATGAAATTACCATACTTAGTAGACATTTCTTTAAAATGTTATACTATTTTATACACTCTGATATTAGCTCAATTGGTCAGAGCATGGTGTTAATAGCACCAAGGTCGTGGACTTGATTCCTGCATGGGTCATTCACTTAAGAGTTGGTTCAATGATCCTTGTGGGTCCCTTCCAGCTCAGAATATTGTGTGATTCTGTACAGAATTGCAGTGAAATTATAACCTGTTATCGAAGTATCAATCCCATTGAAACAGCAAAGAAGGCAATATTTTGTCCAATACTTACTACAATTGCTCCTACAGTGTTTTAAAAACATTAAATTAAGAATCAGCATTCCCTCAGAAAATAAATGAAGGAGAGACGATGTAAGCTGATTGCTCACCCACTGCACTGCTGCCTCTAGACAGCAATTGCTCACAACAGCTAAGAACAGATAGTGAGAAAAGAATCTCATATCCAGCTGAAATGGCACAGGGAATTTGGGAAGGCAGAACACAATTATCCGAGACAGAATTTCATCAGAATGCTAAGGTTATACCACGGGAACATTAATGATCACGTTAGAGCTGCCTTTGAAGTAGAAAAGCAGGACTCACATATAATAAGACACTCAAAGAATTCAGGGTGTAGGACATGGAGAGATTTCAGTTTTCCTCCATCCCCTACTTTGCACACCAAAACACAATTTGCCCCCTCTGAGGCAGTTTTTTCCCCTCTATTGATCATTATTATAGTACCTGAGCAACAGGTCTAAAAGAAGACTGAGGGAGGACATAAATTCAGCCATGAAACAAAGCTAAAACTGCAAGTCTGGAAGCCTCCTGCCTAATCTCAGTAGAAAACACAGCCAAAACCCTGAATGGTTTTGAGAACGTTCAAGGGGGTATGTGCCATGAAGCACATATTGCCCTCTTATGTTGAACAGATCTTGCAACAGATGACATTGCAAACACATTTCAAGACTTCTTTATCCTTCCTCGACTCTGAACAGCCATCAAGGAGGCAGATGCCACACAGCCCCAAGAACCTAAAGAAGCTCTCAATTATAAGATAACTTTTAGTACCTCTGATAAAGAAAATAGGACTAAGTTCTTAGCTGTGGATTATTCCTGCTGTAAAAGTTTGATCTAATGTATTGCCAGATGTAATAAAAAAGAAGACGCAGCACAGCACAGCATCACCTCACTAAGGCCTTAAGAAGCACATAAACTGTTTGGATACATTATTTTCTTGACATATTAGATTACAATGTTATTTTTTCTTGGCACTTTTAGGAACTGCAATATAATGAAGTTTTGATGAACTGGAATATGGTCTGTTGCCTCTAACAAATCACTGTGACCAAAGCTGACCTCAATAGAAAGATTAATTTTTTATACAAAGGACTAACCATTGGCCAAATTCAGTCTGGATTTTTTGTAACATTCATAATGAATTTAAGCAGCAGTTTCTGTGTAAATACAAACACAGCCTTGACCAAAAACGTCGAAGTAAAAAGCTGGCTTTTATGGATTAAATTCTGAGAACAGCCTGCCTGACAAACAGAAAATACACTCTATATCCTCAGAAAAGATATGACTATCAGGTAGTTTAAGTCAATAATAAAGATGCCAATTATCTCTGCTAATTTTGACCTTTACTATTATTCTAGAATTCCAGGTATATCAGGAGTTTTGTATAGCCCTTTTCATTTCTGCTCAGTAGGAGCACTTTTGTTTTTATTAGATTATTTGATTCTAACACCTTTTGAGGGTTTATAGACAAGGCTGTTGTCTATATACTATTTAAATTAACCCAGGTTTGTATTGCAGTGCATTTTGAATTAAAACAGTGCTGATCTTAAAGCTCTTATATACAAGGGTCCAAGATCCCAAACTGACGTGAAAGAAAACCTTCATATACACCCTGCTTAGTGTATATGAAGGTTTTGCCATGAATATGTTTCAGTAATTCTTCACCTGTACAATTGCTTCTAGTCTCTTTCCTACAGAATTCAGTGTATCAACTCTAATATGTAAAGGTCTGTCCATTCAAGAGTCATTTCCCATTTACTAAGGTAGGGGGACAACAAAGTCATCCTCTCAACAGTTTCTTATTCGAAGGCTGATACTCATTCTTAGGAATAAAGATCTGGATCAGAGATTTTAATAAAAACATTATTAGAGTCAAAATTAACTATCAACAATGTAGCATAATGTGAAATTTGCCTGTTTCCCAAAAAAATTGTGCTTGCTATACCTAACTTCAAATTTCTTGATGTCTGATGAAAAGGTGGACATATATCTAGATATTGATCCATAAACTCTTTTGTGGCAAAAAGCGGTAGCAGTTGGCAGTGCCTCTGCATTTTTCATGGAATAGAGAGACAGAAGCCCTAAAGCAAATATGCTGTTGTTCAGCAGCTTATATGACTCCACATAATTTTCCAAACAGTCTTTTTTCCACATCCCTTGATCTTAGTCAGCATATGGAGAACAAAATCTTCTCTATCTTGGAGACCAAAATACTTTCAGAGTGGCAGATTTATCTCATGGACAGTAATACAAGTAATCAGTCTGAATTCACGTAGTATGTTATCTATATTCCACATATCCATATTCCACTAAGCAAGTTAAACAAAATATGCACCTTTAAATCAGGTAATATCCCACTGGAATTAACATCCCATCTTTGAAATTATGAAAAATAATACAGGTATGTTTATGAACAAATTACTTTCTGGCAAAGATTATCCAAAGAAATATTTATGTTGTTAGTATATATGATCTGTAAATATACATTTTATAGACTGTATCTTTATTTCATTTTCACAGAAATTAATTTTAAGTGCCAGAAATTTCTCCATTCAGAACAGCTTTCACTTCATTTGAGGGCACAGTTGCTTTTCTAGTTTGGTTCAATAGTGAGTAAAAATGTACTGTCTTTCATTACCTCATTTCTTGGTCCCAATATTGAAGGGAAAGAGGTTTTTAAAAATCTCAAAATTCAATTCAAAATAATTTTGTTCTTAATGAAATATTGAATGACAGTTCTCAATTTTGATGGATGGATATCATAATGGTTCCATTAAAAAGTGCTTGTGAGTATACAAATATAAATGAATCAACAATGCAAACAAATATATCCACAAACACATATTTATGAATAAAAAAAGAAAAGGGTTTTTTTAAGGATTGAGAACTCTGATGAAGTGGCATTGAACAGCTACTAAAAAAAATAATTTGCACAAAGAACTCCTAATGTCCTAAAGAAGATAAAGCAAACATTATTTAGATCATAATTCATAACTATAAGCTAGACAGGGACCATCCAGTAGATGCAGCTATATTCATTAACATTCCATATCACTGCACTTGTGTCTAGCAATGTCCTTTAAAATCTTTAGCTTTATCCCCTAAAGATCTTTTGGAAATTGAACTTCTTGACCCCACACAGTCTTCTCCAGGCATACACATCCTTCTGGTTATCTATTACCTCCAAAGGTCCAGACAAGGTTAAAGCCATTATCTATAAATTCTGAGCAGTAGAGAGAAGGAAAAAAAGGGGTACAACTTTTTTCATATCCCTAAACCACAGTTTTGAATAAAGAGCATTTTTTCCCAAGTATCCATAAATATGATGCACAGCTGATGTGTCCTTTTTAATACCAGGTAGTCTATGGACTTCAATATCTAATTGAACACATAAAAGCTAATGACATAAGGACTATTCCAAAATCAGAAATGAACAGACTGTGGGGCCAGAAAATTGAAGTGTAAAAGAAGTTCTCAAAGAGCAGAGGTCTTCAAATAATTTATGCCCGTAATCACTGTAAAGATATTAGAAAAGTTGCGATGACTGAAACTTTCTTTACTTCGGATAGATTGAAGAATATGACTCTGATAAAAGTATTAGCAGAAGAGGCTTTAGAAAAACACAGGAAATGAAAAGATAGAGATTGAATATCACAAAAAGTTCAGAAAAAAATACTGAAAAATAAAATCTGAAGATTATAAACTCTAATGGCTAAACTATATTCCTTAAAACTGTATTAGTACCAGGAGAATGGCACATAGAAAAAATTGTCCTTGAAAGGCTCCGATGGTAAAATATTGACAGCTATTTCTGACATCCACACTGGGGAATCTGTTAGAAACTACAGCAATCACAGAAACATGGAAACACAGAATCACTGAGGTTGGAGGGAGTCTCTGCAGATCTTCATAAGGTAATCCAAGTCCCTGCTCAAAGCCAGACAACAGAAGTCAGTTTCTTACAGCAATGATCAGTCAAACTTTGAATGTCTCTGTTTCTTTTTCAGTCACCCCCACAGTAAAAAAGGTTTACTTTTTTTTTTTTTATATGAATTCCAGTGTGTCCATGTCTTGCTTGTCCTGGGGAGCCCATCAGTGGACAGAGAACTCCAGATCTGACTCACCAGATTTGAGCAGAGAAGGATCACCTCTCCTGACCTGCCTAACACAGCCCAGGAACATCATGGCCTTCTTTGCTGTGAGGGTGCATTGCTGACTTATGCCTTACTCCTTGTCCACCCTTAGGGACTTCCTGCAAAGCTGCTTTCCAGATGGTTGGCCCCAGCCTGTACTGATGCTGAAGGGGTTCTTCCTCCCCAGGTGCAGGACTTGGCATTTCCATTTGTTGAGTTTCCTGATTGTCCCCTTTTTCAGCCTGTAAAAGTCCCTTTCTCCAGCCTGTAAAGGTCCCTGTAAATAGCAGTAAAGCATTCTGGTGTATCAACCGTCTGTTCTAACTTTGAATCATCAACCAACTATCTGCGGGCATTTTCTTCCAGTTCTCTGAAAACTTCCCCTTTCACCATGGCACTTCAAAAATTACCAAGAGTGGCCTCACAATTACATCAACCAAATCCCTCAGCACTTGACGGTGCATCTCATCAATTCCCATGGACTAGATCATGTTCAATTTGTTTAAATGTGTCTAACCTGATTCTCCTCTACCAATGATAAAACTTTCATTCTCTGAACTTTGCCACTGGTTGCAGAGACCTGGGATTCCTGAAAGCCTTACTTGTAAAGACACAGGTGAAGGAGATGGCCCTTTCTGTGTCCTTTGTCACCAGGACCCCTGACTAATTCAACAGTGAGCCCATGTATTCCCCAGTCTTCCTTTTGCAGATGTTATACCTGCAGAAGCAGGTTGTCCTTCTTTGTCCTTCATGCCATCCCTAACCCCATTCCTGCATGTTCAGACAGCATCTCTATACTCATCCCAGGACACCTGTCCTTCCTTCTAACTCTATGCTTCCTTTTCACCTTTGATTTTAATCAGATTTTAGGTTTTTGTTCATCCTTATAGATATTCTTTGTCTGATTTCCTGCATATTGGTATGGATCAATCTTAATCCTGGAGGAGGTGATTCTTGAAACTCAGGCAGCTCTCCTGCACTCCTCTCCAGGGCCATATGCCATGGGATTCTTCCAAGCAAGTCCCTGAACAGGTTAAAGTCTGCTCTTCAGAGGTAAAGGGTTGTGATCCTGATGTTTGCCTTATACTCTGCTCTCAAGACCTGAACTCCACCATCATAACAGCCAAGGCTGTCTCTGACCTTCACATGTCTAGTGATCCTGACTGAAGCTTCCCATGAGGACCTGATTCTACAAATATAAGGTTTCTTCTAGTTGTCTGAAGAAGGCCTCATCTATTTCTCCTTTCTCCTCAGGCAGTCTGCAGCAGATGTCCACCACAGTATCCTATATTGGTCCATCTGCTAATTGTGACCCAAAAAGCAAACAGATCACTAGGTACATAAAAAATTAAGGAACCTCGAGGAAGAAGCAATGTAGATTCTGTAGAGGAAAGTTATGAGCATGTTTCACTGGAGTTTCTGGAACTACTAAAAAGAAGTTTGTAGACCAGTTATTTGGTTTATACATCATTGACTAGGGATTTTCTGTGTGATTTTTAACAAAATCCCTGTCAAGGTAAGAACATAGATAAGTGTCATGAGATAGGGAAGAAAGTTGTCTTGTAGATTCTTGGATGTAAAATAGAAAGCAGAATAAAAATAAGCTCAAAAGGTGAGAGACTCATTTGCATGCCAGAAGTACCCTAGCTGAATCTGATACTTTTCAACATATGCATAAATGATTAACTCTGCAAGTGTTCTCAAATCTGTAGAAGGTTAACAAAGTAAGATGACAGTATCTTATCATGGTTATAAGTTTAGGCTAGTAAATACAAACTCTAAAGAAAATTACTAAGGAAGGACATCCTGAAGGTAAGTCATTGAACAATGCACTGGGAGGTAAATTACTGATAAAGTAATGCACATAGGAGAACCAACACTGACTAGGTGCATACACACTGATGCATTCTGAACTAGCTAATATTCCTCATGGAAAACATATTAGAGGTTTTTAGTAGGTTAAATAAGATACTTTCAGAAAAGTAACCATGATGTTCGTATTTTTTCAGGAAAGGAATATTGAGCATAGCAAAAAATATCTCTATACCACAGAGTAAATTCACAGTACATTCAAAATGGGTGTTCCACTTCTGTCACCAAAAGGCTTGAGTAGAACTAAAATAGCTGCAGAGAAAGACAACAGAATAAAATAGTGCACGCTGAAGAGGTAAGTTAATAGGTTCAGACTCTGAAGCCTGGAAAATAATTGTATGTGAAGAAATACAATAAAACTTTATAAAAACACAAGTAAAGGGAAATAAGGAATGGCAATTCACCATTTCTTAACATACAAAAAAGCAGAAGACATCAAATGGAAGTAGTAAGTAAAAGAATAAAATACTTTTTCCACAGAAACCAGACGTAAACTGTGCAATTAATTGTGCCAAGATGCTGAGAACGCTAATAGTTTACTTGATTTCAAAAGTGACTAGACACCTTAATTGAATGAAAATATGTCAAGCACTACTAAACACAAAGTAATGACATCTAGAATAATCCCTGAGCTGTAGGTTACTGGAAACTGGGACATTGCATTTGGCACCTGTCTCCTCAACCTTGCCTTATTCCTAACCATGTTCTTATATTGCTTCTTGGCTGTGTGCTGTGAGCCACTGTCTGCTTCAGTGAAAATAGTCCTCTGCTGAAAGAGATCACACCAAAAAAGCATGTAATGGGAAATTATAAGTGAAAGAAAAAATTCAAGTTCATCTGACCTGGGAATTAAAGGGATTAAACATGCAGTAGCAATATGAAAAGATGAAAGCCAAAGGCATTTCTGAAGACCTACCACCTTCTTTTATTCTATATCCTAAACTTTCAGAAAACTGTACAAAATCATATTTGCTCTGTCTATTCAGGAAGCACTATCATCAGCCAGTTCTCAAGAGTTTTAGTACCCTCAGAAAGCAGAGGACTGTACATAAATGTTCAATGTGTTTGAATAATGTCCCTCACTGAGTGATATAGTATCAGTAGATCAGAAACAATTTGTGGTAAGTTTTTCAGGTAAAGAGTTCATATTTTGTAAAAAATAGCACAAAATAAGCCAGTTCCATTTTTTTTCTTTAAAACAGCCTAGCAAAACACAAAATGTTTTGTAACTTTGAATAGCTCCATAGTTCATAATATAGCATCCTGTTATTTCTTCATTTTGCAGTCATTTACTACCTTGTTCACAACAAATCTGATTAAAATCACATCAGAGATATTCCCTTTACCAACATGAAGTTACAGGACAGGCAGGCTCCTTCAAAGGGAGCCTTATATAGTCTTATATCCAGTGATTTTTTAGGAGTCAAAGACAAATGTCTTCCTTTAATTAGAAGCCTCAGGCTAGATGGGATGAACAGACCTTTGCAATGACAGGCATCAGTTCAGCTGGTTGAATATGCATCTTGCTGATTCTCTAAAAACAAAAACAACTTCTGAAAGTGATACTTTTATTATTATCTGTTTTACTGTGAAAACAAAGAATGTGTATTCCTGTCTGAGGCTGAAAGGATCAGTCAATGACTATCTCCATCTCCCAGTGCAGGCTTTCAAATCCAAAAGTGCCATGTAAGCTGTAAGTTTATGATGACAGGAGAACTGGAGAAAAGCCACTTTCCATAGTGGAAATATACCTTGAAAATGAGTAAGGAAGATGTAGATATTTAAGAAAAGCTACTGCTATACATTATATAGATATTTTAAGGTTGGGTGGGCTTTTTCCCTCCATAAGAATGCTAAAATAATTTCTTTTTCCCCTGCCTGACTTAATGATCCATCTTGCTTGTGGTGTCCTTCATGCCATTCAATCTGAATCTGAGGTATCCTCAAATAGCACTGAATAACAACCTTTTCTCCTTCTTTTTCTTTTATACTTTTAAGCTCTGAAGACAGACTTCTCCATCAGTAAATAAGTGAAAGCTACATGTCTCTTTGTCTTATAGAAGGTGGCATAATCTTTGCCTTTTTCACTCTTCTGCCATCATGGACTGTTCTACAGCCCAGGAAGACATTTTTTTCTTTGAAGGCAGAAGAGATGAAAAAGGCAGGAAAAGTTGAACATCTTCATGTTTTCAGCAGCTTTTGTTTGAAATATGCCTTGCACATGGAGTGCACATTCCTTTGTGGGAGTCAGGAAAAGTTGCTGCAAGTCACAGGATGCCATGGGCTCCCCCAGGCCAGGTTTTTAAACAGGTCTGGCTGAGCTCAAGATATGCAGCCTGTGCCTTTCTTGTCATTGTTTCATTATGTCCCAGCATGCTTATATTCCAGGATAGTATGATGTCTGTGCAAGTATGAAAACCAGTGTCATTAAATGTTCAAGGCATAAACTTACCAGCAGAATAAAGAGGCTGGATCCCATCTTCTCTACTGCATAGGCCAGTCAGAGATGATCATAGGCCTGCCACTTTTGATGAGGTCTGCCACAAGCACAGCAGCTTCTGTTTAGACATGATTTAGACTGTGAGCGATCCAAATTGGTAAATTATTCAAGTCCAGAATGGTCACACAAGGAGCACAAAAGTCTTTCAAGTGAAGCCACAGAACATCATCACTAGGTGACAATTCCAAATGGAAGAGAGGAACTATAAAGCAAGCGACACACGAGTATTATCTTTACTACTCAATTCCTATTCTTTTAGTAACATCTAAATGTAGATAGAACAAGCTTTTCTGGTTCCTCTCATGCTTTTCCTCCCTCA
>JAWWEU010000081.1:19104357-19120811 GCA_035583155.1 Acropternis orthonyx
GAAACTAGAAAATGAAGCAATGAAGAAAGCCACTATTTTCTTTGCTCTGTTACCAGATGGTTATATTATTATATCTTTACTGGAGGAAAAACAGCTAATTTTACTTGGGTCACCTCCTTATTCACGTACCTATTTTAGTGCTTCCAGAACAGATGCTGCCATTGGTTATGACAGAGCTGCAGCAACAGGGCTAAGTAGCTCATGCTTGCTTCATCTTCTGCCTGACAACCTGTTTCAGACTCAGTGGTACTAAATCACACTCTTTAAAAAAACCAAATTCTAACTCTGTAAAGCTCAGCCATGCTTGGCTTTGCAATGAACAGATCTTGACATTTCTCAGGCTTTTTCATTTCTAGATTAGAGTTGCAGGGATTGGGGGTTTTTTAAGAAAGAAAGGAAGATTTGATATTGTCTTACCCTGAGACTCAATTTCCATTCTGAATCTCAAAGTATTTGCTTAACTCAAAGCACAAGAATAATGCCACTGAGTTCTCAGGCTCTGGACTGACATCCCTATAAGTCTACCTTTACCCTACTGTACAGTTTTCTTCAAGCAACAAATGCAAGATACTGAAGTTCACAATATAATAGAGCACAATTTCAGAGAATCAAATCCTGCTTATGTACTTGAAAGCTGTGTCACTGATGTCAGTGAAAATGCTCAAGTGAGATACCTGAACAGCCCCTTCACAGATTATCTTTCCAAACAGGCATACATACTGTTGCTGGATAAATAGTACAGTTTTCTATATCCACACAGCATTGACCCTTATCCTGTTTCAGAGCATCACTGAGAAGAGTCTGGCCCCATCTTCTTGACACTCACCCTTTAGATATTTTTCTCCAGGCTAAACAGGCCCAGCTCCCTCAGCCTTTCCTCATAAGAGAGGTGCTTCAGTGCCTTCATCATGTTTGTAGCCCTTTGGTGGATTCTCTCCAGTATCTCCTTGTCTTTAGAGCATGATAAATTAGCTTCTAGGTTTCTTGAATTATACTAAACTACATCTGCCTTACATATAAATAAAATTAGGTATTGTGTATATGCTCAAAAAACATGCCCAGGAGCAATCCTTAATGGACAATGTTAGATGGTTCAATTGTGCAAGTTGAACGTGATAACTTATCCATTAGTTCAAGCTGCTGCAAAAGCCTAACATAGCCATTATCCCTGTGTAAGTACAGGATTTCAGAACTTTTTTTACGCTCATTTATATGTTGCTTAAATCAAGGACAGATATCCTTCTGAGATCTACATAAGCAATGAAGACCGTATAGTTTTCAGCTATCAGTGACAGCTGGATGGGTGTTGCTGCCTTCGTTTCTTTTGTGTGGAGAGGATTGCAAGTGCATTCTGCCCCCAGTAACTCTAACCTGCTTAAACCTACCTTTTCCTGGTCTATAGGGATAGCTGTTCATATGGTTCTTTTTGTTAGGTGAGATATGGAGTGGTAACCCCTATCAAAATGAAGGGAATAGACAGCACCAGTGTCTTCTACTAGCAAAGATGATTGCAAAGGGTCTGTCCCTGACCTAGTAATAAAGTTGTGCCAATTTAATTAAAGGTCTTATTTCTAAAAAAAAAAAAAAAAAAACCAGTTAAATTGACATGAAATGTTCTGTCAACATGGAGTTTTTTACTTCTAAAATTAAGCTCCCATAACACAGAATGGATTGCTCCATTTTGACTTGTTTAAAGTGATACAACCTTTCTTTGGACAAGATCCATTTGTAACTATCAACCTGATATTTTTCACAAATGCTACATTTTTTCAAATTATTCTAGAAAAGCAGAGGTATTGTAATAAATATCAGTCATGAATAGTTTTCTGGGGTTGGTTGGTTAGTTGATTGGGTTGGGTTGGTTTTGATTTAGTGCTCAGTCTTAAAATTCAGTCTGTCGAGTGTGTGGGGAGGAAGGGGCTGAAAACAGAGGATTGGCAAGGAGGAAAGAGAAGAAGCCATTTTAAGAATTGCTTTCACTCAAGAGACTTTTGCAGCTGGCAATGCTAAGCCTGGAAAAGACCTGTGGTGGAAAATCCCATTTATTATATCTACCGATGTTTATCCTGTGCCTATTTTGAGAAGTAAAATTCCTGCATAGAGATAACACTTTCTCACTGCTTGAGGCCCCTGCTGGGAGTGAGGGAAAGTATAAAAGCCCAGAGGAGAACACAGACTTGAAGCTATGCACATGTGAAAGGCGTTATAAAAGCACCAGAACTGGCCTGCTGTTATGCTCTTTTGCCTGCTGCATGACTTGGCAGTGTATTTAGGGTTTCGGGCTTCAGAATAAACTTTTCCTTAATACCTCAGCCGTAGTTTGGTCATCTGGACTCACCTGCATGGGTGTCAATTCTCACACAGTGTTGACTTCACCCATATACGCAAAGTCAAACACAGCAGCTCCTGCATCCTCTCCTCATGCCCCTTGCTTTCTGATTCACCCTACTTATCTGGTGGGGTGAGAGAACTTTGGTGCAAGAACTTTGATTACACCAGCTATGCCCCAGTGTTATCCAGAACACAGTCCTCAGGAGATGGCCAGTGCTCCTAAAGGAGAAGCACAAGAACCAAAAAGAATCCCTTTAAATCACCATTCTCCTCTTACTTTTGCTCATTATTTTGCTCATGATTTTCCTTTTCCCTTGTGTTGACCACAAGCTCATCCTCCTCTTCATAGTTTTTTACAAACATGTCAGCAGTGCCTCCTTATATTGTTATGCTTTGGCAGATTGCCCACTCTGAAATCACAGAGTTAATGATAATCTCACCCCAATGAATTACATTGAACCCTCAGAACAGTACTAATGACAAAAAACTGCAAAGATTAATCTACTCAGACCACTGGAGACAAAACTTGACCAGTTTTGCAAAGGGCCTTGATCCCCATACTAAAAACCCTTTAGGATGTGCTGCAAACTATAAATTGATAATTCCTCAATCTGTAAGAAAAAAGCTGTGACCACGTGGGTTTCCAATGCTACATGCTCTGCTATATGCACTGCTCTGGTCCCGACATTGTCCAGAGTGGAGTGTCTGTTGGAGCAAACTATGGTTCCTTTCTGGTTTGTATGTCCAAAATACCTTCCCACTGATACAAAGACATGGAGAAGGGAGCTGATGATCATCTGGATGTCAAGTGATAGAGTCAGCTCACAAGGGAGGCCCCTATGTGCTCAAGAGATGAACAGTGCTTCTGGGGGACCAGCACAGACTTAACTCACCTGTTGTGATTCCTGCCTGGGGAAATATTGAATAGAGCATGACAGCAAGGAGAGGAAATATGCACCTTTTTATTAAGTGAAGTCCAGCTGCACACCACATTACAGTGACCTTCTCAGGTTCCCTGTGTTTTGATTGCCTTTTGTGCCATATACCTCATTCCTCAAAGGTTAATGAGGCTAAACAAGAGACAAACAAAAAGGTCAGCCAACAAAATGCTGATCTATTGACAAAGGCTACAGAATAGACAAGTAATGCACAGGTCTGATGCTGTTGTTCCTTCACTGCTCATACCATACTAAAACAAACACATACACACATCTCCTTCAGAAAATTTTGCTGTGCACAAAGCAGAGAAGGGACCCTCTGGAGTCCGAAAAGCTGAATCAATGCTATTATACCTCAAAAGCTGAAGTTCTTATTTTGATATAACTGACTTGGTGAAGAAAAACTAAGAGGGAACCAGGGAGGAAGTCAGGGAAATTAATAATTAATTACACTAATTACACATTCATTGGAGCAGGTACATGTGTGAGAAGACTAATGTCAGCCACCCAGCTAACCATGTCACCTCTGCTTCCTCATCTCCAGGCTCAGATCTTTCACGAAGGCCATGTAAGTGACAGTTGTCACAGAAACTGCTGCTCAGACATAGTACAAGCAAGTGTATTACAGCTGAAGACTTTTGTCTTCCTGTCACCAAGGCTGAAAGTAGAAAATGGCAGAGAATCTGTCCCTCAATCCAAGTGACAAGCAAGAATAATGACTATAGAGCAATTCACGATGAGGACATTTTTCCATTGCAAAAATTTGATTGCTCAGGGCCCCAACTTTTCACTGGAAATGGCACTTCAGTCAATAGAAAGAAATGTCTGGTCAAAATGAGCAAGGAAAAAACCATACATTCTTTCCCATCACTGTCTGTCTCAGCATAGACTTAAAGTGGCTATTTTTTTCAACAGGAGGAAGGAGGATTTGTTCAGATTCAGAACTCAAGATTCCTGGAGATCTGATTTGTTTCAGAAAAATGCAAATTTTTAACTTCCACAAAAATTTTATCAAGTCTGTTCCTACTATTGGAAGCAGAGTGAATAGTGTTTTAAAATAATCTGCTCTATTTGCCTAACACTGATCTCCATTCATTTAAAAATGTAATCTGTTTCTTTAAGTACATTTCTTTCACAAACAAGAGTTTGAAAGCAAGCAATAGTTTGAAAAGCCCTTCCTAGACTCCTTCTTTAATTAACAATGATGCTGAAAAAAAATGCTACTACTGATAGTTACCAGCAAGTTGTAGGACTACAGAATTAAGTCAAAATGTCTAGAGCATTAGATTTGACAGAACAGTCTAAACCAATACACCTATCTGCAAGAACAATGTGGAGAGTTGATTTTACATTTGCAAACCTGCCCTTTACAGTTCAAATAAAAAATATTAAAAGTTGCCTCAGCAAACACCCTCAGCAGTAAAGCTAAAAAGTGAAGGGAAAAGAAAAGAAAACAAAAAAAGTGTTTTCTTCTCACAGTGAATCAGAATAAAAATGAATAATCTAATAGAGTATTCCAGGAATTACAAAGCATAAAATCATATTGAAGATATCAAAACACCATCTTGTGTTTTACAGCTCTGCACAATTGCCTTTTTTTTAATCCTTTGTAGGGATGGGAAATGAGGCACCAACACCTGTCACTAGACCACTAAACAAATAATGTGTCTTTCCTTTGCATGGGCCACTGGAAGGAAATTGCTGCCTGGTGCTCCTATTATTTCTCCCTTGACATAAATTATGAGCCACTTAAAATGATGTAAAAGGATAGATTTCTTTTCTTTGACTGGAAACTTACCTGCTGATTACTCTGGAGCTTTGATTAATGTTTCTGCCCCATTTTGTATGAAAGCTAGCAAACTAAATATAGTTGCTACTCAGTAACTGCATCAGTACAGTGGACAATAATGAGCTGTGGCTGGGAACAACTAGAGATTTCAAATTGTTAATGGCATAATTGAGACCTGTTACAGACCTGCAGGCTGGATCAGGATGGGAACTCCTCCATCTTCAGTCATGATGGTGATAAAACAAGCTATTATATACTCAGAAGTTTTGAGTATGGAATACTAAATACAGCACTGCATCAGTACTCAAAGGATCTGTCTCTTACCACTGGAAAGCACTTCACTGAGGGGGTTTTTGGGGGTTTTTTGTTTGGTTAGTTTTTTGGGTTTCTTTGTGATAAATTATTAATAGCTGTTATACTGCCATTGGGAAAAAAAAAAAAAAAAGGCAGATGCACAAGGCATTCAGTAGTGCCCAGGAGGCACTAGCTCATAGTGATCCTTGCATCTGGGGACCCCAGGCAGTGCAAATGTGGCCACCACCCACAAGAAAACTTAAGTTTAAGGAATTTCTTGCACTAGTTTGTACAACTGTGCAGGGACATCAGCTGGACAATACAACACCAGGATATAACAGCAGGAGTAACACAGCATAGGAAAGTGAAGGTAATCTGTTGTAAACACAAAAGGTAAATTTAAAATCAATTACTACAGCTGAAAATTCCTGTTTCTGAAGAAAAAGTAGGAAAACACTCATTATTAATATTTATTCAACTACAGTAGTATTACTGGTACATTGTTAAACCTGTTGGAAGTAAATTTGCTTGCTTTACTCCAAGACACAACCCCCTGCAATCTAAGTGGTATTTCAAAGTCTAGATCTGCAGGCCCAAACATGTACATTTCACAGTTTCCATGTGACCAAACAGTGCTTGAGGCCAAAGATTCGAGGTTTACTGTCTATGGAAAACCTTAAGTGGAAGAGGTAAATGGAACAGGAGGTACTGTGAAATGCCACATGGAAGAGATGCTGGGTTTCCTTTTTAAGTGAGTTTTCTTCATGTTCAGGTATTTCCTTAACTCTGTACACTTGTCTTTTTTTAAAAAATAGACTACTTTTTTAATCAAAAAGCACAAATACATCCCCTCTATATATGCATATGAACACATAAATAAAGATACTATGTATGAGCAATAGTTGGATGATGGATACAAAAACATAATTTAGAAGATAAAAAGACTGTTAAGGTTGCTGAAAAGAATGTATGAGGTTATACTACAAGGTTACTTAGCCAGGTGCAGACAAGAATATTTCTTATTTCATAGCTTTTATGTACAAAATAGACCATTAAGATTATTTAGTCTAAAACAGAAGTTATAACTGTTATGAAACACTTACTGGGTGCTGTTATTGCAGGTTTGTTTTATGCATGAATTATTTTTCTAAATAGAAAGTTCATCAATATTAAAAAGAAAACTATATTAATTAAGAACTAAATTACCAAGTTCTTGTTGATTTGATTAAACATAATGAAAAATTGAGTCAGTCAATGAGAAAATGAGTGAAAATAACTAGTTTTAGACAAACCTTCTTAGGCATGTTTGTGTCTTTAGAGTATGCAGTGACCAAATAGGCACATCTGAACCATCACCCTGGGCACAGCCACTCTGAATACTTCTCTTACTGCATGTGCAAACTCCTAGTTATGGTTCTTGCAGCTTAGAATTAATGGCATAGCAGATTCACTTTAGCCACCTAAATCCCACTAGAGACCCTTTTCTATCGAAGGTTGGTGTGAAGATTTGTCCTGTTACAACTGGATTTGAATTCCTTTGTGGGGTAACAAGTTTACAATCACATTTGTAGTGGGTTGGCCATGCCTAGATGCCAGGTGCCCACCAAGCTGTTCTATCACTCCTCCTTCTCAGTGGGACAGGAAGAGAAAAATATGACATAAAGTTCAGGGGTCAATATATTGTAGTGGTTGCACTTCTTTCTCCTGCTTCATCTCAGGGCCCCTCCCATGGAATTTGGTCCTTCATAAACTTCCCCAACATGGGTCCTTCCCACAGGCAGCAGTTCCTCACAAACTGTTTCAGCATAGGCTCCTTCTATGGGGTGTAATCCTCCAGGAACAGATTTCTCCAGCATGAATCCCCTTCAGGGTCACAAGTCCTGGCAGTAAACCTGCTACAGTGTGGACTGTGCTCTCCACAAGGCCACAGGTCCTGCCAGGAGCCTGCTCTAGCATGGACTCTCCATGAAGTCACAGCATTCTTCAGGCATCCCCACCTGATCCAGTATGGGTCCTCCATGGGCTGCAGGTGCATATCTGCTCCACCACAGGCCTCTATGAATTACAGGGAAACTGCCTGTCTCACCATAGTTTTCACTAGAGGTTGCAGGGGAATCTCTGCTCTGATGACTGAAGCACCTCCTTCCCCTCCTTTTTCACTTACTTTGGTGTCTGCAGAGTTGTTGCTCTCATTTTCCACTCCTTTTTCCCAGCTGCCCTTGCACAGCTCTTTTTACCCCTTCTTAAATATGTTATGACACCAACATCACCAATGGGCTCCACTATGGCCAGTGACAGATCCGTCCTGGAGACAGCTGGCACTGGCTCTATCTGAGATGGAGGAAGCTCTCACAGAAGCCACCCCTGCAGCCCTCCTGATACCAAAACCTTGCCACAAACTCAATGAAACATTTTCAAGTTATGATCAGCTATGGTCACTCATTCATAAAGAACTGGAAAATCTTTTTAATTTGAAACCTATTGTGCTTTACCTAGGAAATGCCTGCCTCTGATTAAATGGGTGATGGTTAATTTGACATTTTAGCTATCCCCACTTTCTTGACTTGAAATTTATTGTTATCTCAGCTAGCCAAAATTATTTATGACTCCAAGCCTTTTGAAAGGAAAAGTCCCTCTTCATTTTGTGGAATCAGGTGATACTTATATCCTACAACCCTGACATGGAGTTGCTAAAAAAGAAAAAAAGCTGCAAGTATTTTAATTTTCCAGTATAAAAAAATTATTAAAAAGTATTATGAATCAGTATTAAAGAACAGTCTGCACCAGGACACACCGAACACATTTGCATGTAAATAAAGAAAATAACTGTTAGTGTAACACCTAGTGTCTTTCTTGGTGATGTTCAATTCCTGCTTTTATAATCAAATGGTGTTTTTCAATTGCAGTTAAAGAACTGGCTTACTAAATCAATTTTAGACTCCATTAAGCTCATGGGGGTCCAGTCCTCTCTTCTGAAGTCTGAAGTGTGTACAGCATTTCCCCTCGAAATTATGTACCACTAGAACTGGGAACATTCCACATACCAGAGGACTGAACTTACCCTTGTTCTGCATGGCCAAGAAGGTCTTCCTACAAAGTTTTAATTTTAATTTGATTTAAGTTCCCATTAGCTTAAAGCAGTAAAGTGTTAATGAGGAACAACATTTTAGTTACAAGTGTATTTAAGATTAGTTTAAAATATGTCTCAAACTACCAGACCCAAACACCTGGTCAAGCTAACACTGTTTAAGAAATCACTAGTAAAAAACTAGTCTGTGGCACCCTGTCTACCCCAAACCTGTAGCAAAAGAAAGCAACACCACTTATTTTAATCTTATTTAGCTGAGACATAAGTAAACTTAACTTGTAACTTGTCACATAGAGTGCATGAATGAGTAATTATCATGGTTGAATTGATGCGTGTTGGTCTAGCTTGTATGTCTATTCCTGAAATTAATATACAATCGTGCTTTTGGTTTGCTTTAATTAAATTGATTTTTTGAATTATTCTGTTAAAGCTTTGTGTTTCCATAGCAATGAACTGACTGGTGATTTTTTTAGAGAAGAAATATATACTGATTTGACCAAAAAAAAAAAAAAAAAAAAAAAGAGAAAATTAAATTAAGAGAATGTGACCTATCACACATAGAAAAATTCTTTTCTTTGTGATACAACAGTTTCAAATAAACAAGATCCTCTTCCTTCAACAACAAAATCTCTCTTTGGAACAAGATGCTATCAAATGATTTATGTTTTCATTAAATAGCTATTTAATTTTGGCCTGCTGATCTGCTAAATTTGTGGTTGCATAGTTGGCATGGCTCTGTGAACTTTGAGAAAAGTACTAATTTATGACTGATAAAGAGCCAAGAAATTTCTATTCATCACTTTCATAGAGATTTTTATTTGCTTGCCACTTTCTATCAGCTGATTTTCTTTTTCTTTCCACTTCTCAGAAATAATTATTTTTCTAACTGAAAAAGAATTCCTTCCAGAGATAAAAGCTTTCTGGAACATTTAATTAGTATCAAACAAGGCAACATTGAAAATGGAACATATCCAACACACACACAAAAAGTCAGTACAGCATGGAAGACCAATATAAAACTTTAAAATTTAATTTAAAAAATCTCATTTTATTAAGATCTCTAGCTACATTAACTTAATTTCCCCCAAACAATTATCTAATTTCTTCTTTGCATCTCAGCAGTTATTCTCAAATTCTGTCTTAAGTAACTCCACTACAAGGCTTCTGGGTTAATCCAGGAAGCAAAATAGTTTATACCACTGCAGCCCATTAAAAATATGCAGTGGGATTATTAGAAAGACTTCAAGCTAATGCTGTGAAATTATGACAGCAGGAACTATGAAAGTCAGAATTTCATGTGCCAAGCAACTTGTCTCCAGGTCAGCAGTCTGTACCAGGCTCAGTACTTGCAGGTTTGCTTTTAGGGGAGTCAGGGATTCTTAGTAACTTGAAAGAACAAGTGAACCAAAAATACAGTTTTGTATCAACTGTACTCATAAGGTGGCTTCACTGTTCTTCCAATGCATGTATGAAAGAGTTCTTGTCTTTTTGTAGTGTTATAATGTATGTAGGAGAGCTTTGGGGTTAATTATTTTTATCTACCTTATAATGAGTATTAGAGATAAATAAACTACACTGAGAAAAAGACACATTTGGATAGATGTTCCTATCAGGAAGATTCTGGTACAGTAAAACCCCATTTTGGGTCATTGGGTATTTAATGGAAATACTTTATCTGCAGGTATATGAGTAAATTTATTCAATAAAATTATTTTATTGATAAAAAGAATTAAAAAAAAAAAAAGAGGGAAACCCAAAACTTTAAAGCACATTTACTAAAAGCAACATCTAGTGGAGCAACTGGGTAGTTCACATTATGTTTGAGCTGTTCACATTAATGAGTTTCAGATAAACTGGTATTTCACGCATGCGTGCACTTGTGACTCTGCCTTTTTGAGGTCATTAGGATTGTGAGGACGTCATAGGCTTCTTTGTTAATAATAGATCCAATATGATTACAAAGATTTCACAGGTGAATGGGGGATTTCAGTAAAGACATTAGCACTTCTAGATTCAAGAAGACTCTGTGTCATTATTGGCATTTTTGAGTAGTTTGAACTAAGCTCTTACAAATTCTGACATACCAGTATTATTGGAGTGACTTATTCCTGCCACTATAGGTCTTAAAAGTTAGAACTATTAATGAGAGAAAATGCAGTTAAGCAAAACATGACCTGAATTAGAAAAAAGGCTAGAGTTGGGTAATATAGGGTATATGCTACCATCAGTTATAATATGCTGAAAACAAAACTCAATGAGAAAGGCTATTGGTAAATGCAGAGTTACAAATAATAAATAGAAATATTACATACTACTATAGCACCCTGCTCTGTTTTTCAACTATGGAAATCATTCCTTTTGTGTGGATGGGAAAGCTGATTGAAAAGGGTATGCCAGACAACTAAGAAATTGAAACATCCGCTTTTAGTCCCTTAAGGATGTGACTAGAATAGCAGAATCCCTTATAAACCAATTTAAAACCACAGACATCAAACATACCTTCAGACTGATTATATTTGCATACACACAAATGCACACAAAATAATGTTAAGAAGGGCAGTCAGATTTTTTGATGCAATTGCAAGGAGTGACTTGTGTAATGAGAAGCACCAGATCATTTTTCCTTGTACAATGTAATCACTCAGCATTCCTTCACCCTTCTTCTGTTTAGTACCATATGATATATGATGCAACCAGTATAAAATGAAACTTTGTGTTCCTAATTTTCATTCTGCTGTTTGATTCCTCATCTCAATAGTTATTTTTGCAGTTCTAGTGGACCTCTTTCTTTGGATGACATCTAACAATGCTAACATGGAAGTGTTGCTGAGACCTGGTCCTATTTTTGAGCCAGCAGGTGAACCAGAGGAATTTTTTTTCTTTTCTTTTTATATCACTAATCTTATACACGAGACAAGGAACAGAGCTGCCAAAGAGCCACAGAATGCAATACATGCAGTTCAATGACTCCATCACTTTCCACATTAAAAAAAATATTCAAAATTGAACAGGGGGGGGTTTCTGCCAAAAGTGGGAAAACATTATCTAGAAATGCTGAACAAAATGAT
Organism: Acropternis orthonyx; assembly: GCA_035583155.1. NCBI lineage: Eukaryota > Metazoa > Chordata > Aves > Passeriformes > Rhinocryptidae > Acropternis > Acropternis orthonyx. The sequence continues at coordinate 19,115,866 of JAWWEU010000081.1, forward strand.
ACAGTAAAAATGAAACTGCAAACTCAGTAACATTACTTAACAGTCCAGAAGAGAAGTCTGTGTGTCTTTTAAACATAAATGACTGAACAACACACTTCGTGATGAGAGTCATCATCCTCAGTTGAGGCATGGAGCACTGTGAAATGATTAAGTGGCAGTTTCAGACAGAAATGGGCAGTAGCTGTGAATGTGGTGCCACTTAACCAAATAGAGCCAGTGGACACAAGAAAGTCCATAAAAGACAGAAAAAGAAATTCTGAATGCATCTGGAAAGAACAGCAAGGACAAAGATAAAAGAAGAAGAAAGGAAAAGAAAAACTAAAACAAAAAAGTAATAGAAAAGCAGAGTAAGGAAAAAATGGCTGAAAAAAAGACAAGGGAATGTTGGATATTAGTTCATCTTGTACATTTTGAAGTGTCATATTGGTAAGGGTATGATTTTCCCCAAAGGGAAAACCATTTAGCAGGAATTATTAGGGAGTGGTATTAACTCAAATTCTCTCCAGGAGTAAGGCAGCCAACTCAAAACGAAAGCTTAACAAATTGAGAATGAAACAGGGAAAGTTCAAACAAGCTGTTCAGGCCACCTGTGACACCTTCTCTATGTAGATTATGGTGAAGGTCTAAGAATAACTTATATTAATACTATGGAGAATACAAATTAAGGGTTCTTCCATAGGAAGAGTTCAGACAGGAGTGTTTTTACTATGTGCATGATTGCCACAACAGGTTAAGAGTGCATCAACTCTTTCTTCGTTAATTCTTTGAAAATGTTTTCCAGTTCTCCTACAAGGACAGGTTCATTAATGGAGGTCATTTCAGTAGCAGATGTCTGTAATTTGATCAGTCTACCATAACAAATAATTAATACACTGAGATTTGTACAGTACTAATTATGATCTTTCTGAATGCTCACTACTGTGGTTCTTTATTCCAGTACTAGTGAGTCCAATTATCCTTCTATCATATCAAGCTGCACATCTAGACAAATTTGATGTCCTTTGCTATTTTGTTACTTAATGCAACTTTCATTTTGCAACTGTGACCAAAATATTCAATTTTAGAAATATCTTAATAGCTATCTTTTGTAGACAGTGTAACCATTCTCTACTCTGCAGCTGTCAGGTGGATATTTTTTTCAGGTATAACTTCATTAATTCCCAGTAAATTACATTGAGGTTATCTTAGAGCAAACCTCGCTGGTTTATGTCTTCATACTAAAGACCAGAAAAAGTTGAAATTTTTATTTCATTTCTCTTGGAAGATATTGGAATAAAAGAAGGATCAAATGACTCTTGAAAGCCAAAATGCTCAAATTGAGTACACTTCTATCGTAGCATTTCCTTAGTGCAGATGTCCCTGACACTGCCAAACATGCGGTGTCAAGAAAAATTTCCCTGGAAAAGCAATTTGTGCAGTTTGTATCTGCCTGTTAAAGGGAGGGAGGGAAAGGGCAGGGAAGGCAGAATATAGATAAGTTTAAATTACTCAGTATCAGTTATTCTTTTTATTTTTGAGGATCTTTGTGCCAAAATGAAAAAAATTCTGTCCTGGTTTCTCCAAAGCAATCTCACTCATAACAGCTGTACCCTACACCTCTCCACTTGATTCATAGTAGCATTTTCCTGAACAGCTTTTTGTTTACGTGAAAAGTGAACAAAAATTAAAGTTGTTATAGGGGATGATGACACTTCCATGTTTTCATAGCATGCAGCCATGCTAAGTTAAACAAACAGGGAAGAGTGTTTACCTTCAGGCTGGTGTTTCTCCAGAATAGTGCTTCCCCAAGGACTTCCAGTTCTGTGAGCACACCAGCCAGCTTCTTTACAGAATACAAATTATCAACCTGTTTTGAAGATGTTTGTTTGAAGAAACACTTGTCTGGGGTTTTATTTTGTATAGCAATTTGGTTTTATACAAATCACGTTTTAAAAGTATTTATAGCAAATAGCATTAAGTACTCCTCAGCATATTAGAGTAAATACCACACAGACACCTGAACACTGAGTTTTCCACCACAGTTTGGTACATATCCATGAGGGCTGCAAAATTCTGAAGTTTGCAACAATTATCACGACTGTCAGAGATACAGCAGATCAGGGGATGATACAGGCAGAAAAAAAAAAGAAAAGTCAGCTACTAAACTTCCAGCAAATTGATCAGCAGAGCAGCATAGATTGTTGAGTATAGCTTTTTTAAAGTTTTTTCATATGCATGGAGGAACTGACTAAATAAAAAGGAAAATATTCTTGATCTCTTTCGGACAGGTATATGTTGTTAATCTAAATAAAAACTTTGTTTGAGTACTGCTAATGACAAAAAACTCCAAAATACACAAAACAGAGAGATACCAAAATGAGAATGAGCATATTCCTAAACTGTTTTTCATAGGCTCCAAGACAGATTTGTTCTTTTTTTAAAATAAGCTTTTATTTACAGTTCCCAAGATTAGCCTCTAAGCAATCAATCAAGTAGCCCTCTATTACCCTGACACAAAAAGATTTGAGAATATTAATCCTTTGAATAAGGAGATATCAGCATTCAGAAGAATGCAGAGTTATAATAAAAATTTCCACTTCACTTAGTGCATTGTTTCTAATTCTTTGCTGAAAATCCCTTTCCTCTGCAGAATGTCAAAGAGTGTCTAGACTTCATGGGTTCAAACAATATCTGGCACTAAATAGACTAAATGGTGCTGTCCCAAAAATCTAAACAAAGAAACAAATTTGATGTAGCTGAATCTTTTGCCCAATATTTGGAACTGTATTTACAGACAGAACCAACTGTGCACATTTCTAACTATATGGTCCTTTAGGTTGTAGGATCAGTCCAACTGCTATCTCGTATAGCCTGGCAGTCACTGTATGGATTTTTCAACAGAAGTTATAGAAGAAGATTGTTGGCACCTCATGTGCATGTGCACAGTGCCTCCCTACATGTGCATTGTATGATTATTCTTCTCCCTGAGGGCTGTGAGCAGAGCAAGTGTTGCAGGGGCCATAATTCTAATTAGCTCTAGATGGGAAGATCACATTTCTAAATACTTTGGTTCATCTTGCAAGTCATTTGTCAAGCTTCTCTTCATTAAATTTGCTTTTGCTAGTTGACACAGGTAGGGGTGCTGCAGAAGCTTCAAAGCAGAATTGAAATCTGTGACTCCTCATCAAAAGCTTAAAGCTTTCAGAGTTCAACAATCCGTACTGCACATTACTGAGTGTTCATTTACAAATTTACCAGGACACCATTAAATGGATAATAAAAATAATACAATAGTTAAAAGGTCATATTATCATTAACTCATAATATGGGATTTTTTTTTTTAAGGGTTTCTGCTTTTTACCCACCTATTCACTGAAATCAATTTTGGTTTTACAAAATACACTGAATGCAATCAAAGTTTCCAGTTCTCAAGACATTATCTTAGAGGGAAACAGAAATTCCACATTCAGCTCTCACTTAAAACAATACCTTTTAGTCCTACTAACAGACATACAAGTTTTATGAAGGAAGAAAACACATTCCTCACTTCAAATACACTTTTATCTCACTCTTCACAAAACACACTTTCTTCTAAAACAAAGGGTTTAGGACATTTCCAGAACCAGCAGCCAAACTAGTAGTTAAGTCATATACTTGTAGTCATGAGAGTTCCAGCTAAAGATAATCAGAAGAATTTTTCTTTTAATGTCTTAAATGCATTATTTGCTAGCCAAGTGCTGGGGTTGTCTCGATCTAGATCAGATGTTCGTAATCTACTAGAAGGTACAGCTACCATTGATGTGTGCAACCTCTATTGAACTCACTCTCAAAGTTTAGGCAACTATCTTGTGCTCCAACATAGATCCAATTCAGTAATGGATTTGGTACATCAGATGTGGGAAATCCACTTCGTAGAGGTTTTCCACGAAACAATTAGTTACCAAGTTCCCCTGTCCCCCCAGGTCTAAACGCCCATTTTTCCAGGAGTTATTCCCCTCTAGATTCCAGAAAAGTCTGGAGCATGGAAAAGAGCAAGATGTGATGCCACAGGGAAAAAAAAAGTATGAAAGGAACAGACAAGTTTTATGAAGCTAATGTTATTGTGCTAGTTTTATCAGCTTCTCCATGAATAAAAATTATGTCTTCTTAATTATTGCACTATGCCTCACTCAGCACTTTTAAAATTGAAATTACATGGAATGGAAACCTCTGAGTAATACAGTGTTAATCTAACAACTCTTCTGATACTGTAAAAGATTTGGATCTTCGCTACTGAAATGAATAAGAAAACAAAATAACCAGATCAGCTGCTTCCACCTTTACATTATATCGTTGAACTGCTTATTTCTTATGGACAAGCTATATAGAAATCACACCTCAGTTTTATAAAATGGCAGGTATAATTCACATACTTGTGAGACATCTCAGGTATGTTTATGATTGTTATGGAGAACACATCCAACAAAGATGGATGACTAATGTTAGGAACTTCTATGTCTCCCATATCAAAAATCATGAAAGAGTCTGTAATACATAAACCATCAAAGAGACCAAACTACTGCAGCCTTGAGTACAGCTGTTTGCCAGCAACAAGAAAAAGAACGGTCACAAAGGTAAATATGTACTAAAACAAATGAACAAAAAAAACCTCTATGTGCAATGGAAAAAAAAAAAAGTTGTAAGTCCATATAAGATAACACAAGTGAATGAAAACTCCAGTTGCATACTTAAGAGCTGGTCCATGTTGCCATAAGCCTTAATATAGCTGTAGATTTTCATATAGTTTTATAGTCTTATAGACTTTTGCATTTGAAAATAGCTTGTAACCCCTGTACTACATACTTAAGCAAGATCCTAACCTCTGTGTTACTAAGTAGCCTGTTTTTGTGGTAAGAGAGAGAGATTAAGTTAGAACATTCTGTATAAGGACCCTTGTATTCAGATAGCTATTAGAACATGTTATAGTC
>JAWWEU010000081.1:19120911-19139696 GCA_035583155.1 Acropternis orthonyx
TAGCCGAACTTAGTAAAAGACCTTTTTTGCCTTCACCCTGTCGTGGAAGTTTTCTTCCCTTGGATTTACGGCAACATCCACACCAGGGAGACTTTTTTTATCTGTTATTCCCTTTACCATTACTTAATCCATTTCAGTCAGTGTGCTCTTAGAAAAATTAGAGATTTAAAATGTAGCTTAATTTTCCCTTGGAGAAGGATTATCCAAATCTCACCAGAATAAACCTACAGGGTTGAACCTCGCCAAGGAAGAGTTTTGTGGCAGAAAAAAACCTTGTGAACATGAGTGATTCCTTGCAAGACTCCTACTAACATTCAGTCAATGGCAGTGGAGGGGGAACATGGACAAGCAACATGTCACTGTAAGCACCCTATTCCCATCAAGACTAATACACAGTAAACAGCAAAGCCTCCAATCACTGCACTCAAAATTATAGCACCACAGCTGGTGAGATTATGAATTCTGGGCATTATACACATTCAAGTCCATTTAGAAAGACTCAGGTAATTTATGTCAGGCACAGACTGAAGTGGACTGAGTTACCAGCTAAAGGATTGTCAGTGAATGTTAATCATACCATGTGCATTTTGTGGCCTGTGCACTTTCTTCTCATATAGAAATTTGCATGAGTTTTTGCTGTGTGGTTTCTGACCTAATCTTTTGCCCTCAGAGGGGGGAGCAGCAAAGCAGAAAAGCTTCAAAGAGACAAGTTCTACAGATGTAGAAAGCCTCAGCTGCAACCTGTGGAGCCCCAGACAGCTCTGCATATTCCCATGGTCTCTTCTCCATGTCTGCTTCAAGTCCTAATTGAAGTATATCTTGTGATAGCTGAAGTCTACCTCAGTGGATCCCGAACATTAAAGTGGTCCTTTACTGCCAGCAGTGGTGGCGAGCCGAAGCAGCACTACAGTTCAACAGACCAGCACGTGCCCCCAGCAACACAGTCAGGCAATGTCAGACTTCAGGAAGATGCTTTGCAAAGCCAGCACATTTATTCTGCAAGTGAAGTAAGGACCAAAAGCCATGGCATCCTCTGCAGCAACAGTACAGTGACAATGTACAGACCTAGGAAAGTGAGGAGTCTAGCAGGTATTTGCTTGGAACAGAGAGTTTGGGAAGCCACTCTTCTTGCTGACTTTTCCTATGGAGGCTATGGAGTCACTAAAGCTAATAGCATGAACTGCGCTAGAGCCTCACAATATAATTGCTGTTACTAAGTGTTTTGTTCTGCCTTATATTCTACTAGGAATGAATAAAGACATTTTCAACTATCCATTTTTGCTTAAAACTGACCACAAAATGAATAGAACAGATAAAAAATAATTCCAACATAAAGCAATATAACTCCTGCTAGCTTCACTCCCCAGTCTCCCATGTTGCTTAACTAGCTGAGCACAGAAGCAAGTAATTTAAACTGTGTTTTGTCACTTTCCCTCTCGCATTTCAAAGACATAAGCCATGTCTTCAGCTACTGAAAAGGTGTATGAGGATATGTGAAATCCAGACTGAATGCTCCATCTCGTGGCACATCATTATGTTCCCTGTATACAAAAATATGCTTACAGAACCAAAGCTGTATAATTCTGTGAAGATTAAAGGTAAAAAGAGACAGCTTTTCTCAGAACTAGAGTAGAAATATCTGCATATATGTATGTGGTAGTAGGAAGCAATTACAGTTTGATATCCCCAATGTGCAATAAGGTTTCTCCTCAACAGAAAAATACCAAACAAAAAAAAACTCCCAAAACTAAACCAAAATAAAAACCAAAACTAAATTCCCCACCCAAACAAAACAAACACACAAAACCAAAACAACAACAAAAAAGTCCAAAAACAAAGGCCATAAAAACCAAACAAAAAATCTGAACCCAATAAAAAAATTCACAATTCCTGAAACTTCTGGAATATAAAAACAACCCAGCACACTGTTTTCTGATATAAATTCTACACAGATTTAATAGAAAATACAGCAAAATAGAATAACTGGATTAGTTAATCTGACTTCTTATGTGTTATAGATCCTTAAGTATTGATCAAATATTCTAATGCATACAAAAAATATTGTAGCCTTCCAAAACTCAAATCTATGCTCCAAGGAAAGAATGTATGCTGCCATCTTAATTTTCCCAAGATACACTTAGCCAGCTATTCCCTGCTCCACACATAAATAAAATCAATTGTCAAACCATTCTCTGGTTCATTTGCAAAACCAGCATTGTCAAGAAGCTAGAAGCCCTTGAAATTACTTGGATCATATCAATATCAAATTATAATATTGAATCAAGCCAACTAATCACAAAGTCGAAGAACTCAGAAAACCTAACAGTAATTCTTTGAATATTGGGAACATAACACCACAGTATTATTTTCTTGACAACCACATAAACAGACAATGACAGTTTTGAACAGTCCTGAAAAAATGAACAATAGAAGAATATTACCCTGAAACTATTTCATATATGGAAATTGTTATCCTTAGGGGGTCAAAGTGATACTGTTCCTTGTAGGTTCAGATTATTTTAATCACTTAGTTCTCTAAGAAATCATAATTTTTCCTTCAAGAACTTCTGCTTCATCTCCACAAAGTGCTTTAGGAGATATCACAGGTAGTAAACACCAAAAATAATTTAGCTTATCCTCCATAATAGCCATTGTAGGATCACATCAGGATACATCCCTATTATTGGAGCCTCACCTGCTTTGTCAGACTCAAGCATGTTTTCAGGTTCTCTGCAGTTTGCTCTAGCCATATACCGACTCCATATCAGGGTAACATTAACAAACACTAGTCCCTCAGTCATACACTTGCTTCCGTGGAAAAGAACTACAAATTTGCAGACTAAATTGAAGCTTCAGCAAAATGGGAAAAGTGAGTTTGTATTGAAGTATATTGAAGTGAATGTTTGCAAGTGTTCTGCCTCTCCTGACCACAGCTCAGACCCTTATCAGGGGAAACACCCATGCTTCAAAGGGAGAAACTTGTTAGTGAATACCTACGCACTGACAAGCAACACTAAAGAAGCCATGACACTGCTGATGCCCCTAGTTAGCTCCTCACAACCTAGATTCATTTTCAGAATACCAAACTGAGAAGTTTAAAAAAAGTCTTCTACATTATCTGGACACTAATTTTCCTGAACAACACACTGTCAGACTCAGATCATGCACTCACAGATCATCTCTCCTTAACCCACGGTGGAACACACAACCAGAATTCACCACTACTGCAGACAACTGGTTAAACTGCTTTAGAGGTACAAATTAATGGTGAATAATCATTGCAAACTGAATCTAAAGTGTGACTATTTAGCCTTTCATCTTCAAGATCTTCTTTAAGGAAAGTACTACGCCAACATAAAAGCACATGAAAATCATTCAGAGGTCTAGTTATATTAAATTTGAGGGTCAGCATATCCCAACCCATCCCCACACCAAGTTTTGCTGTTTGACTGATAGGAGAAGAAATATCAAGACAGACAGGCAGAAAGAAAAAACCCCACCTTTCTTTTTTTAACCTTCAACACAAGGGAGAACTTGAAACTTAGGATTCATTCTAAGTCTTTATTAGTTTGCATTCTCATTATGGTCATCTGCATCTAGGTAGAAAGCTGTCTCCATCATTTTAGATACATACAATTATGTTTCAGACACTCATGATCTTCAGCTACAGTCACCATGACTATAGCTCATAGCTAAGAATGTCTAAAAGCAGCAGCAACCAATCCTAAATACTGTAGCTGTTTACTGAGTGTCAGAGGTCACCACGAATTCACCAAACTACCACTCCACTGTCTACACTGAATCTCAAAAAAATAGTGCAGTTCTTTTTCTGCAGTGCTTTTTCTGGTATGCACAGCTTTCATTGGTATTAGAACCACCTGCTTGATTCCCAGAATAGGCACTGAAACATTGATTAAAAATTGTTGGAATAGCCATCAAGAGCCAGTTTCATTTTTAACACTATATTTATCCCAAGCAACTCGTATGAAAAATGTGACAAGGGCATTTATAACAGAGACAAAGAGAATGCCATATGACCTGTTTGTGATTAAAGCCTCTCAGATATCCAGCACTTGGACAAAACAATAAAGTAATATACGAATCAGTATTCAGTCAAGATTTTGCAGTCAGCATGACCAGTTTAACCCGTTCTTTTCCTTGTAGTAAGCAATATTTGATTTTTGATAAATGAGAAGTTTTTGCCATTACAATGTTATTCTAAGAGATAATGAGTAAACAAAGAATCAAGCAGTTAATAAGTAATCATTTATCTCAAACTCATTACTACCTGTTACTAAATGCCTTAACCTCAGCTGAAAGACTTACTGAAGGTTATGACAACCTAAATTACAAACAAGACAGATAACCAACAGAACCTTAAGTTCAGGGGTCTCCAAGAAATTCAATGCTTTGATTATGTAAAAGGTTCCTGAGATGAGGGGGAAAAAAGCTAATTTAGAACTATGGAAAAAAAGAGCATTTATAGATCTCAAGGAAGAATGTTTACCTTATCAAGTTTTAAAATGATCAGAATTAGATTGTACAGGCAAACTAGTATAAACAGAGTAGGTGCAGAAATTAAATATGACTTTATGATAAAATCTGATTAAAGATAACCATAGAAACATTTTCAGTAATGTAAGCAATCTATCACCACTATTTTATCTGCTCTGATCTTGCTTCTACAGACAGCACATATTTCAACTCAACTGAAACAAAATTAAAACAGCTCCAAATTACATTCTAACTAACTGAATCCCCCGTCATGTGTTAATTAGACATAATGTTATTTACTTCATGCTTCCTTACTCAACAGCTGATGTTTACAGCCCTAAAGCATATCTTGTGTCAGTGTAGGTGCATCAATTTCTATGTACATAATCTGCAAGTTTGTTGGGTTGAAAAAGGTGCCATAAACATAAAATTACTATGGATGTATATTTTTCATTTGGATAAGTTAATGTCTCTGGAATTCACTAAGTTCTCCTCTACATATGGTTAAGCCTCCCCACCAACATCGGCATCCCAAAGACAACACGCTGCTCACTGTGTGACCTGACACATCATCGCTCTATGGCATTATCTGGAGACTTCCCACTGAAGACAATACATGTGACAATGTGTATAATGAAGCACAATGAAAAACAACATAAAATATGAATATGTAGAGGTGTCAGAGGGAATTAATTTTCCTCTTACATTGCAGAATAAAGTAATTCCTAAAAGAAAATATAAAACAAAAGTGTTTTCACAATCTTCCAGCAATAAAATCAGCTACTGTGGATATGGAAATATGGTGCTCAGGACATTTGGCTGTTGGAGAAATACTTATCTGTCTAGATAAGTGTTTAGGTAATCTTTGTAAAGGTAATGCAAGCTACATTTCTACTGAACAACAATTTATGTCTAACATTCCTCCCTAAAATATAGTGAGATTTCTTGAAAACCCAGAAATAAAAAGGCTTCCAAGGTAGTGCCTTGCAGTGAGAGTTGTCCATTACCAAAAAAATAATTCAAGGAGACCAATTAACTACATATATTTTGCTGTCTAACTGTGCAAACCTTTTCAATTAAAAATACTTAAGTTGTATATACTATATTTTGTATAGTATTTACTATTGAAAGAATAGAAAGAGGAGGGAACTTAGATTATTATCTGAAGCACTAATGAACCTTTCCCTGGTGATGCCACATCCTCCCTCTGCTGATGTTTTAGCATGGACATTGACAAATTGGAGGACAGTCAAAAAAGAGTTGCAAAACTAGCCCAGATTTGGGAAAACTATTTTAAATTGAAACTCTTTTAAAAGGTCTATTTAACACGATTTAAGCAAAGTCCAGAAAATGTTCTCTACCTAGAAGAGAGCAGAAAGTTTTCTGTGTTAGTCAAACACCTCCCCAATCACAAAATAAAACCAGTCATCTGAGAAGAGAAGCATGGAAGCATTTCCTCAATCCTGTTTGTGAACAAAGATTGTTTAAAAGAGGAAAGTAGCAGGGAAGAGAGTGCAGTACAAGTCTGAGTAGAAGGAGATAAAACAAATAATCTATCTCTCATTTAATATGTTAATAAAGTATAATTAATAACTATTAATTTGATATTAAACTTCTGCTTCTCTTACTACAATAATTCTAGTATTTGACCCAGGGCGAATAAAAGTATTTATCTCCAGTATTTGTAAGCCTTTACCCTTTCTTAAACTGCAGTTAAATTGCTAATCTGATCTATTTTCTTTTTAAAATGCTGTACAGGATTCCCCCTATAACACAGGACAAGGAAACTTTTATCCCTTCTTCTCTGTGACCTTCCTGAAACTTCTTTCTCCAGTAAACTTTTCTTTCTCGTGCTTGTTCAAAAACTGCCTGTACTTTATCCAACTTTTGGGTTTTTTCAGCCCCGTATGGGGCCTGAAGTTCATTTCAGCTCTGCTGCTGGGAAGAGCTGTAACAGGGGAGGAACAGAGACACTCAGGACTGTAGAAACTAAGAGTAGCAGACATTGTCTGCAACAGGTTTAAGAATGAAGTCCAGAGAGTCAAACACTGCTGGTCAACATCTGCTTTGCACGTGTCATTTTGTGGAAACTTTAATAATCTAGGTGGAAACATCCTGGAAAGCAGGAGAACTTTAAAAGACCTGAGCATTGCTGGAAACTGGAGGAGCTTAGGAGGGAAAAGCTCAGCAATCCATTCTCCTTCACGGGTGTCTGCTACAATTCCTCATGACAAAGAAGATGGTGCAGTTTTTGGTCCAATTTCATTTGGCCAATTTTAGGTAGGATCAAGGAAAATACATAATAAAGAAGGTAGGAGAGATTAAAATAAAATGCATGGATATTTCTGCATCAGCCCAACTTACACATTTTTCCTCAGTATTTTGACTGTTTTTTATCTTGCCTCTGTAATGCTAAATGAGTTCCATACAAACTAGTTTAATCCCGTTTAGATTTTCCAATGCTTTCAAGAACACTGACTTCAGAGAACTGTGAAGTCCTTGGCTAGAGTGAACCAGCTATTGCTGTCTTCAGAGGGCACTGATGCAGGCCAACCGCAGCAGCCATGCCAAGCCCACACCATGCCACAGTAATTAGTTTCTTGGAAAGAAATGGAACAGAGATTCAGTACCTGCACTCTGTCAAGTTGGCCATATTTTCTTTTTGCTAGATACATTCTTTTCCCATTTCATTCCCATTAATGATCAAGACAACTTCATGCAAAATGACTGTACGCACTTGAGAATCAACAGCACCATTTGTCAGGAGGCAAAGGAGTACTTTTGTGCTACTACAGTTATGTAACTATACAAGGAGAAAATAGGAGTTCCTAATCGGTTCCTCATCTGTTCTTACTTAGAAAAGCATACCTCTATGCAATTCCAAACTTCATACTTAAATGAGTGGAATATGTCAGAGTCACAGGAGAAAGGCTGGTTCTCAGAACTAACATTCTAACTAGTGCAGTGCTCACACTATAGGTAACTCCTAGAGGTCTATTTAACAAGACAATTCCTAACTCAACACTTGGGATGATTATCATGCTACAATGCTATTTCATAAAGATAATTTTACATATAAGCAATAAAACCATTAACCACAGATTTACACAACCTATTATAGAAACTGTTCTGTCCTTAAAGAGGTTTTGGTCCACTTAATAACTGTTTTCAAAAGGCACAGTGATTTCAGAAATTGCGATACTGTTCTCAGTACAAAGCATATATAAGGGCGGTGCCAAAATTTACCTAAACAATTACAGACAAGACCCTGTAGTACTGTAAGAGTTCAGTTCATAATAAATAGAGCTATTTTATTTTTGTAAAAATGTTTTAATAACAGGAGCAAAGCCACCTAAGTGACATTCTACATGCAAGAATTTCTCCAAAGCCCCATAGGCTGCAAGTCAGTTGTCAGACAACAGACAGCTGATAATTATTTTTTTTTGGTACAATAACCTTTCCTTTTGAGCAAAAAGTTACTTTCTAGCAAGAAAATGTAAGGATTTTTATTAAAATAAAATTCTATTTTCATTTCACATTATAAACACCAGCATAGAAACCCATAAAATGACATTAAATCCTTTTGAACTTCCTACTTCATGTTTACTGCTAAAGATAATATCCTGACACTGTTGAGTGATAATGCAAAGACCTTGTTCCAAATAGCAGACATGCTGGGAAATATGTCAGAATGCTACCATTATTCTCTTAAACAGCAAACAAATAATTCATTGCCTCATTATCTAATTAGCAAAGAGCTTTTTGTCTAATAACTTCAACAATATGCCAAAGTTGAAAATGCAAATGTTTGTGTCTTTTTGCTGCATGTTGCTACATAGGAATTTTGTTAGGAATGTAACCCAAACATCTGCCAAGCACTTCATGTGTTGCAAAGGACAAAAGTCTGCAATAAGCTTACAGACAATCCAAGAAGTGCATGACAAATTAATCCACCCACTCATAGTCCCATAACCCTTTGACTTCTAGCAAAGTGTGCAAGTAGTCTTAGCTGGCTGATCAAAATGGTTTCTCTACATTGCTCTTTTACATTTCCAATATCATTACAGAAACTATCATACAGAAAGGTATATTTCATTTGTGCATTAATTCCCATATTTTCTAAGGCATAGTGAATATTTATTGTTAGAGTCAAACTACATAAGCAATTACTAAATGGATAAACTTGTAATATTGCCCAAGTCTCCTTAAACCCAGTGAAAATATTTCCAGATTCTTTTACAGATTTACAAAGGGTTATATTCAAGAATTTTAAATCTATTAAATCTTAAAGTCAAGCACCTAAAACTGAGCTTCTGGATTGCTAGCAGCCAATGAAACACAATACGTGGTCAAGTTAAAGTGGAAGAAGGACCAAACAGGTGGTCTCACTGCTGAATTTTAGAGTGTTCAGTACAAACAACAAGCTGTTCAAATCAGTATTTATGGCATTTTGTAACACGGGATCAAATATATATGTTGAAAATAGCTTTCAGGACAAGTATTAAAGTCCTTCAAAACCTCGACCTGTAGAACATATAATTCTATCTGTAGTAAAGGCATAGTAAGAAAAAATTATTGCAAATGGCTGCGTGAGAAATATTTTTTGCATAGAAAGTAATTGCAAGTTTTCCACAAAGCAATATATTATCATCAGTATTGATCAGTATTGAGTGTAAGTCTGAGAACATTGAAATGGTCCAAAAAGGGTAAAAAAATATTCTTGTGATCTACCTGAACCTTAGGACCCCTAGGTGCTGGAGCATTTCACAGTGAGCCTCTTAATAGAAACTGTTATCAGCCCCAGAGCAAAGGGCAGAAAAAACCTGAAGGAGAGCTGACCAAATAATGCTTTGGTGCCTCAGAGTATCATGTAAACCACAGCAAGCAGATTTGGGCATTCCATTTAGGAAGAGCAATAGAGAGCATGAACATGCACTAGAGAAAAATCATTAACAGAAAATGAAATAAAATAGAATGAGAAGTAGATATATACACGAAGAAAATGTATGAAAAAGGAAAATGTGGATGCATATACTGTGATCAGACTGAAATTTAAGTTCACATTTGGATACGTTTTGTCTTCTGCATTTACCCTCTCATATAGTGTTTGAAGTGAAAGACAATTTAAATATGGGAAAACAATTCTAACCACATATCTTGGAGAAGAGTTCTTTAAGATCAACTTTATTCAGCTTCAGACAAAACATAGTCCTTGAATTCAGTAGGATTTCCTGAGCTGAGCTGATCTCCCACCAGTTTCAGTAAAAAGATTTGATCTGAAATCTTGCAAACCTTCTCCAGCTCCTGCCCATGTCCCCACGGTCCATTGACTCAAGCCGATGAGAGCACCTTGGTGCTGCCGGGCCATCCCATACCTATGTGCTGACCAAAGCTGCCCCTCAAGGTTTGCTTTTCCCTGGCCAAGGGGTCTCTGCTTTACATGGATGAGTTTTCACTGGAGTCATACAGAAGATAGTACCTACTGGGTTTTCATTTCTCTGCCAAATTGTTGCAGAAAAAAAATAGGTTCTGCAGTTATTAGGCAAGAACTTAATCTGAGTTTTTCGGGGTTTATCAAACAGGTGAAGAGAAGGTAGGGGATTCATCTGCTTGAATACTGGTGTCCAGTGCCATATTTACCCCTCGAGAACCCACAACAGCCACACTGGACTATAACATGTGACCCAGTACCTATTGGACTGTGTCCTCTTTTGGAGTCACAGCTAGAAGCCAAATGGGAAGTGAAAAGGTAATGAAAAGGATTGCCTTTTTTTTTTTTTTATGGTCCATCAGATTTTTACTTTCCTTTTTAGATGAATGGTGTAAAAATAACAGGACAATCCATATTTTTCTTTATCTTATTACTCTTTTTTTTTTTTTTTTACAGTTCTGGATACATTTCTATGTACCAAACACTGTTCTATCTAGGTTTCAGGCTACTTTCTCTTTTTTATATAGTTGCATTTCCATAGAGAATAACAAACATTATTTTTCATTCTTCTGTACTCTAAAATGCAACATTACCAAGTGAAAAACTCAGCTATGATTATCTGCCAGCTATCACATCCACTGATTTAATTCAAGATAAAAATAGCCAAATGGCTTTATATATGATAAAAAGTGGGAAAGGCAGATTGCTTATAAGGTAAAAAGAAGAAACTATGATAAGTCCCTCACGAGCACAGGAGATGAGAGTTAATATGTATTGGTGTGATGAAGACTGACATGCCCATTACCAAAGTGGAACAACTTATAGCAGTAAAAAGATTAAGTATGATGGTGTGAAATAAAAAATTGACTAGACTTTATAGAACATGGAAGTTCAGAGCCTTCAAAAGGATTATTAAAATGTGCTATGAACAGAAACCTCCATGAATAAAAAGAATCAGAGAAATTATGCTACTCCTTAATGATAGAAAAAAAACCAAACCAATTTATGTCTTCTACACCCATGCAAAACAACGAGAAATTATTTACAAGTAAGCAATAGTAAAAGAAAGAGTGAAAAAAGATAGTCAGCTGCAAACTGCTGCAGAAGAAAATGACAAAAGTAGAAGATAATTTCCAGGCAAACACAAAACTCAGCACTGCCAATTGGTGATCTAGAACTTGAGGAAGATTCTTGTCGCTACAGATGTACCAGATATTAATTTATTGGATATTATTTTAAGGAGTTGGTCATTTACTGCTGATCATCTTATAAGAAGCTGCAACAGGTTTTACTTTATTCTAGCACCTTCATGGGCCTTTGAGTTGTGTTTATGTTGGATGATGTAGTAAGCACCAAGTTCTCTGTCTTCAGAGCATCATTTGAGCCCTCAGAAGGCAAATAACACTGTCCTTTCTGCACTGACACTGTGCATCAACAGATTTCCACAGTGCTGTGGCTTTTGAGATAGTTCGTGAGCCACTCACTGCTAAGTTGAGGCAATATTCAGCTTTAGAGATACATCCAAGATGAATGTTTATCATTTTATTCATTGCCATTCATACAGTGAAGACAACAGAGCTGGACCACAGTATCAAACACCATGATACTTATACCATACTGATGATGTATACCACTCCAGGTTCAGACCTTTAACTCTTTTATACATATCATTGAAGTTTTTCTAAACTGGATTGACAAGCCTTTTGATCTAAAACACAAGCAAGCTCTCAGACTTTTCAGCTTTCCATTTGAAATCATGATCTTATATTAATTTGCTTTGTCAAATTTTCTGTAGTATGAGCATTTCAAGATGCCCAAGAAACCCTCACCTATCTTAGGGAAATATTACATCTTACAAAAACTTCATTTTCTCCTTTAATTTTTTTGTCTAGTTACTTCTGATCTATACAGAAATGCAGTCAACTGAGCATCTCTTTAAGCCTACTTATTGATAAACTAAAACAAAAGCATCAAAGAAGCATTCTTTTCAATGGGATACTGATCTCAGAAAGATAATGATGGTATAGGATGTGGTTAACCTGAATTAGTATAAAATCTACACTTGAGCTAATTATGCAAAATTACCTTCAAGCAACAGGCAGTAGCTGCAGTCAGAGGAGGGCAGGGCAATAGTCAGATCATCCTAATGCTGATATTTAACACAGGACAAGTGAACCAGGTGCTACTTCTTCTAGATGACTGCAGAAGGACCATAGTGTAAATATCTTGACTGTTTACAACAATAATGTTTAACTGTCTAAATTTAGGATTGATGACTCTCACCCACAATGCCTACCAGGCATTTTTCCTGTTTGTTTAGATTCATTTCACCACTTTTTGTGGTAGAGTTGCTAATGCCCAAGGAGTGTGATTGCAAGTAAAAACTGATGGAATGAGTGTGAAAATTCCAGTTATTCTAAACCACATGCCAGTCATAAATCATCGCTGTTTGATAGTTCCCATTTCTGTGAAATTTTGCTAACCCCTCCTGACTAGGTCTATAAGTCTAAAAATGTGGGTTGAAAGACAGATAAAACTGCAGAGATATTGCCCTCTGGATTTCAGATAGCACATAACTATTACCTGCAGTGAGAACTCTGTGTTTTGCTGAAACAGATGTTTAAACTATTTTTTGAATCACAGCACTCTGAAGAGATCTTTAAAACTGGGATTTCTTTCAAGTTATAGTTATTAGAAACCAGGGAACAGAAACACAAAAGGAAAAAAAATCTTATATATTTCTATAAGTAATAGTCCTTTCTATGCAGTCAATTTAAATGCTTGCAATGAAGAATCACTAGCAAACTTCAGTTTGTATTACTATTAGCAAATAAGGAAAACCTTTGAATTGGAGAAAATACTGAGGAAGCAAATCAGTTACCAGGACAGAGTTGTATCAAATGAAACGTTCCAAATTTTTTTTTTTAACTGTCAGTTTTCAGTCATGATGATACTTCAATTTGTATGTGTGTGGTAATTGTTGTTCTGATGAAGCAGTTGCCTTAAGCATGTTCCTAAACCCACGAAAACCAGGCTGAAACAAGCAATAGCAAATACTTATCACTGTATTCTTTCTCACTATTCAAGCTTCTGGGCGAAGTAACAAATTCAATTCTTTCAGTTCTCTATTTGCTGAACACTGTCAGGGACAACTACTGCCCAGTCATTGTGCAAACACCAGTTTTCCGGTGATCCAGCAGCAGCACACTGCAGGGAGCACTGCCATTACTACCACAGTGGAAGTAGCTTGGGATAGTTCTCTTAGTGGGGAAAAAAAAAAAAAAAAAGCTTAAATTAATGAATGTAGTTCATTACTAGTAAAATTAAGGTTGGCTCATTTCCTCAGAAGGCAGATTGAGTCCCCCTAAACCCACTCCAAGCTGTGGTTCACCTCCTCTTCCACACAGGGCTGAACTTGCTCAAAAGAATTGTTCCAGCACAGTGAAGAAAGTACAGTCACTGCATAACAAATATGTTAATTCTAAGTAAAGATAAATTACTTTCTATTTGAACAGGCAAAAAGAATTTTTCAGAAGACTCTGATAAATTAAGGTTTATCAAGATAAGATCTGGGCTTTGGTTCTCACAGCATATATATTGCCTGACATTCTCCACTGTGTAATAGAAAATAGGGTAAGGCTACAACTCTTGTTTTAAGGCAGGTGTGATCTAAGCAGTCATCAGGAGAAACACATATAATTCTTTACATAGTGTATGTCCCAATTCCATTGTTTCTAAGCAAGACATTTTTATTTAAACAGGAGAGGTAAGTCGGTCTGTAACACATCAGCCAAGCATTTCTTTTCCCATAATTTATTTAAGAGATAACAGGGTATATGTTAGTGAAAGAGGAGTGGCTGACATTCATTTCGTGAGTAATTTTTCTTTATTATTATTTTGTTCCCAGTAACTTTCCTATTAATCAATGAAACACATATATCCATTCAACTGGAAACATATAATGGAAGAAAATACCAGCTCTAATTATTTTTTTTGACATTTCTTGTCATTTAGGCAACATACATTAATATTTGGTGGTAAT
This sequence comes from Acropternis orthonyx, assembly GCA_035583155.1. NCBI lineage: Eukaryota > Metazoa > Chordata > Aves > Passeriformes > Rhinocryptidae > Acropternis > Acropternis orthonyx. Next base: position 19,134,879 of record JAWWEU010000081.1, read on the forward strand.
ACATTTAAGAAATAACTTATCTGTTTCTTTCTCCTCTGTTTTTGAAAAGCTTTGATCTTTCTCTTTGCTTGTTACAGAGATGAGGGTATAAAACCAGTCTAATATCAGTACCTGAAAATTCTTTCAGTTCTTTGTGCCTTCCTGTGGTGCCTGTGACTAATCTCACGCAATAGTGATCATTAAAAATTGACAAGGAGGCTGAAATTTGATAAGTATAGGAAACTTGTTTCATTAAGCCACCTTGAGTTTCTCTTTTTCTCATACATAGCTGATGCCATTTTTGGTGAAGTACTTGTAGTGTAAGCTCAAAATACAAGCATTTATAGCAGAGTATGCTATTAAGAATTATTACTTCCTGACATGAAGAAAAAGTAATTTTAGTGTCATGATGGTTGAAAATTTTCTGCATTTCATTGAGGTAATAAAAACATACATGGGCCCCTCTCTCTTCATGAGGAAAATAAATAAACAAACAGCAGCAGCTTTTAACAGCAGCAGCTTTGTGATCAATACACTCATTGATTTTGTGTCATGATCTGAAGACGGAAGGGAGAGAAACATTATGCTCCTGAGTTACGTTAGTGGATGTCCTGAACACAAGGACCAGGATAGCATCTAACCTGCAAAGACAAGGAATGTTCCTGTTGTGTCACCTGTGGCTCTGAGAGGAAAAGGATGAGTGCTAATGCTTCTGTCTGGCTCATTCTGGCTGCTGCTGCCTAACCATGAGCATGATTTGGATACCACAGGAAGCAGGTCAGACCTTTCACTGCTTCCTAGGCAAGTTCAAGTGGCAAACTGGAGGGCTAAGTTGGCATAACAGAGAATGGGGTTTATTATTTTATTTCTTATCCAGTGGCTCACTTTCCAATAAAATAAACATGTCCTGTCCACATCACAGCAGAGGAGGAAAGAAATAAAGAGCATCTAGGAATTTTTACTTTCAACTCTGAAGTGTCCGGGAAAGTCTTGGAATAAGCATCTTCTCAAGACTGTAGAAGCTCCCACATCAAACTTTGGGGAACTTCTTTGGGAGACAGATGTATGTGAACTATTTGAGATTTGACCGGTGTTACATCTTTAACTGCAAATAGCAGGACTGAAAATTCATTTCTTTATAAATGAATGGAACAAAAATTAAAAGCCTCTTCACTGCCCACTAAAATGATGACTAAGTTTTATTAACAGCAGCAGTGATGTAGGGGTTTCAGCAATCGAGTCTCAGAAGATAAAACCAAATTGTAGCCTGGGGAAGACTGAATGTGTAAGGGCAATAATTTTTTTTTTTCCCAAATGTTTTAATTACACACTTGAGCAATAAGAGGAGTCAGCTTTCTCTCCAGCAGAGAATATGGCAATCACTATTTTAATGTTAACAATTTAACAGTTTTATCAAGGCAGATCACTGATTCTGAAATAGGTCAGTAAATACACAGGGGAAGTTGTAACCACCTTCTACCTACAACAGAGGTCAAAGCACAAATTCTAAAACCAATGGTGCCTCATAGACCGACACACTATTCTACTGTGATATGGAGGAAGAGGCTGTTGGGAAAGATCAGAGTTGCAGAAAATGCTGATAGAAAGCAAATTAAAAACATAAACAGAAATAATATGGGACCTACACCAGCATGACTGATCTACACCAAAACCATCTTCCTTAGATGGGGATATGTTACAGTTTGGCATAACTTCCAAATGTCTCTTATGCCCTGCACTTGATACCACACACTTTACGGGGAGTTTACTTATATTTAGACTCTCAATAGTTCCTACAGTTTTGCAGAGTCTTAGTTCTTTGATACCTGTAATTCTCACCCAGAGAAAATGGTGTCACACTTTCTCTCAGAGAATATCTTTTAGTGAGAAAAGAGGTCTTTTGGCAAAAGAGTTACAGGAGTAACATACAACCAAGTAACAGGTTCCCCAAATACACTACACTAAGTAACAGGTTACTAGGAACAGAAGGACTTCCCTGCATCCCTCCACACAGCATTCTGAGCTCTGCTCTATACCCCAAGGGTTTTTCAAGCCTGCAGGCATCGCTGTGGAGTGGGAACCTTCTCTGCACCCAGCAAACACCAACCCTCAACAATCTGAGTGAAATAGCATTCAACACCTTTAAGTTACCCACAAGAGGAAGAAAAGAGTAAAGGAAGAAAAGAGAGGTTAGGAGACGAAAGAATAGAGAAGCAGTTACAGCCAAGAGGTCACAGGTTGGCAGGTTTCAGGAGAGACCTTGCACATCCTTGTTTATTGAACTTGGCTACCACGGCCACACACCCAGGCAGGGCATCTGATTCACTAACCACTCTGCACTCCCGCAGGGCAGACCTGGCCCTTCCCCCCACATCACACACACAGGACGGTTGGGTTGGCCTGTCAGGGAGATACAAATCCGGTTTATCGCACTGTTGCAGTTTCACTAACTGTCTGCCACCAGCTGGCTCTCTTGTCATGAGTTCTATAATAGCTTTCATGCATTCAGGATATCGCAACAGCATTTCTCAAACAGAACAACTATGCAACAGATTCAACTAGATTCGTGCTTGAAATATGGACTTTTCTTACTTATTTTCAGAAAATCTGAATTTACAGTCACAACATGCACGTAATGGAAAATAGAGACAGAAGCAGAGAGAGCAACATCTCTTGGATAGCGATGTCTTAGGAAGGAACACACAGATTAGATTTAAAATCCCCTCATCAGGGGACTTAAAATCCCCTGTCAGCTCATGTTCTCTTGGCAGTTTCTAAAACTAACATTATTTCCAGTTTTTCAGACAGGGAAATAGACCAGAGAGGTGAAGCAACATTCACAGACCAAGTCATCACCACCATTAGCAATAAGTACTGTTGCTAATATGAGAATTTTAAATTCAGTCATTACTGTAAACTTTTTTCCTAATTAGATGCTTTTTTACAAGTGGTCAAGAAACTGTTTATCCCTTTATTAAAGTATTTATCTTACCTATTTTCTTGTGGAAAAGCCACTTGCTAGCCCAAGGGGAACAAAACCAGAATTTTTTAAAACTTTTTTTCTTAATATTTATTTCTACCACCTCAGTACTTATTCTTCAATAGGTAGTAACAGCCATTTCTTAGAACATGAAAAACAGAAGGTCTTCAATGTGACATGTTAGGAAGCAACATTTCAGCAATCTCACCTTGCATTCTGATTCAAAAAATTACTTGCTTCTTACAGACATCAGTGAGCCTTTAGCAATTTGAGTGCAAAATTCAAACTAAAAGCAAACTTTCAGATTTCCCTTACTGTGCTTTAGCTACATGGTAAAACATTGGGATGACTTTTCTGAGCATTATTTTAATTTACAGTATTAATATAAAAATATAATTACTGACAAACATCCACGTGCTGCTCTTAATTTATAGAAAACTGCTCATGACCTGTGACAATCTATCTGAAGAGGTGGTGTACAAGAGACAGAAGAGTTGAGAAGGGCAGCCCAACAGGGCTGTCGCCACAGTGCCCTGCTGGGAGGGGTCTCTCACAGTTTGAAGTCCCACTCAGCAGGATGTGCTAGAATGGGAGAACATGTGAGGGCACTGGGTGTGGAGAGCTTTACCTTTAGTGAGCTTCCAGATGCGAGGCCAGACTGCTCCATTCTTTTCATACTGACAGTCCATACAAGTCTGTTTTCCATCTTTCTTTCCAGGAAGAAAAGTAGATCCAAGCTTCTTTGTGGGGGTATAGGGACTAAAGCTTCTACAACCTGCTCAGCAGCCTCCATGTTCCTCTCTTCACCCTGTTCCCCAGCTGATAAACATGTACTCATTAACACACCTCCCTCCCTCACTCAAACACCTGCTAAATCCTCCCCCACATGGTTCAAACGATGCAATCATCAGCTGTTTCTCCTATACCTCTGATTTCATGAAATCCTCTTGCCACAGCCTAGAACTCCAGCACCCATTTCCAGCTCTTTGTTTCAAAGTCTGTAGCTGTCTCACAGCATGAAGCACCTCTGCTATACCTAAACAGTGCTACATTAACTAATGCAAGCAATGAAATACTCCTAGGAAATTATCCCACAGTGCTAAATTCAACACTTAGAAAATAACGTACCGCTCCCACCTCAGGCAGCAATGACTCCAATGAGAAAAAATGACTTTGAATGGAGCTTTGATTACAGTTCCAAGTAACCATGTAAGTATCAGAAAGGCTGTATCACAAAATGTTTACATTTTAAATTTTGTGGAGTTGTTTGTTAAATAATTATTTTTTTTCTTTTTTTTCCCCCTACTCTCAGTTCCCTATATAGTTGTATTTTGTTGTGCCAATGTCTTATGCTCTATTTTCAGAAACTTCAGTCACCTGCCTGAAAGAGAAGTTAGGCAGCTGAAAGCATGTTTGCTAAACATCTTTTTACACCACCTCTGTACATTAAAACAAATAACAGTAAAAAAAAATTCCCACTATCATTTGATACATCAGGATTACCTGTATGGCAAGTAACACTTAGGAAATCAATAACAGTAGCTTTAGAAAGTGTTCCCAGGCACTGATGCCCCAGTAGTAACAAGGGCAAGTTAAAAAGTGTTGGTGAACTCCACCTTTTGAAATCTGCCATGTCCCACAACCCTGGCCTTTTACAAAATTGTATTTTTTCTACCAGGTTCCTATTTTCATTCATTCTAGATAAATATTTAAAAGAGAAAAATAAAAAATAGAACCCCCCAAACCACACAGCCTCTCATTAAAACAGCTGGACTCTTGGCTAGGATATATGTTACAATTTTTGGAATGCAACAGCATGGGGGGACACTTAAGAAAAACAGGGTTGTTTGAAGGTGTAG
>JAWWEU010000081.1:19139796-19167656 GCA_035583155.1 Acropternis orthonyx
CCCCCCCCCCCCCCCCCCCCCCCCCCCCCCCCCCCCCCCCCCCCCCCCCCCAAAGGCTGTTAAGCTGGCATCTAGGAGAAAAATGCACAGGGTTTGGCTGTGGGAGGATTCAGGATGATGAAAATGTGTTTTGTTGGAACTTCTCTATAGGTGTTGTGCTCTACTGCACTTCTAATTGCCTCATCTCTTCCTTGGCAGTCCAATGTTCAGGCAATGCCCTTGGCACCTTCTCATCATTCTTGGCTGCATTTGCTGTTTTCTGGCCCTCCTAAGCAGGGAGGTGATGGCTGGAAGAAATGGGCACCTCTGAGAGGGAGTCTGGAGCCAGTAGCAGCAAAATGATGAAGGCTGGGGAGTGAGGTACTGAATAAAGCAGTTTTTATGAGCATGTTGTAGACATGTCAGCATGCCTGAATGTCTCAGGGCTAGATATCCCTGATATCCATCCCTGCTTGGCTCAGTGAAGGGAAGCAGTTTTCTGGTCTCAGGCAACTACATTGTGACAGGATGCAGATACCTCATTGGGAGGAAGTGTAAGAATCTGTCCCTAACCTGAACATAGGAAATGGTACATACTCCAGCCACAGCAGCTACTTCTGCACCAGCTCCTGTTATCTTCTGTCATGTTATTTTGCTCCTGAAATTCATCTAGATGGCAAAGATAACAGCCTAAATAATAATTGAACAGTCTACAAACTGTAGAGATAGTTAAAGGGACATTTTAAATGATCCCTGTACTAGGTATGCAAAGATATCTATGAAACCAGTTGGTTTTGGATTATATCTGAAATAGTCTACCCTGAGGAGGAACCTGATTGCTACTTCCTAATTTCACGTAACATTTTGGGAGATTTAATGCACAAATGTAAGATACAACGAATAAAGAAAATACTTTTTTTTAAATGTTTCTTCTTTACTGACATCCTTATTAAAGATAAAAAGAAAATAAAACCATCTACGTATTGCAATAATTAAATGGCTCTGGAGAAAAACCTACAATTCTTTGGCAGCACTTTATTTTTTTGTTTGTTTAATTTTTTATCCTGATGATAACTGATTGACTGATTGACTCAAAACTGCTTTTATAGCAAGAGAAGAACACACAGGGCAGGCAGTCCCTAAGAAAGCTTTTTCACACTACTACTGTGCTAAACTGCAAGATGATATTGGTGTATAGATAAATGTTCCCTGGGGACAAGGGTGCAAAACTCATTTTAACTTGCGACCCACGCCAGATTTGAATTCAAGCTGGTACCTGAATACACGAGGCTGGAGGAGCTCCTCATATGCAATTCTGCCCCACTCTCATCAGAACAGCTAATTTCAGTCATATCAGTGAGGTCCTGTCTTTTAAACCTCAGTTGTGCCTGCAAATAACTCTGAACTATTCTGAAGCTTTCTGATGCATGAGCTGTATCTCCAGCCCTTTCATATGACATTTTCTTCACATCCTTTCATGTAACATTCCCTAGTACAAGGACATGGTTGGATAAACATTTCAGTATGAGAAGTGAGTGGGATAGTAAATAGCCCAAATGGGAAAATTAACTGAACCATCACATTCACACATAACTTCTGGTGTAAGAATGATGTCACTAGTCTAGTCTACTACTCCTTGTCCTAAACTTCACTTACCAGGTATCAGTTACATTAAGAAGATGGTTTTCTCCTCAGAGTAGCAATTAATCTGTTAATGTCTTAATGAAATACACCTTGAATATGCCTTTGCAGAACCAAAACATAATTAGCAATAAATATACTAATATGCTGTTTCCAATGTAAACTTATAGGACCTATCCAAGCAGTTTTAGAGATATGCAATATTTTCACCATCACTAGACCTACTAGCTTCCTTTTAGTTATTTTAAACTTTCTATGTTAGATCACATGCTTTTTTACTTAATTGAAAAAAGTGTTACTTTGCTCATAGAAACTAGTGGAACTGTTAATGTGTTTTAAACAAGCAACTAAAATAATTTCTTTACAACTATCTCCTCCTCCTCTTTTCTTATGGGAGTGAAGACAGACATAAACTGACAGGGTGAGATAGTGACAAAGAATACACATTCAAACACAGCTGTGTCTGTTCATAATTTTGTTCATATTTAAACACAATTTAAATTGTATGCATTATGCATTTTTAAGACATTTTCCCTACAAATAGCAAATTCTGCAATCCCAAGAAGCTCAGCACAGCTGCACACAGCTCAAGCCAGTACACATTTTAGATGAAGCTCTTTATACAGAACGCAGTCCCATTAAGCAAACTCACTAAAGAACAGCCCTTAAAGCTATTCATTATACATTAGGTGGTGTATACAATGAAAATAAAGCAGATTTTATTATTTAACATCTACTTGGTGTTTAAAAATGCATGCTCCTTGTTTGGACAGTTTAAATCGCACTCAGATTCCATGCACTAAGTCAGACTGAATACTTCTGGTGACTCTCAAAGTCAAAACACAAAAGAAATGTTATTTGGCACTTGTCTGTGTTTAGCAGAATCTTGAGAGCTTTAAGAGGGTTGAGAGCTGCTGATAAACTTACTCTGTAGCTCAGTAAAGTATATTTAGGATCCTGGAAGTAATGCAGCACATTAAATCTTCACAAGTTATTTATATCTCAAACATGACCTAAGTTTTTCAGCAAGTCATAGAAAACTACATTACACTTCCTTCATGACTTTGATCGCAGTTTATGGTTTCTTACTCATTCTTGCTGCTTTACATTGATGGTGATAAGCTGTGGGGAGCTGCGATGGGTCTGCAGATCCCTTGGCAGAGCAAGAAGAATTTGACCTTGGTGAGATTGTGTGCCTGTGAAGATACATCCCTGAGCTAGAGAATTGTAAACAACTTGCAGGTGCTGAGAGAACTCAGAAAACTACAAGATATGGGATAACAAGATGGGTGAATTTGTACAGTGACAAAAGGTTATAACTGTGGCCAATGAATGTTTGTATGTAATAAGCACCAATAATGTTAATGCACATACACTTAGAAAAGACATAAAAAGTAGCTGTGCTAAGAATAAAGGGGGATTCTACGCCTTTATTGTATATTTTGTTGTTTGTCCGTCTCAACAACAACAATAAGCAGACAATCTTATGTGAAACCTCTGCAGTTTGAATAATCCACTATACAGTACATAATATGATCAGCTGTCAAAGTAATTCACTGATTATCATGGCAGATCACTGATCAGTAAAACAGGTAAGAATCTATCACTTCAGTGGAAATGTTGTCAGAATTGAAGAATATTAGATTTTAATTTGAGACATCGCATGCACATAGAATAAACGGAACAAATTGTCAGAAATTTCGTTACACAAGTGCAGAAGGTGTCAATGTATCTGCTGAATGACAGATTTATTGTCAATTGAAAGAGGAGCTGAGTCCTGCCAACCACTCCTGCAATCCTTGCTCTACAACAGTGTGAATGTTTTTTAGATGCTTGACACCTGCAATTTTTATGGTTTGTAGCAGTTAATGTTGTTCTTCTAGCTTTTAACTTTTATTGCCTCCAAGATACTCAATCTCAAAGTTTGCCAGCTTCCAATTTGCAGTTGAAATCATGTATAGTGTCTGAATTGATATCCATTAGAAGGGTCTTCCTTTAACATCTTTGTAGAACCTAAGTTGTGTCTTGCTTTCAAAGCACATTTTTCTGTCATAAATACATGCATTTAATGTTAAGTTCAATTTGAGCTCCATTTCCAATAGCATTGATATTTTTTATCTTAAACTCATGAATGAGAATAGCAACTTGAGGGTTTTATTTTCATGAATATAATATTTCACAAGTCTGGAATCAAAATATCTATTTTACTGCAGTAATTGGCAACCAGATATTTATGTACAGAATATGGTTTGAACTACTCAGTGTAAGAGGACAATTGCTCTATGACAGTACAGAGAGGACTCTTCTTCCAGGAAAGCTGTTTATAATAGATGTTAACACTTCCTATATTTTGATGGCAAATAAAAAGAAAGTTGAGTTGGAAAAACAAGGTGAATTAAAATATAGTTATATTTACCAAACATCTTTAAAACTTTAAATTTTAAAATTCCAGTGAAGCTGTGTGTTATCGCATAGTATGGAATATTGAATGAAATAAATTGCTGAAAAGCAACTCTTTGATCTCTAGAAGAAACAACCAAAACCAAATAAAATCCTGAATACTACCAAATAAAGTAGTTTAATCTTCAGAAAAATATATTTTACATCACAAATCCATCTCCTTTAGACTTCATCCAGTATCTGGTGGGGGAAGAACAGAAGGTAGGAGCAGTGCAGGTCGGAAGAACTTAAAACACATATTGTGTATATTTGCACAGGTCTCAGGTTACTAAGCACCATCTTATATTGAGGAAACTGTTCAAATGAAAAATGCATGCTATACAAAGAAAATATCCATTACTTGGGAATGGCATTTATAGTTATAATACTCTATGCTATTCAGATAGCCCAATTTATTAAGCTTCGGCTCCACTATAATATACAAATCTTGAAAAGGAAACTCTAAATCTTCCCAGTGGATGCTTCACTTACAAGCTTGGGAAGGAAAGGACAGAAAGAAAGAAACCACAGAAAACAAACATTCAGAGAACTATGAAGAATGAATAGAAATTAGAATTGTGTCCATTTTTTTTGCATATTATCTATAAAATATCACCTTGTATAGCTTTACTGCACCTAAACCTTTCCCTTTCACCACACACTCCTCCAGCTCCAATCTCACACCTGTTTCCTTTGACTACATTGTTCTTGTTGTGATGAAAAAATTCAAGGACTTAAGTAACAGAAAAGCAGGATCTCTGAACTAGAGCTGGTTGTTGAACGTAAGGTACTGTTGCTAAAACTTCATCCTCATGATGTTTTATTGTCCTATTGTTATGGTATGTGCTTCAGAAACCCGAAGCAGTGCAGCAGAAATCATCTTAAAGTAATTTATATACACTATAAAGCACTGAACAGCATGAGAGTTAGCAGATTGACACGCAGAATCAGAGTGAATGTGACAGGCCTTCATTCCAAGTTCAAATATCCTAGAGGGTAAATTAAAGGTTTTTCTATACCAAAGAATAAACCTCAGAGAACACTTTGGCTGTCATTGAGCTTAATATTAGGCTATAGAAAAGCTGAGAAGTATCTGAGACAGAAAGGTTTTGTGAGTTTTTTGTTTGTTTACTCAACACCAGGGTTTCGATTTTACATACATTTTTTGCACCAAATCCAGATTTAGAATTTGAATTGAACTGTAGCCTTTCAGTGAGCTTTGAAAAATTACAGCAAATGCTTGTTTTTCCAACACATTTTTACATGAAGCCTAAATTTGAGATATTGATGAGAAAGGTACTTATGCATTTTTTTTATTTTGGGGGTTATTTGAGGGAATAAGAAGAATTTAATAGCTCCTGTTTGTGTTATCCGTTCTTCCAAAGCAGTCTGCATTGATGAAATTTCTCATATGCTTAAATGTAGAAGTTTCCTACATCATTCACCTGTGTGTGCATTGTGGGGGGAAGGAAGAAGGGACAATTTTTGCACTTGCCAAGCAGTTGCTTCTTTTCTACATCTCAGTCTCACTTCTCTCAAGCAAACCACCAGAGGATGTTGTTAACACCAATGTTTTTGTTCTTTCTCTTGAAGTCACTTAATGATTGATTTTTTAGCCAAATAGGCTTCCTGAGTCTCAGTGTGGTCACATTAATGCTCAAACTGATGCTCTGGGCATGGAGACAGGACTGCAGCTGAAGAGGCCAACGTGGACAAGCACTGGCATTCAGTGCACCAGTAAGTATAGACTAAGACAACTGGACAAAGCTCTAGGCCTAAGTTTGAAGTTGGCCCTGCTTTTGGCCAAGCACTGAACTGAGTTCCAAATATATCTTCCAGACACAGTTCTATTCCAGTTGCCACAGAGCAGTGGCACTCACACAGACTGATGTTTCCTTGCCTGAGCAGACTTCAGGCATTTCCACCTCTGAGGCCTCTTCCTTTCTCCTTTCCCCACTCACTTCTCCTTTTACCCTACTCATTGCACCACAGCATCGTTCCACCCTCTCACTCAGACACCCTATAGGAGAGCCAGAAAAGCAGGCATCTCCTTTTGAACAATTACTGAAGAAGGTATTAGGGAGTACATGAAGCTAAGAAAATAGTCTGAATATCTGTTAACAGCTGAAATGTTTTGGAAATATGAAAGACACCAAAGAAGGTTTAAAGCAGCACTTCCATCTCTGGCTACTAGAACTGGGTTCAAGAGAGAAGGGAAGACAGCCACAGGACACTGTTGTTGCAAGCTACTAGTTCTGAAATGGTTTCAGCACACTTTTAAATAGACAGTAGAAAGAGTAAGTGAAGGCAGAAGGAGTCTCCAACTGAAGACTGAAAAGATAAACATGGTTTTTAAACTTAATATAGAAAGAATACCATGCAAAAAAATGGGGTGTGGGACAAAATGACCCAGAACGTTTAAGGAAATAATAAATTTTCCCTTCAAATATCACTTAACTAGACATGAAGTTTCTGATGTACAGAGCAACCTATAGCACTGCAAACACGACAAAATGTCAGGGCAAAAAGAGGGGAGAAGAAGGACTTGCAGAGGCTAACACCAGAGTCAAAACAAGACAAAAATCTGCATAGAACATTAAATTATCTGGCAGATTCACAAACCAATAATATGCACATCACTTTAAAATAAAACAATAAAGAGGCTCCATGATTTCCCAGGCAAATGCAAACATTAGGAGAGTACAAAGAGCATGAGCAGAGCTGGAAACAGCATTATTAACATACGGGAAGGAATGAACAACATTGCAGTAAAAAGTGAATGGGCTATCAATTTTAAAGAAAGCAGAATGTTAACTTCAAATTGGACACAGATGAACAATCTGGTGTTATCAGGACATGGTAATTGTTGCTTTTGAGAGAAAAGCTGCGGGAAAAATAGATGAAACTCAAATTCTATAATAAAGATTTTATTCCCAACCAAAGAAGTTTATGAAATAAATGAGCAGGAAACTAAAACAAGGGGAAAGGTACAATCTATATACAGTATTACCAAAGGGGGGGAAAAAAGACTCAAACAGAGCAAAAGATGTGTTTTTTCACTGGGAAGCCCATATGAGGGGCACCAAGTCCAAAATAGCTGTGGGAAGATTTTGAAGGTTTTCCTCAGGGAGAGAGGGTCTGAGAGAGCCCATCTATTCCCTGTTCCTCAGGCACAGAGAGCAGCTGAGGGTTTTCTCACGTGTGGGACCCGCCAGGTGAACCTGAACATCAGAAACAAAACCAAGAAAGAACTCTGCCTACTGGTTTCTGAACTGGGGAGGCTGACCTTTTACCAATTTGCTATTTGGTTTAGCAGTGCCTGTTTTGGCTCACACACATTTAGTTTGTTTCTACTTCATCAGGATTCCATACATGACAGATATAGGGCTTACAGGGATGCCCAAATACAAAAATGGTACACCAACCTTTAACTACTTCCTTTGTCACCAACCTTTAACTACTCCATTTGTCACACAATGCCATTTTACTGTCAATGTTTTTTTTACACAAGAAAGACACAAAAATTCCATTATAAGATTCTACCCAACCAGACATGATGATATATAACTACTTGAAAGTGACATACATTTATCCATAGGATTAGTACTATTTCTGTGCACTGCTGTGGAAGCTTCTTCAACGTCTGCTTTTTAAAAATAGTTAGTAGGAATTTTATTTAAAAATAAACATTTTTCTGCTCTCAAAAGTTTAACAGTTTTTGAATGTGTTTGGAATGCCAGTACCACCCGAAGAGGACACAGTAAGGGGAAAATTGACCTTGTCAGCTAGAAACAGTCTTTTCTTTTCCTTGGAATATTTAACTCATTGATGCAGTCAATTACCTTCAGGTAATTCCTGCTTCAGGGGTTTTATTGATGTGTTCCTTTGAAATGAAATAGATTTACTACTCAAGTTAGATATATCTTGCCTTAAGTTCCAAAGCACTTTATCATAATTTTAGCAACATTAAAATTCTGATTCTAGTACTAGTCTTTAAAAACAAAGCCACTGACATCTGTGTTTCAAAGCAATCAAATATTTATGAATCTCACAAGTACTTTTGTCCATAACCCTGAATTCATTAGTACCTATATTAAAGGAGATTTATAGGCTCAAATGCTAATTTTTACTGGCCACATTATAACTGTATTGGACAACTTTTATTCTAAAATTGTCCTAATAGCTCGTAAGTGGTTAGAAGAATCTGAGGATCTTTGTATTAAACCAGAAATCCTGGCAGAGTCAAAACAGAGCACAGCAGTGTATCATGGTTTATGACGCTGTCACCAAAACAGTCTCTGTCCAGGAATCTTAAGAGTTTGTGTTCAGCGCTGAGAAATCCCAGCTGACAAGTCATCAATAGAACTGAAGAGAATAGTTGGAATGTAAAGCCCACGCTTCACACGTGGGGCCCTTTTCTAGTATTGTTCAGCACAATTTAAAAACTGAAATTCTTTTCTCTCCAAAAGAGGCACAGCACAAGGCATACACAGATTCACAAGGCAAAAAATGGTTTGACCTTAGATGAGAGTACTCCTTTATTTCAACTCATACATAGTTAGTATTTTTTCTTTTTCCTTTTTTTTATTAAGAAAAAAATTATTAATCTATACATAGAAAAGAATAGTCTTGATTCCACAGAAGAGACAATCAAACAGCAGCTGAATTAAGAAGGTACAGAATTTGTTTACTATCTAGACATAAACAATTTATGTTAATGTAAGAGTCTGTTTTCATTGCAGCTAAAAAACAAAGCAAAAATAGAAAGGTTCAGAGGCAAAGGAAACTTTCTACAACACTTGCAGAGAATCAGTGTATAGAATTGCAAGCAGTCCAATACTTTGTTCATTAACTTCTAATTAGATAGTTCTATAAAGAAGAATGAGTACTGTTGGATTGTGTCCTACTGCAAGTCCCCAGACACTTCCTATATTGTTTATTTTCACAGAGGCAATGGGATTTAATTCTACAGTAATTACTTCCCAATTTTCCTCCAGAACAGGAGTATATTACATTTCCTTCTAAATTGAAAATGGATTCTACCAAGTAGCTGCTGTCTTGCAACTTACTGATAAAAGAGCAAAGGGAAAATATTTTAAGAGTTTGTATTAATCCTTGAAGGGTATGGAATAGAACAGCAATTGTTGGATGGAAAAAGCAGGTCTAAGAACTGAGTGTTTGGGCCTTTGTAGGATCAATACTAATCTTGTTCTAATCCTCACTGGAGAGACTAGAGCATGCATTTGCATCAACTTCCATTACATGTAAGAGAAATTTATATATATTTATACCTTTTGACAAAAATCATATTTTCCCAGAAGTTTGAACATTCATCTTTCAAATGGCTTCTTCAGTGTACTCAGCTGAGATCTAAACCAAATATGTAGCAATGCCCTTTTTAAAAATGCATTCAAAGCTTTTCCCAACACTGGAGTATTGGTCGTGGTTGAAGATACATTGTTAAACTTTCAAGCTTGACCAAAAAGTCCTTTTCTCAAGATGAGATTAAAATAACAACACACTAAACCTGAACTAGTGAACTAGTCTACAGGATGGAATAAAACCTCAAAGGGGATGTGGAAGAAGCTGATGGATAAATGAAAAGCACTCAAATGATTCAATGAAAACACTGTATAAAAAGTACAGTCTTGAAAAATGAGGGGCCAGAAACAAGAGCTTTTTTTTTTTGCAGAGAAGAGGACGTACTTTTCTTAGAACTGTCAAAGATTTTGAACAATGAGAGCCAGTTACCAATACTTTCTTAAGTCACTATCAGTTTTAGCAGCATTATTTCTCAAACATGTTTCCTAAGGTTCTTTGAAAGAAGTCAGTAGACATTTTCCCAACCAACAGTGTCATTTTATGAATTTAATTCCAAAAGGTCAGTAGTTACACCTGAAAATTTCTGTCAATACATTCACTGCATTTTATCTTTGTACCTTTCATTTCAGTTTCCAGTGTTTTCATTGATCATCATGGCCATTTCTGGAGAGCAGTGTAGTGAGACCAAAGTCATCTTTGGAGACAGATCCACCTCATTCATTGCTGATGCAGTAAGTGCATCACGTGCCACTGCACAGCATGAAGCCTCTGCACAGGGCTGTGGAGACAGCTCCTGTGGGCTGGACAAGGGTGTGGGGATCTACGTCAGCTTTCTTAAGAAAGCATGTTAAAATCTTGAAGTGTGGATGGTTTTGACACACCCCTGTGCTAGTACATCTATCTGAGCAGCTCTGGGAACAAAATGGGATCTCATCCTACAGACTCAGAGGACAGTTAACCTCCATCATGACTGCTCCCGTCCGCTCCACTAGATGTCTAAAGTTTTTTCCATTTGAACTCTTTGATAAAACTTGTACATAAAAATTAACTTTTGCTACTAGCTTTAAAGATGCACTGTCAAAACAGAAAGTGAGTTTCAAGATGTCTTTGCTCATCAGTTCATTAAACAATATGTTTAGAAAAGACCTGAGATTATGGTCTTACAGACTTTACTCCCTCCTGAGATACCCTGACATTTTTTACTTTTTTTGTTCTATACAGAGGATGAGGCCTTTGAGACCATATGATTCAATTCCACCTGTAATGAAGATTGGCTAGCAGTAACTTTCAATGTGGACATAAAAATGAAGTGCTAATTATTAGGCAATACTCTTGACAATAGTAATAATGTAAATAGATTTTTACAACACTGCATAAAGAGAAATACACAAAATATAAGACCATGAAAAATAAAGAATCAAAGCTTCCCACTTGTGTTTCTACAAGACTGTGTTTTCCTCTTGTGCATATTTCAAAGTATTTTACAGAAAATCATTTTAAGTTCTGTCCATATGCTGCCCAGCTGAAGACTGAATGCTGTTCTATGAGTAAATATGATGACACTGGGCTTTGTAAAGTCAGAAAGCAAGCAGGGCCAGGAAGAGACCTCTTTTGCTGTTTTACCAAAATTAACATTGTTTCTACCTGTGAACAGAGCACTAATTCTAGTCTACCACTTTAATTGCAAGGTCTTTGGTTGCACTACCATTGCCTTCTGTGAGGTTTCCTGCTTTCAGACTCATCCCACCTGGCAGAAACTCCCAAGTTTTAAACAAAGAGAATGAAACAGAACCAACTGGACTGACTTCTGCTGGATGTCCAAAGACAGAAGTGAAAAGGCATATTCAGAAACAGATGAACTGAGGAAAAATAAAGCAAGAAGCAATGGCAGAAATAGATGAGTAAGAAAATGATGCCTCCTTCACGTGCAGCACTGCTCATTGAGTAACTGCATCCTATCACTGCTCTTATCTGCATTTCTTTCCACCATTGTCCATCTCCATTCTCACCACACATTGTTCATCCTGAAACTCCTTTGATATTGCTCCAAAGTTTAACTATTTTAGAATGTGCCAAGCAGAAGATACTGACATTATAAATATACACCGAACTAACATGCTCACATGTATAGCTTGTGTCTTTCTAAAAGTATAATTAGACCAAAACTTTTCCAAATATTTTCATACTGCCAGACTGGCAATATTTTTTATCTTTCTTTCTTCAGGACTGAAATAAAAAACAGTAAGTGAACTTTTGAACTACAAATTAACTGAGAACAATTGTTTTGAAATTAGTCTGATTTTGTTTGCCAACAATTAGAGAAAAGGCAGCTCTAAGTGTAAAATAAAAATGGGTGGATGCCAGAAGGCGAATGTGGTGAAGCACCTCCTCTGGTATAGTCACAGAAGAGCAATGCTTGTACCTCCATAAGGAGGTGACCATGAACACCTACCAACCGAAGACTGGCCCAATTCTACTGTCTTCATCAAAGTCATCAGTAAGACACTCCGTAATAGAAGTCAGCATCCTATTCTGTCAAACACACTACATTTTTTTTCCTGTTATGAATGATCTAAACCAAATGCATACAGCTTTCCAAATGACAGAATTACCAGTAGCATGCCACATCACCATGCTGTACATCCTTGCTTCATTCCACCCTTTCCTCAGCAAGAAGCATTATTTCAACACTGCATCTTTTCCAAGTCTTTCCTCTCACCCCTATCTGAATCTCAGAGAGAACAATATTTAAGGAACAACTGTCTCTCAGATACTTCACTGAGATGCACGAACCTTGCAACATTTGGTACAAGTATGCATTCCTGAAATCTCTAATAGCATACATCTTTTTGATACCAAATCACTCAACAGCAATAGTAGAATTAAGTGCTATTTCAGAGGAGACATCCATTACATCAACTGCAACAGAAGTACCACGGGCCATGAAAGCCTGTTAGTGGTACTGAACACTGTGATCATTGCTATTCTGAGCACTGCTTATCATTAATGATGATCTAAGCCTTGCACTAGAGCTGCTGTTTTACTTGACTTTAGCCTTCATATGCAGGAAGTAAAGAGTAAATCATCATCACAGCTAAACACACTGCAAGGTGACAGTTCAAATGTTACAGATCCCTGCAATTTCTGAGTAGTAGTAGTGCAACTTTGCAGCACATTAGAAGAGCAACAGCCAATCAACCAAAGCTCAAAAAAAAAAAAAAAAAAAAAAAAAAGGAACGTCATGGAAAATAGAAGTTATTACAAAAATTAAATTGCCAGGAATTTTATTTATTCATGTTGTTGTCTCCATTCTCAGATGCAGCAACAATAAAAGGTGTGTGTGGAATATAATTCTAACCATAAATGATTGAGACAAAATGCTTTTAAGCTATAGCACTGAGTTTCAAATTTATTCACACCTCACTGTAAGCTTCCCTCCCACCGAAGAAGTGATTCGACTTTCCTGTCCTGTGTGCTTTTTCCATTTTATCTAAGCATGGTCACCACAATTCAGCTATGATGAACAGTCACTTCATTCCACCGAAGTATTTTTAAAGTCTCTCATGTGAATGCTGAAATATGTGAGCAAAAGCAGGTTTGGCACTGTTAAATCGATCCTTTCCTGCCACCTAGGGGACACAAACTGGTGTGCAAACAGAGGACTATCTTCAATTACATACAAGTAAACTTTCTATATGAAATGCTTATCTCTACCCAGCAAAAGAAAAATTAACTTAAGAGTAACACACCTACCAAGAAACAACCCTATCTGATGAACAGCACAACTATTTTATTAGAGACCATATCCATAACAGTTTGATTCTACAGTAAATTTCAGTTAAATGACCAGCAAATATATTGAGGTGGTAATTTCAGCCTCACTTTTATGACATATCCGTGTCTTCTGAGCTACACAGCAACAAGAAATGCCTTTTGATTCTGCTGGATTCCTGAAGACAGCAAGATGTATGATGCTATAAACAGCGTGTCATTGTCAAAAACCAACAGAAAGAAAAAGGATTGAGGTTGTCTGTCATCCCAGAAAGTGAGAAAGTCATAAAAAGTCTGTTTCACACCTGATATTATGAAAATTTAGCTTAGAAACTCAGAACTTGATTTCCAATACATCATTAAGGTGAAGCCTCAGTCTCCTGCCCGCATGGTGGGCACACATACATTGTGTAGAGAGAATGCACCTTTCTAGTGCACTACACACTAAGTACCAAAATACAGAAACACTCAGTGTTGAAAGATCAAGGTAATTTTAGAAAAAGTTAAAAGGCTGATCCAAGATGCAAGTTGCTATTGCTAGGGCTGGCATCGTGGCCAGGTTTCTCATAGCTGCTCTCCTCTCTGTTGCCTTCTGGGCTCCTTCACAAGGCAGACTCTACAAAAGGAAAGAACAAACTCAGCTAAATGCTAAGCATAGTCAAATTCACAGACAAAAATCCATGCCAGTTTTTTTCCCCACTCTTTTGTTTGGATTTGTTCTTACTTTGAAAGGGAACAGTCCACTAAAACAAACTCCCTTCACTAAAAGAAACAAAGACCCATGCTTCCCATGGCTGAAACGATGTGACAGCCTCTTTAGGATCAAAGCTGAAGCTTCTCCTGAGATGAAAGGAAGCAGGTGTCCAGCCAAGATGTTTTGTGATCTGGCTACAGCTGCACACGATGCAGGGCCCAATTCTGCCTCAGTGAACAGACTGGAGATGAAATTAAAGTGACAACACTACCCCTCTGAGATACCCCTTCACCAAAGAGCACAAACAAAAAACCCATCAAATTGAACAGAACAACTCAATTTTATTTAGACAACAAATATTTTGAGCAGCTGTGCCCAAGTCCTCTTCCCTTTACTGTATTCAATGTGCTTAAACAGCTGGAAAAAATCACTGGCTTGGGGATACTGAAACTCTTTACCACCTACACAAGAAAGTAAAAAAGAAACAAATAGAAAGCCATGTGCCAACGCAGTACAATATAAATCTGCCTAAGACATCTTAATTTCTTGAACTTAAGCTGATTAACCTTGTTCTTTGTGAACAGCACCATACATGCAGAATATTTTCAAATTGCAAAAACTACCTGCAATATATTTACTACATTCAAATTACCAAACATAATGCAGTATTTGGCAATGGCAAAGACATATGCAGTATTCTAAAGCACACTTTTTAAAATGATTTTAATCAATTCACTTTTAGTTTAACATGCTCTGACTGCCCAAAATTCCACACTTAAGTTTTTTTGTAAAAAAAAAACCCAAAACCAAATCACAGCAACAGTGTTGTGAACAAACTGATATTATCAATGGAAAACTGCTGTAGAAAATGAAGTTGTTAGGTGACCAAAATCATAGCAATTGTCAAGAATGTTTCATTCTGTAAAGATAGTGAAAGATTTTAAGTGCTAATAAATTAAAAAAAAAACCCCTTCCATTATTCTGATATTTTAAGGTCTACAATCTGACAATTTCCTCCCAATCAGGTGAGACTGGATTTAGTAATCAAACTATAGATTTACAAATGGTCTTACCTAGAAAGTGTTAAATACAAAATCATCCCTTCATTTTTTTTTTTAAACCAATCAAAGGGCTATACATCCAGGTAATACTTTTTATAAATATTCAGGACTACATTCTCAATCACACAAAAATAAACCTGGAGAAAAAATCTAAATTGCAAACTGAAATTAAGTGACCAAACAAGCAGCATCATTCATACTATCATTTTATTTTTTCATTTATAATTCCCCAAGAACAAAAAAAATAGCTTATTTTCACACATAGACCAGTTGAACATCAGAGCAAGCAGCTTTAATATCAGATTTTAACCTTGCCTTGCATTCATCTTCTTTTGTGCACTTTTCACTGATTTTAATTATTTTCTGAGCATTTGACTTGACACTGAACATAGTCTTTCTCCTAAACATGACTTTTGCTAACCAGCAATAATATACAACTTCATTCAACCAACCACTGTTTCCACATATATTCAAAGTCTTCTCTTTAACATTTATGACAACATACTTGCTGGCACTTTTAAAATTTCATTAACATTTGTTCAAATAAAAGTGAAAGCAAATTGAAATTTACAAAGCTTAAAATTTTATTAAAGAAAAATCAGTGTGCTTGAATTATCAAAACAAGATTTAATAAAAACATTTTGTCATTAAAGACCTACAGTCAATTTGCAAAATGGTTCTGGTTACCAGACTCCATGTGGCTTTCAGGCATGCAGAAGTACAGACTGGTGCTTTTGGAAGGCCTGCCAAGCACTTCTGTAGGTTGGGTACCTGACTGCTGTGGGACTGCGCTACCAATCACGTGTTGACTCTTGTTTTTATCCTCGTAGAGGGTTTTTTGGCATTTAGTGGTTAGGTTTATTTCATGCCTAATGGTCTCAATTAACTACGTATCTTTAGATTACCTTTATAGATCTAATGCCATTCCCTTCAAATTAAGAGTTACTAGGTCCAACTTTTCACCATGTTTTTCAAATTTCAGGTGAAGGAATCTAACTCAAACACTGTCAAAAGTTCTTTGCTTGTGCAAGTAAGACTAAAAACAAAAATTAAGGCAAAATAATTTCTCTGTAACAGAATCTGAAAACATATGTGATAGTAAGTAAATAAATGACAAGATTAGCTTCACTCTGAAGTCTACAGATACAGCACCATGGTTTTGTTTTGTTTATAAATCTGGCTTCCCTTTTGATTTTGCATTCATTTAGAAAATAGCACTCTCACTAAAAGGTGAGGAAGATTCATGTATACAGAATTTAAAACTTTTACAGTATACAGCAAGTCTACACATAACACTGGCTGCTGTGACTTGAAACTTAATTACTGAGAGATTTATTTTTAAAAACATATTCAAGTTCTAAATTACTATACTAGCACTTAGTAAAAAATTTTTATCCTCTGTACAGAGATGAATTTTCAAGTAAAAGAATCATATTCTAGAACTACATACCAGGGAAACTGAGATTGAAACAGATTTTAAGGCAGAAGTTCCACTGTATATGAGGTTAAAAGCCACCACAATATTAACTATAGCTAACTCATTAAGGATTTAAAAATTTGCATTCATAACTATTAATACCCATGCTGGCTAGAACGCTACTGATGTTCTGGGAAGTCCAGCTGGAGATATGATTATCTTAGAGGTCAAAGCTATGCCAGAGTAAAGTTAATCTAATCACTACCTTTAATTATTAAATAAACTGTGCTCATTTATGTTAGCAAGTTATACAAATTATTTAGAAAGAGGAAGTATGAAATATTGACAACGACAAAACAGGTTTTAAAAGGTTATCATTGAGAAAGTTAGAATACATATTCAGAGGAATTTCAATGCCTAAAAACAGATTCGCATGTTCATCCAGTTGAAGATTAGTGTATTAAAAAAAGTTAAGAAAATACTTTTGTGTTTCAGTTCAACTGTGCTTGATTCAAGCACAGCTTAGGGGTTGGCTGATATAAATTAAACATGGTCACTGCCTCAGCAGCCAAAAGTACAGAAAAATGTACATGTTCACAGGATAAATAGAAGTCTCTTCTTTTGGAGGAATAAAAAAAAAAATGTAGAAAAACTATCTCACTCCAATACGGGACGTCATCCACTCCAAGCCTTGGCATAATCTGAAAGATAAGAGATGTTATACTGGTACTAATTCTATCCAAACACTTTGAAAGTATTTTTTGCTTGTTTTTATGTATAAAAGCATCTACTTAAAATAAATTAAATCAACTGGAAATAGGATTGAAAGTTGAACAGAGCAAGCAGTGTTTTAAACTAATTTTACAGGCTGTAGCCACAAAAAAATGATCATGCATTCTATTTCATTGAAGCCTGGCAGTACTTCAGGTTTTTTTCCATGTAAATCTAAAGACACTATTCCTAAATGTTTACTCATACACACATGGAACAAAAAGTTTTGCTTTTTCTACAGATTTCCCATGCAAGACCGCTTATGTGAAAGTTAGACCTTTACATACTAATATTAAAAGACAAAGGGCAGGTTATCCAGACTGAATTGTTCCATGAAAAGGCAGTCTATCAAGAATTCCCAAATCACATTACAAAATTAGAAGCATGTTTCTATTGAATATTGAAACTGCATGGGATCTAATCTGCTTACTAATTTAATTTGCATCTCCATTTAAAAGTCTTCCATTTTAGAACACAGGCTTTCCCTTTCTAGAGATCTAGTTACCTGGTTTGTTACCCTAAGCTTTGCCTTGGAAAAGTAAATAATGACTTAGCTGTCCAAGAATGTTAGCTTCACTCACATAGGGATAATCATCCCAAACTCCTGCCACATCTTTCCAAGGAAGACTCAGCTCAGCAATCTAACTGGGAATTTTTTTTTAAAGTTAGTCTCACTACTGTCATAGTTTAAAGCATTCTAAATATTTACGTTTTTTCTTACAATAAGAAGCAGCCCCAGATGGCCACTGTTTCTAAACTGAAGTTCATATTTATTAATTACTACTTTTCTTCAAATGTCAACTTGGTTGAAGGTCTTACTACATAAACTGAGTATTCAAAAGTGACTTTAGCAAAACTGATAGAAGGGAAGCAGAATTAACTCTTAGAATGAAACAATACAATGAAAAAACCCAGTTTGTTCTCACTAACACATCCCACCCTAAGGAAGTTAATGCCACCATTATCTCTTCAAGATACCTCCATTACATTAGAAAATACTTCATGCTAGACAGTGAGGAAGATGCTCTCACTTCCCAGATACTCAGCTGGATTCACTATTTTGATGTCACAAGACTCCATTACTGTAAAGGTTGTATAGCACAGTTGAAAAAATCCTCTATTACACATTATAAGAGTGCTTTAAAAATCAAAATGAAAAATTAGCACATTTCACACCACACAAGCAAGACACTATCCAACTTGTTTTAAAAGACACCCAAACATGTTTTTTGATCTTTAGAGACAAAGGATCGAAGGAAAGCTCAGCTTTCCATTTCAGTAATTGCTGGCAATAAGGTATTCAAATTCCAAATTCAGCTGCATTAGCCAGATATAAATAAAAGGTGTAATATTGATAACAATTTTGTTTTCTGACTGATCTGTGTACCTTTTCATCAAAATCATGTTTCAATGCTTATCAAAAAACCCAACCAATCCAAAAAACGCCACCCAAACCCCTCAACTGAAATGCTTCCTGTAGATTAGAATTTAAAGGAAGCAAACAGTAGCTTATTTCTTTAAATACACAAAGACACACAGAATAAAAGAGTCGTGCACAGAGAATAGATAGTTACACCAATAGCAACATATTTGGGTCAAGGGGTGTTGTTTTGTTTTTGTTTTGAGTTTCTGAACAATAAACTGGAAGACTTTCATATGAATTTGGACTTTGAGCTATGAAAAAACACAAAAAGTTCAATAAAAAACCGAAAAATTCAAACTATCCTTCCTGGCTGCAAAGAGCAGAAAATACCTTCTTTCAGAAAATCCACATTGGCATCATTAGGATTCTAAATCAGTATTCTCATTTACCACAAATTGCTATACTAAGCAGTAAGCATTTACCCTTCTCCTGTCAAAGCACAACAGGACTGAATGTGCCACGGGTGATCCTTTATGGAGCTGAGGGTGAGGTATGTAGATATCTCAGCAGCTGTCATGCAGCCTTTCATGTCCTGCTTGTTTGCAAAGATGAGAACTGCAGCCTTTCGTAAATCCTGGAAATGATTTAGAGTAGTCATAGTAGTTATTACAAAAAACTAAAAGGCTATTGTGTTAACTTAGTTTTTTAGAAGAAATGTATTCAAGCTAATCTACAATTACACAGGACTGTGGAGTTTTTTAACTGACTTACTGCAGTAAAAATTCATTGCATTAAGACTGAAGAAACTAGTTTATTCAGTTCTTCACCACAGAGAATCAAATTGTAACATATTACATGACTATCCTTTTGGTGTTGGCCACATGTTCATACATAACTAACAAAAGTCTTGTTAAAATATATTTCATAATGCTCCAAATCATCCAGCCAGAATTGTTAGTGGTTAAACATTCCAATCTCTACAATAGAAACTATCCAAATGAAAAAGCCTGCTATGTATCACTCCCTTGACATTGCTTTCAACTTCATTAAACAAGTTCTGTAGTGATTAAAATGGTAATAAACTAAAAAAGCTATCTGAATTCTTTTAAGCTTAATTCCAGTATTCCAAGAAGGGAGTTGTTACAACGCTGCAGCAGCTTTAGTAACTAGTTAGAAGTTGCTTTGTTTCAGTGTAGAATTTAGGATTCCAAACAGCACTGAGGCAAGAACTGGGATGTATGGCTTTAGAAGTGCAGAAGGGGAAACAAATGCAATCCTCAGGAAGCTGACAGTTGCAATTAAAAGTGTTCAACACATTTCGATGTATATTAAATTTTGAGACTATTTCTCCATTAGGAGGGGAAAAAAACAACGCAACAAAGTTTTATGATCTAAAGCTGAAAATTCACTCCTACAAATAGTGCAGTCTAGGCCTACTGACTGTTTTCAAGAGATGGTAGATCACAATTTCGTAAGAGTTTAAAACTGGAAACTAATAAACTACATGGGAAACCTTTGCCCAAGAAGTCATCTTTCCACCTTTTCCGGTAGTGCATTTGTTCCTTACTACCAGACCCAAATTACATTAATATAAAACTGTAAAGCAAAAACTTACTTATTTGAAACAAAGCGAGTCTCTCAGAGAAATGAACTCAACAGAATTACTTGCATTGTACTAAATCTTTTTCTTTAAAAAATGATGGAGAACATTTAAATTTAAAAAAGCCTTAATTTAGCTTGAGAGTGATCACAGAAGGTTTTAATGTGCTCTAGCTAATGCAATGTACATGTTAATTTAGGATGTTTGAGGGAGTTGACCCAATGTTGAATAGCCATCAATACAACATATAATACTAATAATAGTACAAAAAAAATAATTCATAAGGAAAACAAACTGAAATTAATTTATCCATAGTATTACATATGCTACTTAATTTTCAGGAATAGGATTAAAACAAACAAGAAAAAGTAGGCAATTACATTTCTCTAAAATAAAAATTTAAAAAAAAAATGTTTCTTGAAATTTTAACCACTTAACTGAAAGGAGACAGTCAGTGGTGGAGGACAATAATACCTGGCTACAGTAATATGAAGCATAAGATCTTTTACAAGTTCAACATTTGTAAAGTAAAGATTGATTTGTTTACAATCAAGCAAGCCCTATTAGAGAGTAATTCATAATATTTTTTCTGCTTATTTATCATTTATGCGGTTTTAAAATCTGATCAACATGCATGCACATTTATTCTAAGAATTTTTTGGGGGACAGTATAATTTTTGTTAACACAGGAAGTATGTAATGTTATTTGACTGCTCTCAACAAAACTATTATCCCAGCTTCCCACCATACCTCATGAGCCAGCATTCTATAAAGCTCTTCTTTTGTAATAGAAAGTCGCTCTCTATCAATGCTGTCAACAACTAGAATGATGAACTAGGGAAAAAAAACAATAGTATAGTACATAAGTACAAAGTATAAATTAGAGAAAGCACATTTTCAAGAGATCACTACTAGAAGTCTTCCTCTGGAAGAGACATACACTTTCAAAGGACAATAGAATAGAGAAAAGCATTTTGTTAGTCTTTTGCTAGAGCTGTGGGAATCATACATGAAGATTACAGCTAAAACAAAATCTAACAATGTCATGCTTGCACATTTCAGCACTATTATTAAGATCTACTTTCGTGTACTATGGCTAAATCTCCTTGGTGGATTTTCAGGCCATACATCATAATCAAGATAGTGAGGTAGGTACCAAAAAGCACCTACTGATAGTGGATTACACTTAAAATATGGATGACAAATATGCTACGCATGTCATCAATAAAAATAGCTGCTACTGTCCACTTCTAGTTGCACACTCAGGAAACTGAAATCGAAATTACCTATTTTTAAAGAAGCATATTTTATTTTAAACTTCAGCATCATCTTAAAAGGTTTAAGAAAGATTATTTCAAAGTAGTACACCGGATGTCAGGAAGTTATGTACCTGTAGGGCTTAGCATTATGTTGTTGCGCACTTCACTTTTACAAAGGACCTGTCCAGTTGGCTTCTCACAACTTTGCACCCTTCCACCTAAGCTTTTGGAGGTGGCTGTAGCAGTGATTTTTACCCTTATTGCTCCTGCCAGGCACATTATTCTTGTGGCCATGCACTTGTGGATCCTGCAACACTGCTAGGTCTGGTACATCAAGTCTCCCATAGGAAGCAATTGTCACTGGTATGAAAATTACTATTACCCCTCTCTTTATGCTTCTTGTTTTGTACCTTCTATTTTATAGCCTTGCAAAAGAGAGGAAAAAGACACAGCATTGTGTAGTAGGTAACACTGAAGTAAATGCTCAGGAGCATTACACAACAGTATTTGTACACAAACCTTAACAACTGATCAACACTTTCCCTACCCAGAGTGTGCTCTGAGCAGTGGTATCATGGGGGAGACAAGACAGGGAGTAAGGAGACCAAGCACATTCTTATGAAAATTACACAGATACTATAATAACAATCAAATAAATTACAGAGAACATATACTACACTGGAGAGGAAAACTAGGAAGATTACATTCATCTGAGAGACTCCATTACTCCTCTGCCCAGATGACAATACTTCTCCATCCCTTTTCTTTTACTGTAACTCTCTTTGTTCACCCACAAACCAAATAACTTAACTATGAAAGCTCCCTCCCATTTTCTGTCCTCCCGTATTTGTATCTGTAAGCCTGTCTCAGCATCCTCTCTGTAAGAATATGATCTGAGACTTAAAACAGAATTGCAGAATTAGCCATATTAAGTTGAAACTGCTTAGGACAGGTATTTACTAAAAAGCTTATTTGTGGAACTTTTATATTACTCCAAGATTTTGTGTAGACTGCTACGATTCGCATACAAGGAAAGAGAGAAAAGAGAGACAGTAACAAAAAAGGAGAATTAGATATCACTGCTATAATTCCCCAACATATGCTCCAAATCACTGCCTTATAAAATTAAAGAGATTCATTAGCCATTGCAAATGACCAGAGTATGAAAAACGAAGTCAATTTAATGCTGCTGTGACTTTGAGATGCCTAGCAGATGAGGAGGAACAGTACAGGAATTATTCATATCAGGGAGGCTAAGATTGGCATACTAAACAGATTTCTTTTCTTCCTCAGCTGTTTCCAGCAGACAAAGCTTCTAAGTAAAGGGAAAGGTCTTCTTTCCAAGTATTAAAAGACACTGCATTTCAGACACTTAGTAGCCAGAATACAATGAAGAACATCCCAAAAGTATTAGAAAAAGAACTAATACATGCATCTCTCCAAATTCCAGAATCAAAGACACTCAAGGGACAAATGCGAAGAACTTATTACTCTGTAGCAAATAACGCTGGCAGAAGTGTCTTCACCCTCATGTGTGTCTTACACGTAGATGTACTTTTCCAGATAAAATCAAAAATCAGTTTAAAACACTACAGATGAAGGTTGAGATGTTATCATCAGGCTTCCAGCAGATCTAGGATGAATTGCTAATCTTGCCTCCCTCCAACAGGAGCACAGGACAGAAAGTCTCATTTTACAGGACAGAATACTTACATAATAAGCAGTACCTACAAGAGATCTCTGCTTTTGGTAGAAATTTTAAGAAATCAAGTTTAAAATAGTTTACATCAATGTAAGTGTCTCAAAATGAGTTCTCAGAGATTATATGTGTATTTTGTATTGATAACCTTTTGGCATCAAAAAGGCTGGCATAAAAAACAAACCCTCAAAAGACAACTGACACTGAATTCTACTCTAACCTTTCCAGCAATGGCAGTTTTGCCAGCACCTCATGAATACTGCACAGCTGGACTTTTCTTTATCCTTAGATAAAAGCGACAAGCTGATAAGCTTTTTATATACTGGTGCCTAGAGAAAATTTCATTCTTCATCCCTAATTACTGTTATCTCAAAAACATTTCAGACTAGAAGTCAGGTTGACCACTGCAAATCCTCATGAAATTTGAAAATTACATTACAAAATTTTAATTTTATTCTACTTTAAATAAATACAAAAATCTGATCTGAAATGTGTATCAGTATCATTTATTGCCTAGGAAAAAGTCTGTCTTCACAGTTATACCACAGATCAAACAACATTACCGTAAAGTATACAGGAAAAAATACTTCAAGTATTACCAGAAAACTGCCCGCATACCAGAGATACCTCACACTTCTTGGGTTTTTTCTTCCTCAATAAGATTTAAAAACAATACAGCTGCAATCTTTACAAAAATCACCAATATTCCTAATAAATAAATATAATTTCTAAAAAACTTATTCAATTTGCAGATTTCAAAGCAGGTTCTCATACCTCTGTGTTTGAATAATAGGTATTCCATGATGACCGTAATGACTCTTGTCCTCCGATATCCCACATTAAGAAATGAGTGTTTTTCACCACTATTTCTTCTACATTGCTTCCTATGGTTGGAGAAGTATGAACCACCTCATTCATTAAGCTAGAGGACACAATATCACACCAAGGACCAATCAGTAAAATCCACATAGCTTGCTACAGTTCAGTTAAAATAAATTTGCTGCATAAAAAGTAAATATGTGTAACTGATAAAAAATATTAAAAACCAGGCATATTTTAAAATAGCTATATATTTGAACTTTTATAGAAAGCACAGACTGTACACATGCTTAAAGACATCTGCAATAAAAATAAGCATGTAAAAGACATAACAAATGGATAAGGATCTGTGTTTTAGGAGGATTCTCTTTTTAAAGGACATTAACAGATACTTAAAATGCACTTGTCTTAAAGTAGAAACTGCTATTCTAAAGATCCCAAATACAGGAATACTGAACTGTGCAAAATATAAATCAGAATATAATTTTATCAGAGCACTCTACTTAGTAACTGAATATTACAACAATCCCAAAGGACTGTTTGGTTACATAGCTGAAAATTTCTCAGTTCTACCTTTAAACTTTCTCAAAAATGCTTAGGAAAAAGAGTATTTTTGGAAAACATACTCTGTTGCTTTTGTATCCAAATATATGGATAGTAATTTAGCTACATCCTCCCTTTTTTCTACAGTTACAATAGTAATTATGGTCCTGCCAACGTTCTTGAATTTATCACGGATATTCTTGTAAAGCTGACAAGATTTGGGTGCAGTGATGCTATTGAAAACACTTAAGGTAAAACTTGGGAAAGATAAAATATTAAGGAATTCTCCATCACAAATTTTTAGACACAGGAACCGGGGAACACTGGGAAACATTTGTGGATTTTTGCAGAGTGGCTAGAATTTCCATTAATTTAAAAATCTCTTTCTTTTCTGCAGTTACTGGCAATAGGATTATTTCTATGCTTACAAATTCAGACAGGCTTTGATGGCAAAGTATTTGCACTCACTTTGTGCTTCTATGTATAATTTTGTTATTCAATTTACAGTTCAGCTTTAAAGTATGGCAGTTCTTTCTCTTACCTTTTAACTATTTACTCTGTTTCGAACAACTAACACCATTAATGTACAAACTGTGATCTCGAATCCTAGAGATTCCATCAGCTTACAAAGCTGAATTTTCAGTGATTAAACAGTGAAAATTTCTAATGCAAACAGGAAATCAAAGTAGTTCATATACTTACAACTGGTAAAGAATAGTAGTCTTTCCAGCATTATCAAGTCCCACTATGATTACTTTGTGCTCTGCATAGAAAAGAAAAAAGAAGACAAAAATAAATTACTGGAAACAGCAACCATTATAATTCTGGTTAATCACTTTTCCTTACTGAAGAAAGCAACTGCTTGTTTGTCTTATTTCAATAGCTTGCACAGAATAGTGGAGACTTCAGGACAGGGAAAAAAAAAGCCAAACAAAACCACAAAGCCTCATCATCTCTTGAGACTACAGTCTCGGGAAAAGTCAGCACTGGAGATCTTCATAAAGGAATGGTTACTTCATCAAAAAAATCTGGTTTTAGAAAGAAAAGTACAATGAAAAAATTTAACTCATAGCAGCATATCATCTTAAGAACATCACCAAATATCCAAAGACTGCAAAAAACATTAGCTTAACATTCAAGGCTCAATAATAAGCCTTTGTTAAAGGACCACCATCATTCACAGAGTAAAACCTAAGAGGAAGCTGCATTTTGAACAGACCGCAAATGCCAATTTTGCAACTTCTAAACTGAAAAGTCACAGAGTAACAGAATGGTCAAGCTTAAAGACACTTCTGCAGGTCACCTGGTTCAACCCCGTTGCTCAACCAGGGCCACCTTGAGCTGATGGCCTTAGGACCATGTCCAGATGGGTTTTGACTGTGTCCAAGGATGGAAACTCTGCAGCACCCCTGGACAACCTGTGCCAGTGCTTAGTGTTTCCCGACATTCAGAGGGAACCTCTTGCATTTCAGTTTGTGCCCACTGTCAGGTCCTGCCCCTGGGCATCATGGAGACAAGTCTGGCTCTGTCTTCTTTGCATCTCTTTGTCTCATATGCGAGGTCTTCCAGTCCCTTAAACATCCCTGTGGCCCATCACATGTCTCTCTGGGAGTGAGGAGCCCACAAGTGGACATACTATTCCAGGTGAGAACTCACCAGTGCTGAGCAGAAGGGAAAGATCACCTCCCTCTAAGAGCTGGAAAGTCCAGCTTATAGAACAGTGATCTTTCAATTGCTGCAATGATACTTTTTTCTTTTTCCAGGCACAGGGGAAACAAAACAGAAAAACTAACAAACAAAAAAACCCTTCAGAATTTATACACTCCTCTGTAAATAATTCTTCTTAGAATTTCAAATCCAGCAGTACAGCCAATTAGAATGGCAGCTCTTTTGCTATGCATGAAGTTAAAAGATAACAATCCACTTAAAAAAAGCAAATCACTTGAGAGCAGAGAATTTGCAAACCAATACTAGATGTACAACTTACATAAACAGTCTGTGAACAAACTCACTTTGGAAGAGAAAATATTTACAATTCTAGGACACTTATTCTAAAGCAAAACATGGTTCACAGCTTAAAGATTTCCCATAAAATACTGCACTCGATCTACAAGGCTTACAGCAAGTTACTGGAAGATCAGAAGTTGTATCATAAATATCAAACTGGTGGGGTTTTGTCCACAAGTAGGTGGTTTAAGGAATAATTTTGTTTTCTGCATTTTGTTTTGGTTTTAAATCTATTTATATATAATAACCTCAGTCTTTTCATACTGAAAGTGACTGTAATGAAACATTCTCTTGTTCGGGAATTTTAGAAGTTTTGCTATGCAATAGTCACAACAAATAATG
Source organism: Acropternis orthonyx (assembly GCA_035583155.1). Lineage (NCBI taxonomy): Eukaryota > Metazoa > Chordata > Aves > Passeriformes > Rhinocryptidae > Acropternis > Acropternis orthonyx. The sequence goes on from JAWWEU010000081.1 coordinate 19,166,524, forward strand.
AAATTTATCTCCTTGTGCCAGTTCCCTACTACTGCATCCCATCAACACATTCTAAGGAAAGAACTTTCCCTTGCCGTAAATCTAGTAATACTTCTAGCCCCATAAACAGCAGCAGCAGCAGCAATCAATAACCTTTCCCAATACACAAACACTATGAAACCCTCTCTGCTTTCAATGCTGATAAACCATGACTTGTAGCTTGACTGTCCAACTCTTCTCCAAATTTGGTTAAATTTAAGGAGCCTTCAAAGTTCAAACACTTAAATGCTCTTTGATCATTTTCAAACCAGGCATCATCAACTATTGCCGGAAGAAGATGACTCTACTTTTGCAACATTTTGTTTGTGTTAATTTTCAAGGAAGAAAAGGAATTTCAGTCAGGCATTACATTGCTCTTTCTCATCTTCATGTTACAATACAACATGGTAGGCATGAATGATTGGAGTGCTGGATGAAAAAATATCACACTGAAGTTATGAAAAAAAATCTCCATTGAGATGACTGTTTTTGAAAGCCACTGAAGTCCAAATAGTTCAACATTAATTGGAAAAAAAGGCACAGCTTATCTGTGTTACTCCATAGTCAAACGGTATTTCACACAATAATTAAATAAGCACAAACAAGAAAAGTCACAAATTAACAAATGTTAATTAGTAGTGATCTAGTGATGAAAATAATACGATGAAAACATAGGTATCTCATAGAAATAGCAGTTTTCACCTTTTATTAGTGTCAGTTGCTTCCAGAACTACAGGAATAGAAAATTCTTCACTTACAAACATATTCAAAAGTTGAGTTTCTGTCTAGTTTGCTTAAAATACAGAACATTTGCACATAGATGTGCATTAGAGGAAAAACGTGAACTTCAAAACTGCGAAACTAAGAGAAATCCGAATTTTAGCAAGACATGTACTTGTTTACAAGAGCAACTAGTAGAAGATTGATGCCACATTTAGAAGAAACAACAGTTATGGGGTAAACTATAGGCAGTGATTTATTTGTGTTCTGTACTTACAGACTAACCCAAGTTTCTCCCTTTCACTGGCTGGTATTCAAACTCAGTTTGGGTTGTATTCATGAGTATCTTCCCAGTCCACCATGTTCTTGGCAAAGGAAGAAGAAAATCCGTGACA
>JAWWEU010000081.1:19167756-19194960 GCA_035583155.1 Acropternis orthonyx
ATTAATCAGGTAGGAAGGGGGGGGGGGGGGAAAGGTAGAAAAAGTAGGCATATGCAGGGGGGAAAAAAGACAGTATTAGACTACTCTTTAAAAGAATTCAAAGACTTCCATTATATCAACCATTCCTAGCACACTGTTAAAAAGAAAACAAAGAAAAGTAGTATAGTTAAAAAAATTTCTGGCAGTCCAGTATTACAAAACCACAGGACAGTGAATATTATCTTCTTGCAGATGTTAGAAGAAAGACATAATATGCTCTTTTCTTCACTTACTCATCTATATTTCTCTGTGGTAAGAGGGCCCAAAACTGAAGACTCATTTCTCACAATGTTGCCCTTTCCTCTATTTTGCAAAAATTAAAAATGAAAAAAAATTCTAAACACTTTAATGAGGAGGCTCTTCCAATATATTTGAAAGAAGAAATGGGTGTTGGAAAGGGTACCAATACTTTTCACACAAAACAAACACATCTAGTTCCAAAGAGTACCAAGTCTCCAAAGTTGAAGATGGGATGCAGATGTTTGCTGAAGAGGAGGCAGCAGAGAGAGAGTATTTCTAAAAGTCAAAGGAGTTTCAATACAAATACACAGTCTGCACACTAAAAGGTACCTTAGAGTCTTCTTTCAAGCACAAAGAGAACAGCTTAAATACATCTTGTATCTCCAGGCTTGATTATAAGAAAGTAGAGAAACTGTCAATAGCGTTCAGTAGTCAGTGGAACCAAAATCCATTTGGTTTTCCAAATAACGGTGTCTTCCAACCTGCAGTACAGTCTGGGAACTGTCAGCATGCGTAAGTGATGTAAACTGTGGAGTTCCAGTTCAACCACCTTGAATTAGAGCTTACCATTATTTTCCTTAAAGCAATTTTTACAACTGTAACAATTATTCAGAGCAACCTAGAAGACTGTGAAAAACAACCATTCTAAAAATAATTAAAAAACAGATTTGTGAGCTTCTTAACAAACTCTATGAGACACACAAAAAAAAATTAGGTATTGACAACTGTCACAGTTACCTTTCTCAGGGCTGCTGACATTCACTTCTGGTTTTTTCCTTATAGTTTCATTAGGAGCAATCTTGATAACATTGACGGAATATGTCACACAAGTTTTACTCAGCCATGTGTTAACACAAGCGGTAACTTAGTTGCTCCAATTATTCACATTACTACATGTTGCTTTGAAGACTGTGCCACTTGAGTGCTGCATCATAGCTTCAGCAGGTCATTTTGGAAGTCTGTTTTTTTTTTCTTAAACTTCTAAAATTAAGTTGTTTTTATAACAACTAAGTTCAGTCTTACGTCACTTAGTAATTACACTTAAATGGCTGTGGGGCAAGGTATTTTAAATGAAAACAATACTTGAGAAAATGTTTTTTGTCAATTTCAAAAATAAGCAAAAATAATCAGGAAGCCATTAGAAAGTCACCTAGAAAAGAGACAAAAGTCTATTTTAGAGCCAATTGTTTCTCCTATGAGTAGAAGTATCTCTATTTCAATTCATATTATTTAACTACTACTTGATTATGATACAATATATACTGAGAGCTGAAAGACACAGAAATGCTTATTGTCCTCCCTCCTTCAGGCTTTAACCTCTGCACTTGTAAAAGCCCAAAGACCTGAAAACAAGATTATATAAGGTCCTGGAATACCACCACCATCCAAACAAAAACAGCCACTGTTTAAAGGCTACCTCCAAACTCAAACTGGAAATAAAGCCTCCCAAATGTATCCACAATGCTAAATAGATATTCCTTGACAGACTCCTCTCAGGGCAGACCTTCCTCTCTTTTCATTAGTCATTGACTCATGAATCATCAACACAAGCATCACCCAGTTTCCTTAAACTGCTTTGCACTGCATCTTTTCTTATTTTATAATCCCACAAATCAGATTCAGAAGAGCAGACCACATAACACTATTTCAACTACTGCATTTTCTTACCATGAGCCAGTATGGGTTCGACAAAATGGAGTAACCGTAACAAAAATGGGCTGAACCAACTGGACCAGCTTCTGCTGCATGTACAGCAAGTTGACACAGAACAGACAGATTCAACTCCCTGATAGGAACAGTCAAATGTAACCCAGATACAGGGCTAAAACAGCTGAATAAAAGTAATAAGAAATGCTGCAGGAAAAGGTCAATACATACACTAGTCAACAGACAGTACAGAATGTCTTTAGAGACAGATTAGGTCCACTCTCTTGACCTTCTTTGTAGTATCATATTCTTACCATTGGAAAGGAAGGTAAGAGAATTGAATTGCACAAGTAGTAAAGAAGATGTGTAAATTAATAAGACATTTCGTGCTTTAGTAGGATCTAAGGTACCTTCATTACAAGGTTTTCCTGCCAGGCAGAAGTCACTATGAATGGACTCAACTTTATGCATATCACATGGTTACTGTGACTGCGCTGAACCCTGAGGCACTAAAATGCAGGGGGGTTATCTTAAGATGTTAGTTATCTTAAGATGTGTATTTTTGCAGAAAGCTACACACTTATCTTCTTCCTGTGAGTTAACAGCATTAGGTCACAGGGAGGTATTTCTTTAAAGTTGTCCAGACATAATTGATCAAGTACCTTTCGAATTTGGCATCTTCAGCTCCATTATTATTCACATTTATGTAAAGCAAAACTGCAGTGCATAATTAATACACAAACGAATTACCAATGATTCCCTGTTCTGTATCTTCTAGCACTTAGGCACCTCCCTTTCCACACGCTCTACCTGATGGAACACAGCACTTTCCAAATCTTTGCTTTGTTTAACCTTTCATTCTGCCAGTATCAAGTGCTGCAGACTCACACTAGCCACGATGAACAGAAACTATGCTCCTCCCACACTGGAATCTATTTGCATCTTTGGAATACTCCCTCCAGACACCCAAAATCAATGTGTAATCTACTGTGCTAGTCTGCTCAACAAGCGGCTTCACAGGACAGCCTATGAGTTGTCCAAAGAATTGTCTAGATTTGATATAACAAGAAGAGCAACCAAAATTAACTTATAAATTACTACCCTTCATTATTAGTATAGATATTATTTAGAGAAAAATAGTTGTGTAATTAGAGCACAATTTCCCATTAGATGGCTCAAAAATTTCTGTTTGAAGCAAAATTTCTGGAATGGAATTTCAATTCTGGCCATGAAAAGAAACTCACTTTTTTTTCTATGGTCACAAGACGGAAAACCAAAACAACACAACAAAAACCAAACTAAAGATAACTCCATCAACAAAACAAGATGTGAACACACCACAGAAGCTTCTCATTGGGATAAAAGCAAAAGAGTAAATATTTTACTACATCACCTCATCTATCTTAACTATGAGACAAGTTTTCATTAACATTTTAAATGTATGAACGTATTGGGTTTGCAAGGTTAGGTTTTGATAGCAGGGAGAGAGCTACAGGGATGTTTTTTGTGAGAAGCTGCTAGAAATTTCTCCTATGTCTATGGGAGCCAATGCCAGCCGGCTCCAAGGCCAAGCCCATCAGCAACAGGAGTAATGACTCTGGGATAACATATTTAAGATGGGGGAAAAGTTATTGCACTGATGCAACTGTGACCTGAGAAGAGGAGCGAGAATACATGGGAGAAACAACTCTGGGGACATCAAGGTCATTGCAGAAGGAGGGGGGGGAGGTGCTGCAGGTGCCAGCGCAGAGATCACCCTGCAGCCTGTGGGGAAGACCATAGTGGGGCAGCTGTGCCCCTGTAGCCCATGGAGGATCACAAGGGAGCAGATACCCACCCACAGCATGTGGAGGACCCCATGGCAGAGTAGGTGGATGCCCGAAGAAGCCTGGGACTCCATGGATCACCCACGCTGGGTAAGGCTCCTTGCAATACCTGTGGACCCATGGAGAGAAGAGTCCAGGAGAAACAGTACTTGCTGGCAGTACTTGTGACCTTGTGGGGGATCCATGCTGGAGCACCCTGTGTCTGAAGGACTGCACCTCATGGAAGGGACCCATGCTGGAGCAGTTAGTGAAGAACTGTAGACAGTGGGAAGAATACACGTTGGAGAAGCCTCTGGCCGACTGTCTCCCATGGGAGACACCCCACACTGGAGCAAGGGAAGGAGTCCTCCCTTGGAGGAGGAAGAAGTGGCAGAGACAACATGTGATAAACTGACCACAGCCCCCATTCCCCAGCACTGCTGCAGGGAGGAAGTATGGAAATGAAGTCAACCCTTGGAAAAAAAGGAGGGACAGGGGTAAGGTGTTTAGAAGATTTTATTTCTCATTACCCTGTTCTGATTTGAATTGTAATGAATTAAATTAATTTCACAAGCTGAGCCTGTTTTGCCCATGACAGTGACTGGTGAGTGATCTCTCCCTGTCCTTATCTTGACCCAGAAGCTTTTTGTTATATTTTCCCTCCCCCGTCCAGCTGAGGGGGGGAGTGATAAAGTCATTTTGGTGGGCATCTGGCATCCATCCAGGATCAAACCAACACAATGAAGAGTAACTTTTCTTTCAGGAAATCATATATAACAACAAAGACAATGCGTTTTCCTGAAGATAAATACTGGCATCATAAGGTACCATACAGACCAGTATTAAAAGCCACCAGCTATCTCCTGACCCGTTCTTTGCTTATGGTTCTCTTTGGAGTCTTTCAAGTTCTTTGTGGAAGGAAAGGAGTTGCAGATTGCATTACTTGATGAAAACCAATGTAGTATTTAATAATTTTCCAGAGAATAGGGGGAACCTTGAATCTTACTAAGTAAGTTTGACAGTGCAGAAAAATAAGGAATCAACAGCAACAAATTCAGAAGACTGTTAGAAGACTTCAGGAACGATGTGGTAGGATAGTGTATACGGGAGCAAGAGAAACGATCACTCCGAATCCCATCCCATGAAAGACAGTTTGATACAGAAATGTCAATGTGTACACACAGCGAGGCTTTGCTCTGCTATTTACACAATTAGAAAGGGTTATGTGCAAACAGGGTGACAAGACTATTAAAGGGACGCCAGGTGTATATCCCTTCAAAAACTTAGAACAGAAAACAAAGAGTGCATGTCGAAACTTGATGAGGAAACTAACATCAGTTTGCCTGCTCCAAGCTCAGGCCCTCAAGGAAAAACAATGCAAGCGATAAATTCCTTGACTCTTTCTAACAAAGAAAGCCAGGTAAACAAAATTCATTAAATCAAATAAATTAACACATAAACCATAATTTTCTATTTTTATGATAACCATCTGAGTTAAAGGTGGCGGCAGCCAGAAGTTCCGAGCTCTGAATTAGAGCATGAGCCATGAGTGCGGGCCTGTGTGAACCGGAGAGGAGAGCATGGAAAGCGATCCTATCCCCTTATGACCTTTTTATTCTTGGCTCGAGAAGTGATTTTCTTGGGTCACTAACTGTATTTAACTAGCATCTTTGCCAAAACACAAACAGATCTTTACCTCGAAGGCCCCAACGCGTTTGGCGTTTTTTTTCCCCCTCTGAACTAAAGACCAAAATAACACGATTTTCATTACAGATCCCGACTTAAAAAAGGGGGGTCTGCAAAGACGAACAAGACCGTCACCGTCCCCCAAAGCTTCAGCCGCGACAGCGGTGGAAAAATCCCGTCCGAGAGGCGGGAGCGCTGCCCGCGGTGCGATCCCGGCCCCGCAGCGCCCGGGGCTGCCCAGGGCACACGGCCGGGAGGGGGGATCGGCGGGACCACCTTTGGAACCGAAACAAAGCCACCCCGAGCATGAGGCGCCGCGGGACCAGCGCTCACGGCGCCGCACAAAGAGCAACCCAACTTTTGGCCGGGCGGGCCGCCAGCGGCATCCGGCGAGCGGAGCCTGCCCCGGGCCCCCCCGGCTGCCCCCGCGGCCCCCACTTGCCGCCCGTCCCGCCGGCCCGGGGCCGCGCGCCCACCTTGGCTACCGAAGAGGCTCCACAGCTTGGTGAAGATCAGGCCCATGCCTGGCCCCGGCTTCCCGCCGAGCGCCCCCGGCACCCCGGGGTCAGCCAGGCGGCGGTGGTGGTGGCGATGGTGCCAGAAGCTGCCCCGGCACCGCCCCCGCGGCGGCGGCGGGTGGGCGGCACGGAGGGAGGGGCGGGCGCGTCACGGCGGCGTCATGGCGGGGGCGGCGGGGAGCCGCCCAGCGGGGCCGTGGGAGGCGCTGGCTGTCCACTTTTCCGTCCCCGTCTCCCAGCCGGGTGGCGCTGTGGGTTTCACGGCTCGCCAGTTCCCTCGTGTATGGTAAGGCGTGTGACACCAGCTGGGCTCGCTCTCAGTGCCGCCCTGCAGGCTCCTGCACGCCGAGCCCTAGCATGGGTACCCGGGTTTTCTCACTCGGCAGCACCGTGGGGAGGTCCAGGAGTCCAGCACGAACCCTGCCCCGCCCTAGAGAGGGAACCCGCAGGCACTTAGATGTAGGAAGGGTGGGAGTACAAGACCTGTTATTTTAATCCGCTCATTTCGGCGTTCTCAGAGGGAAAACATTAAAATTAAATAAAATAAAAAAAATAAAAAAGTGCGCTGTCAACCATGTCTTTCCCAACAAGCTGGGCGTCCCGCCCTGCCGCGGCGGTCCCGTCTCCCACGGCGGCAGCGCAAGCGGCACTTCCTGCGACCGCCCCGGAGGAGGCGGGACCGGCCTGGGCCCGGCGGTAGGTGTGGGCTGGCGGCGTGCTGGGGCCTGCGCCGCTGCGGGCGGGGCGACCGCGGCACGGACACGGGCACGGGCACGGGCACGGGCACGGGCGTGCTCCGCCCTTCTCGTGCTGTCCCGGAGCTGGCCGGGCGCGGTGTCCGTCGCGGGGGCGACTCCACCGAGATGCGCCGCCTCCCGCCTGCCCCTGGGCTGAGGGAGGTGGGGAGCGTTGCGCGTCCCTTGGTGTGCGCTCACCCACCCCGCGGTACCCGCAGGAACGGGCAGACGGGGAACTAAAGGAGAGCGCCCCAGATTCCGCGCCCCACAGCAGCGAGCCGACTTCTTCCTCGTGTGGGAAAAGGTGGCGAAGGGGGGGTGTGAAAGAGTCGGCGTCTGTGGAGCTGACTGCCTGTGACAGCTCCCATGTGCGCGGTTATATCACAGCCTGGTCCGGCGTCGCGTTCCCCACCGCAGTGCCCCACTGAGGCACAGGGAAATCCGCAAGGAGATGGTGAATAGGGACGGGGAGCTCTCTCGAGGGCTTTCTTCTGAATTCCGCCAAGCCTTTCCTGTGTACGGCACAGCAGGTCTGGGGACAACAATCCCTCTCGCAGGTGTGGAACCTGCCACCTGCTGAACGCCTGAAGTCTGCCTCTTGTACGTGAAGGGACTCTAGGCTGTCTCCCTCATCAGCCTGGCTTCCTGCCGTGTCTGATTTTATAAGCTAATATCCTATCCCCTCTCTGTGTTCCTCAGCCTTGACTGCGAAGTGTTCAGTCTTTTCATGTTTGAAAGCAATTCCCTATGTATCGTAATCACCGTTTTTCTAAGCTACATTGCATCTTTTCCGAGATAATGGGCACGGAAAGGGCATACATACACCCCTGAAGCAGAAAGTGACGTGGGTGGGCTCTGTACCTCCAGTTCTGTGGTTTTGACGTTTCCAGGCAGCTTACAGTCATTTTGTTCTTTTGATGGCTCTTTTTAACTGGCTTTTCATTAGTGTACTGTTCCTCTCCCTGAAATAAGCATATCTGGTATTTCTCATTTAAATACATGTGTTGAGTTCACGTATCTTGCAGTTCCTGTGACAGAGGAGCTGTTCTGCAGTCACGTTTCATAGCAGGTTTTACGAACCAGTCGTGGTGAAGTCATAACTTTCCTGTTACGGGTACCGTAGCTTCCTGAACTGTTCATTAACTGTGCTTAAAAGCATTATGCTTCTGTGCGAGTCTACGTATCTATACTGGGAGAAGAGAAATCCCCTTGGTAGTATTTTTACCCACTGACTGATGCCAGTTGCCCCTTCCTAAAACCCTTCTGGGTAACTACCCCCAGATTATATACTGGGCGTGACATTCTGTGGTGTATAACATCCCTTTGGTCAGTTCAGGTCACTGTCCCGGCTATGCTCCCTCCCAGTTTCTTTTGAATACCTCCTCACTGACAGAGCGTGAGGCAGAAAAAAGTCCTTGACTTAGGATAAAAGCAACTTAGCAAAAAAAACAAAACATCAGTGTATTATCAACACCATTCTCATTCCAAATCCAAAACACAGCACTGTAACAGATAATGAGAAGATATTTACCCTACCTGAAATCAGGACAACGGGACAGGATTTAGGGGTGGTAAGGCTTCCTTCACGTTTCAAACACTGATACAGTAGCCTTGGAAGGACGTGACAGCAAGGTTACCAGTAACCCCACGGTAAGGTGATTGAAAGTACAAAACATTAATGAACATATTCTGGAATGTAATTAAGAGTAGTGTTGAGTGCAGTAAAGTTGCATTATGAAACCAGAAAAATCAGAAACTACAGCTTAGTTTGTGAGTACATCTTATGTTACATTTATAAACTTAGAGATTATGGTAAGAACCACTAAAAAAATATTTTACTCATTTCAGTTCTTTACCAGCAGATTTTTAAAACTAAAGGAAGATGTCCTTTTTCCCCAAAATCTCTTTCCAGTGTGAAGTTGAAGAGTATCTCACCAGGGTGTTCAGAAATAATGAGGTACGTGACATGGATACTACTAATCATCAACAAATAATCAATTTTTTTGTATAGCTTTAACATCTTAGAATAAAGTATTCCACTCACATTAGACTAAGTTTTTTATATAAAATGTTTTTATATTTAGAATATAAAATTAATATTTATGCCCATTGGCTCAAAGTAACATATAAATATTTTAAAATCTAACATAATTGAGAGAATTCAGTTTTGGATCCCACTGAAGAGAGATCAAAGATAATTAACCACTAATTAACTACATAATATTGACAGGAAATACCCCCTTATTCCAGGACTGAACCAAAAATACTAGAGACAATCTATTAATTCCTGATGCTCAAGGATAAAAAGATTACATTTTTATATATCAGAATGAAAGTTCCTAATTCATAGTTCTGAATCTACCCTTCTATTTCCCTAGGACTGTTCTTTGTAAAGTATCACATAGCTCTATCCCAGATAGAGCTTTTTGCATTATTTTTGATATTTGCCGCAGACTGCTTACAATGATTTTACTAATACAACTGTTTTTCCCATGGGTGCTTTTCAAGAAATTCATGAGGCTTCCAGTGAAATTAGGCTTCAAGATACAGACATTTCTCACCACTGCACACTACACAACCCTATTCCTCCATTCCAGGGAATGTTTATTCAATGGTGTTCTTTTGCACTGAGCAAGAAGCTGCTGTGTGAATCTCTTTAATATAAAATCTCTTCTTTCAGCTTATCACCGCTTTAGGTCCACAGGAGGCAGAGAATAAATATCAATCTCTCTTAAGTCATCTATCTCATCCACCAAGTTTTACATCTGTAAGAGTTAATACCCACTTGGCCTCAGTGAAACATGTGAAAAAATTGCTGTTTGAAGAGATCCAGAAGGTTTGTGCAATTTCTTTGTTACAGCAAAAATAGTAGGATATGTCCTTTGCCTGATTATGAGAGCTTTTCATTCCTGGAAACCTTATGTTAGTGCATGTCCACTATGAACATTATACAATCATATGGATTTCCTGTTAGCATTAAATGTTAAATGAAAATTCATTGTCTAGCAGTATTCTTCATCTAATCCATCCAAGAAAGGCAATAATAGAGGGAAAAGGCAGCCACCTCTTTTTCACATGGCAGATCCAAACCTTAGATAGGATTGAGGTACTACTGTAGTAAATACTGTAAAGGTGTCATAAGTCTATAATAAAAATTAGTTCCATGTGTTGTCTTCAGCATGTTTAGGAACATGTTTTATTTAAGAATAAAGGAGAATGCTTGTATATCTGATCTCAGAAACTGTTTAGGAAAGTGAGAAAATATGTGTGTTTTAGAAACCGGAGCCAGACTGATGCTCTGCAGCTGGTGTATTTCCTTTTTTTTTGAACCTGTTTTTGATCTTTGTATAATTTTGCGGATTTTTGCTTACTTTATTTAAACACTTATTTATCTGATAATATGCAAGACATTATGTTTAAGAAACTTACTATTTTGAAACTGTGTCCTAGATCTACACTCTGTCTAAAAAGATCCAGTTCTTCTTTAAGTAAATTATTAATGCTAGTGGGTGCTTTTGCATGACAGGAGCCAAGACGTTTCTGTGATGCACAGGCAGTTGACAGTGTTCTGCTGGCTGGAATGGTAATGAGCTATGCTAATTTTGGCTTGATTGTAGAATTCTGGAAATGGGTATTGCAGTATGATATTTTGCTTCAAGGGAAAAGGCTTTGCTGAAAACTGACTTAAGACTGGCTTTCACAAATTTTTTGTATTTTGAAGTGTGATTAGCAAAGGAAACCACATAACATGGTTTTGAACAAAAGCATGGTCATGGATTGTTTTTTTTCTTAAGGGAAAATATTTATTAGGTGCAAACTCATTCATGGCTTTGTGTGCTTTAGGGTTATAATTTAGAGGGCTCAGGATTTTTTAAAATCCAGGAACCTGTATGAAATGGCAAGCTGTCATTTTTTTTCAACTATCTGCACAACTCTGCTCTCAGTATCCAAAGTTAAGCTGACAAGAAAAATGAAAAGTACTGCTAACCTGGCATATTAAGTAAGACAATACATGAGTAGAGTTAAACAGTGATTTTTAACAAATAACATCAAAAAGATAACACAGATTAGACCCAAGCTTCTAGGGCGGGGTTACTGTGCTCTAAGGACAACTTGATTCAACCTTCCAGAAAACCGAAAAAGCCAGTAGTAGGGTTATGAGTGTCAAAATACTCTCCCACTCCCTGAAGTCAGCTCTCAGACAATTCCTTAGTGACCTTGTTATTTCTCAGTTTATTAAATGTTTAGTGTTTTACACCGGTATTTTTAAGTGTGCTCTTACACACTATTTCCTATCCACTTTTAACTGTTTTCACTTCCTTTGGTTTTTTTGTCCTTTACAGCTGTAAATTGTGAATAGAAAAATAGTTTTCAGTCTAATTAAGTATTTAAATATTACTTTTATTAGTAGTGCTTAATAATTATGGGATTTTTTTAATGAAACAGCAATTTAAAGGACTATGTGTTCCAGTTCTTGAGCACCCGAAACTCCAGGACACCTTATTAATTCCTGTCATTGGACCCAGGTTTGAAATTTTCAGTCTTTAGCTTTAAAATGTTGTAGCACATTTTACTTACAGATTTCTTCTTAAACTGTTATGATAGCTAACTCACTATAACTGAAGCACAACTTCATTTATATTATGACCTAAGGTACAGTCCATATACTAACCAGGTCAGAGTTTTAGTCATTAAAAGATGTAATAAAACATAGAGTTCTCTCCTTATTTATAAGATTAACATTTCATAGGGAAAATGTAACATGAGTGCATCCTCCCTGGAAAGCCAGGTAGGTGGCAAACAACAACTAAACTTTTGAGGGCAATATAGAACAATAGCTAAATATAGGCAGGGTTCTCTTCTACTGGAAGAAGTCAAATGAAAACAAGAAGTACGCAGACATTTTTAAACACAAAAAATAACTTTGCAATCATCTGGCCTAGAAAGGGATAGAGGCTTTTTTCTCCATCCCAGTATAATTTTTTTGTGTTCCTGTGTTAGGTTTGTAATAGTGGCAGAATGTGCCAGAATTGTTTTGAGACTGTTTTTCTTCTGTGATTCCTTTGGGACTAAAATAAATCTTTTACATATAATACATTATATTGCACTAATTTTTCTATTATATTCTGACAAAAATCTGTATTTATGAACTGGAGTTTACTTGAGGGCTATTTGGCTTTTTTTCAGTATACTTAAACTGAACTACATTTTGTATTTCTAGGCGAGACTTAAAGAAACATGCATCTGAAGTAGTTGTTGGAGCCCAATGTGGATATGCAGTACTTCGAGGAGCACACGTTTATGTCCCTGGAATTGTATCTACCTCAAGATGTAAGAGTTCTCTTCCCAGTTAAGTTGTAAAGACAATAGAAAAAGTGCCACCCTTTGATGACCATTTCCAGTTGTAAATAGTAACACCAAATTTTTTTCTGTTCACAGCTGAAATTAATCTTACAGTTGTAATTTATGCTCATTACATTTTTAAGGTTTTGATGGCTTTTTTTCTGAGATTTTTGCTATTATTCATAGTACTTGTAATAAATTATATGTAATTATTTCTCACCTGGCCTGTTTTAAATTCCTTTTTCCATATGTAATTCCTACCTGAAGTATTAGTTCTCAAGGAATTCACTTTCTTCTTGTAATTTCAAAACAGTTTTAAAGAGCATTTTCAAAGTAAAACATAGCTTTTTAGGAGTTTTTTTAGAACTGAATACTGTAACTTTTAATATGAATGTTCAGTTGAATAAATTTACAGAAGTTAGCCGCTTTCCAGTCTTGCAAAAGAAAAAAATAAAATAAACAGGATGCCACATCTGGATGGTGCCTGGATGTATCTTGATTACTTAATAGATACTATTTCCAGATATGTTATTTCTTCATTCAATCACAAAGCCACTTGCCTTCATAATCCTGTCAGATTTTAAGCTACAGATCTAAAAAACCCTAATTTTCTTTTTTTTTTAATCCATTGAAAGTTCATTTGATACTATTTGTGTACGAGATGTAGTAAAAACCTTTTTCATTGATGAGAAAAATCTTCAATTTTAATGTCAGATTCTTAAGAAATGGAAATTATGTTTCAATGCCTGTGAGACGATAAAAAATCTACATACACATGCTTTGTGTTCAGCAGCCTATTTTTTTTTATTTAAAGGTCAAATTAACTTTATGTAAAACCAGTATAATTTTGGGTGATTTACGTTATTATTCTATTGTGATGAGATCTACTAATCATCATGCTTCTTATTATTAAACAAAGTGAGTCAGGAAAGCATTTATCTAGTCACTTTAATTCCCTTCCAGGAAAGAACCTTCAAGAAGTTTTAAGCATATGCTTAAGTCCAATTCACTGAACAGAAATGTTTTTCAATGTAGGACTCAATAATGAAATAAGTATATTGCCCTAGCAGTTGTTGAAACTGCTTATTTAGACAACCTCATAAACATTCAAATCCTTCTTTGAGTAACCTAGTGATTTATCATAATTGCTGCATGTAATTATGCGTGCAACATCAATTCAAAGAAAAGAAAAGATACTATAAAACTTTAGGAATACTTCAGGGGAATTGCAGATAAGAAAATAAAATTAAAGGGCATGCTACCCACTTGATGCCAAATATAATAAGGCTGTATTAAGCACAGATGGTCTAACTAGGGAAAAAAAGTAGTACAGCAAGAACACATTTAATCACTGAACTTCCAAGCCAAATGAGGGTAAACTAATGATCAGGGGACTTGGAGTTTAATTTAACTAATCAAACCCTAAGCTTTATGTTTATGGAATGCCAATATAAGCTACAAAAATCTTAAGAACTGTATTCAGTACTAATGCATTTTGAAAGGATGATTGTCAGCAGAGGGTGAAATAAAATCATTTATATTCAAATACTGCAAAAAATCATTGGCAGATATGCTTGATGGGAGAGTTAAATTGCTGCAGGTTTTTGTTCAGCGAAGTTTAAGCAAACAGTAACAGTGAGCTACCACATAATGTTTATGTCACATTGTGTAAAAAGAAACTATGTAAAGATTTTTAGTGCCTACTAAACAAATATTACCCTTTAAGAATTTCAGGGCATTTGTGCATAATCAGAAGGGCACTTGAAAATGGAAAAAAGGATTCCCAAGTACAATTCAAAGAATTCTTGGGAAGCTGAACTGTCTTTAGTCTTACTTGGTATACCTTCTGGTTCCTCCAGCCTGTCATTAACATCAGAGTTGTAATTTTGGAAAATTGTTTATTATTGTCAGAAAAGGCCTTTATTTTTAAGTATATTTGTCAGCCAGTCAGTGCATAGAGCTTGCTCACTATTCTACAAAATCATCTAAACCATCCCCCTTTTCCATCTATTTTTGTTCTAACTCAGCAAGTTTTTTTAAAGTCTGCAGGATTACATTTCTAGAGTTTGGTGTGTATTTACATACTTTACTGGTCTGGTGGGTTTTAATTGGAGATATAAACCTCTAAAATTAGAGTTATTGAGAACAGTAGTTGCTTTAGAGGGAAGACAACCAGAAAACAAGAATATATATAATCACTAGAGTCAAATCAATAGTTAAAAGTGGCTGTAGCTATGATGTACCTAGCTATTGAGAGGTCATTAGACAAATTTAACATTACTGTCTTTGTTCAGTAAGTGTGCACCAGTGTTGTTTGATGTACTTGTGTGCTTGGAGCACATGCAGAGGACTGGATCCTGAAGCATGTTCTGAAAACTTATGGGTGACCCTGCTGTGATAAAACAAAGTGCAAATTTGTGTAGCCTCTTAGAAAACACAGCATACTGTGTGACTTGCAACTTGGTGTCTCTCAGTAGCTCTAGTCATTTGGTAGTCATTATTTACCACCTAACACTTTCAAGCTTTATGTTAATTAATCTTTGTCTTTGATTACAATTAAGGAAGTTTAAAGTTTGGTATGATGCAGGAGTTGAAGTAGGTAGTCTACTGAAAAATCCTAAATTATTTGGTCATTAATAATCTGATTCTGTGAAGTGTCATGTTGATGTCAAGCTTTCTGTTCTTTCTGCAGTTGTGAAAGCTGGGGATCTGGTCTCAGTGTATTCAGATATTGAAGGGAAATGTAAAAGAGGAGCCAAAGAATTTGAAGGAGTCAAAGTTTTCCTTGGAAATGGCATTTCAGAACTGAGTCGCAGTGAAATCTTCAGTTCAAGTGGCCCACTGAAGTAAGTCCATAGTAACTGCAATCTACAGCATCAAATTTGTAAAGGGAAGGAAGAAAATGGGAAAAGATGTTCTAGACCCTACGTGAAAGCCCAAGATGGCCTTGACTGAGACCTATGTTGCACTTTGGGGTTTCCAGTATTTTTGGAAAGGTGTTTAGTTTCATAGTGGTGTCCAGATACCAGTTTACATGAGGTAGGAGGAAATAAGTGGGAGCCTTTTCATCATTTATGTGTAGCATATGACTTCAATAATGTAGAACAAACAGAACTGAGAAATGTTCTCACTGTGGCAGATTGCATTTTGCTCAGTTGTACTATGCAACTTCCCTGTTTGGATGGATCAGAAGTGCAACCTTGTCAGTGTCTCTATCTATTAAAAATACATATAGGGGCCTTTGTTTTGGTGAGACAGGAGACAGAAGATAAGGTAGGATGTCTTAAAAATATTAAGAGCATTTGCCAAGGTAGTCATCTGTTGCAAGATTACTTGCTTTTTTATTTTGTTGCTGAAGCATACAGTTTATTCCTCTCCTGTCATCTAAAACACATATAAAGAGTAATTAATGACTGAGGCTTTACATCCTAAGAACAAACTAGAAAAGATCTAGAGAAAAAGATTACATTTTCAGAGGATTTCTGATTAATGAGAGAATATAGTAGAAGTAGTGGTAGGTTATACCTTTAGAGTTGGTGACATTGAATAGCAGTATGTAACACTAAATCTGGTGTCTGCAAGTTTGCTTCTTTTTGAACTATGCAATACATATGCAAAATGATATTCTTGTTCTCCTCTCTAATCTTGTTTTGCTTTTTCTTGGTTTTGTTTTTATTGTTGTCCATTTCCTGATACATTTGTTTTAACAATTAAATCTGTGTCAGGATTTCATCCATGTTCAAAACCTTCAGGTAACTTCTAAATTCAAACTGTTGCTTTGCAGGCAAATCAATGTCCCTGCAAGGCTTTTCATACAGGATTTCTTTAGTTATTTGGCTGAAATCTCAGACAGTTTAGAAAAGGGAGGAAAATCAAGAGTAGGAAATCATTTGCCACTGCACTGGTGCTTACATGGCTAGCCAAAAGCAGTTATGGATTGAAGCTAACATATTTAGAGTTGGTTTTATGCATTTTTTACAGTATCAAGGCTTGGATTAGATCTTGGTTTGTCCTGTGTGCAAAAACATAAATTTGCTTTATGCAATTTTACAGAAGATTCCATTTTATAACGTAGTGCATCTTTTGTCATGGTTTACTCAACTTAATGATGCCATTTTAACGAATACCAGATTACAAAACTGTAAAAGTATTTTTCTTTGTCGCTTTATAAGTTCTTTCATTTTTGTAAGATTGTTGTTTCAAGCTGCTATTTGTAAGCTTAACAATTTTAATTGATTACTGTTAAAATTTATAAAACTGAGTAGTTGAAATTTTTTTTTCATGTTTTCCAGGGGACTGGGCATAAGAATGGTAGAGCCAGTCTACCTTAGTCCTTCATTTGACAATGTACTCCCTAGTCATTTGTTTTTACAGGTATGTTTATTACAAAAATAAAAGTCTGTACTATTTACAGAATGATGAATATTCTCTTGGAACACATTAATGCTCTATACATTCATTATTCATTGTAGCACCTAATTCAGTCTTTGGATTTAAGGAAAACAAAGAATTTAGAATTAAGTCACTATCTACATGTAGGTGGTTTAATCATACTGTGTCTGAGATATGATAAGGGACTTCAAAGTGACTTAAGAGATACTCAAAGTGTAGAAATTCTTTTTGCACAGATACTCTGCACAGAAGTATTAGTTTTTGGAATCTGCCTTTGAACTCAGGAATATGAACGTCTTTCAGGGTGCATCATTCTGTAGATAATCAGGAAAATCTCCAGATACTAGGTTGACTTTAAGCTGTTATTTAAGTACTGAAGACAACTTTAAAAGGTTTTTATACCTTTGTGTTGAACTAAGAAGAGAATATCTCCATATTGTCTGAGATACAATACTGCGCACAATTATTGAATATTATTTCTCTTCAAAGCACCTATTCTGTTTATACAATTAATAGTGCAGTTCAGCTTCTTGCTACTTTATTCAGCAAATTTAATCTGCCTATTGATTTAACTGTTTATTAGTGTACTCCATCAGTATGTTAATATAGTAAATATTCCAATAAACAGGTTCATATAAAGTATTTGTAATAGACAGAGCTGCTCTGTGTCTGAGACAGTATCAGCTCATTTTATTTTGACTTTTAGAGCTCATTTTATTTTGACTTTTAGCACTGTAGTCTCTGTAGTCATTCTTAAACTTCAGTCATAGACAGTCATTTATAGCTTTAAATAAAAAACTAGCCACTGGAGACTTCTGACTTATACTGCCCCTTTTATATTATGCAAAGAGTTCATTTTCTGTTAAACAGCTGAGAGCAATATCATAGGTATCTTCACTGCTGAATTATTTTTTTCAATGAGTTTGTCATTCCTTAATAAAGGAATTGATGCAGAGTATTCCATATTTGTTTTTATGATAGAATTTACCTTCTGTAGTTGTGAGCCATGTTTTAAACCCTCAACCAGGAGAGAAAATTTTGGATATGTGTGCTGCACCTGGAGGAAAAACAACCCATCTTGCAACATTAATGCATGACCAGGTAAGAGAAGTCATTGGGCATTTGCTGTCTAAGGAAAAAAGTCTGACCATTGTTCTTGTACAGCTCCCTTCACTTAGCTGTCAGAATGCACAGAGAATTTACAATAGCAAACAATATTTTGACATTCTGCTTACTAATATATTTTGCTACACATCAGAATTACTGAAATGGGCACAGATAGTCTTTATCAAATAGTCACTATCACATTTAAAACCTTATTTGGTACAAATTGACTTGTTGAAATGTGTTTAATTTCACTTTTTAGATGTTATGGATTTATTTTTAATCAAAGAATTTGTAATGTGGAAGGCAAAGTTATGCAGCAATATGCTGGATTCATGAAACTGAGGTACATGAAAATTGGGGGGTTTCTACGATGTGCCAAAGAAATGCACAACTGTGTAGAAAAACATATTAAAAAGTTCCTAATCTGATTAACTTTCTTCTCAGTAAAAATTGTCAATTATGCATACAGATATGAATCTTAGACTGAATTTGTAGTCTGAATTTGTCATTGTCTGGTAGAATGACACAAATCCAAAACCATCTCATGAGAAAGTAACAAAAGTGAGAAGAAAAAAAATATATAGAGAAGATAGAAAATAGCACATAAATAAGAATGTAGGAATAAAAATTTGCATATATTAAATTGCTGTATGCACATTGAAATACAGAAATGCAGATTACTCTTTTCTAGCAGAGAGGGAAAAAACTTGTAATGTTGCCTTTAAAAATTTTGTAAGGTGTTATTATTTTTGTTGGAGTAGGGTTATTAGAATATATCAGACAATTTAAAAGTCTTGCAGTTACATTGTGTGGTACTTCAAGAGTTGTCTGTGCATTAATGGGAAGGTGCAGTGTATAATGGTATGAATATATTTAGAAAAGGCATGTATTCAGTTCTGTGATGGTTTGCCCGTTGAAGTGTTTTCTTCCCTCAGTATGGAACGTTTGCAAAAGGCATTAGACATGCATTGGACAGTAATTAAAACATTTATTAAAAACATTTATAAAGCTACCATTAAAGAGTTTCAGTGTGATATGTAAAGGAAATCTGTAAATGACGTGTTTCTGTCACAGATTCATTTACATCTATAGTTTTTCCATCTGTGTATGTACATTTTGTATGACTGCATAACTTTTATTCCATGGTCACTTTATGTATTTTGATTGTGCTTACCTCCAGATGAAGTGGTAAAGAGTAAGAATACAGATGCTTTTGATGAAAACTGTGGGGTGTTTTTTTTCAGGGTGAAGTAATAGCCATGGACAGGATAGCTAACAAGGTCAAAAAAATCAAGCAGAATGCTGAATTGCTACAGTTGAATTGCATTAAGGCCTTTTGCTATGATGGAACAAAGGCCCTATCAGTTGAGAAGAGAGAGGATGAACAAGGTAAAATAAACAATTTGGATAGTAGTAGCTTTTAGAAGAAAACGGTAATGTTTTGCATTAAACCTGTCACAGGTCTGTCTACAAGTCCTTGAAATCTTGGCAGATACCTAAGTTGCTTCAGCACTGTGAATGCACTTTTATTTTCTACTCTTTTGTGATTATCAGCTTCTCTATGAAGAAAATACGAAAGTCAAATTATCCGTCCTTATCACAACCTAATATGCTCAAAGGAAATGCATTCCTTTCCCAGATAATACCAAAGAAAAAAGAAGCCTTGAAGCGTCTTTCATGGTCACATTTAACCCTGTACTCTGAATTGTCTGACCTAGTCTGAGAAAAAAATTATTTTTACAGACTTGCTTGGCTTTTCTGCCTCATAACTCTCATCAGTAGAATGGGGTTATTAATACCTAACTCCCAGGAGTGCTGCAAGGTTTAGTTCATTGATGTTTGTTCAGCTGTTCAGGGGAAATTTATATAGGAGCACAGTGTATTATTTTAAGTTCATTTCATTTGCTTTCCTGAAGTGCTGCAGTTATGATACTGGTTCTGTTCCCATGATGCAATGATTTAAACGGCATGTGCTGTCTTGATTATTTTTAGTTTGTTGTGCAAAGTATGCTGTTCTTTCTCACTCTAAATTAGCTCAGTTACTGGTTTTCCTAAGTAGGAATCAAATTATATAATTCACCTTTTTGTCCCTATGCCTTGCAGTTATTCCTGCTTTGGAGGAACAAGGATACTTTTTTAATAGCCTTTTTATGAACATGAAATATTGTAGGTGGTACGTAGCAATTACACAGATGAACAAGAGCAAGATGTACTACTCAAGAGATCATGAAGGCTTTTCTGTACATCTCTGCAAGCAAGACATGACATATTTTGAACATTTTAGTAATGGATCAGAGGTAGATAAATCAGATAAATAGACTCATTTTGTAGTGCAGGAACAAGCTAGTTAGCAGTAGTATGATAACACAAGTATGGTACCAGTGGTATCTGGAGATGCTGAGCTGGACAGTCTCTCTAGAACTGAGGAGGTAGAAACCTTTGGGCTGTTGAGCCAGTGGGGTTCAAATTAAAGCATAGGCTCTGCATACAGAAGATACATATTCCCTTATCATCCAGGTAATAGTCAGAAATTGTTCTTGTTTTCAAAAGTAGCATGTCTCACACATTAGAACTTGTAATAGTTCATGTTATTATGAAGTGGTTTATTTTCTACAGATATCTGTGCATCACAAGAAATAGTTTTTACATAGACAGTCCAATTATTATTATTTAAGGCAGTCTTAACAACTAACTACAGGTTTCTCTCAGTAAATGTTTGTTTCAGTTATGAGCTGACTGTGGTTCATTACAGCCCATTGGTACAACTCTGTACCCAGCACCTCTGACCAATCATATTTCAACTTTTTTGTTTGATTACTGTTACATTTTACTTTCAAATTAAATTACTAAATTAAGTTTAAAAAATATCATTGCCTAAAGGGATAATTTTTGAGCTCATAGAACTTAAATTGTTTAGTTTTCTGGGAGATGAAAACTACCACCAGCAATGCTGAGACTTGTCTCTAGCTGAGACTAGTTTTGCAGACACTTATATTGCAGACACTATATTTAGCACATAAATATTTTACGTCACGGAAGCAGTAGCAGCTTGTCCTTATCTGTGGTGAAGTCTCAAGGAAAGAAACAGCCGAATTTTACATTACTATCTGCTTTTCACAGAAGGACCTCCATTTTTACCAGAATCATTTGATCGAATTCTTCTTGATGCTCCATGTAGTGGGATGGGACAGAGACCAAACATGGCTTATTCCTCAACTTTAAAGGAAGTGACCTCTTATCAGCCATTACAGCGCAAGCTTTTTGCTGTGGTATGTACTAAACATTGAGTGGATAAGCTAAATTGAACATAAATACTTTTGCAGCATAAAACTTCCTATGAAAAAAAAAAGTTGCCTTATTTTCCCTACCTTTTCAGCTAAGAAGTATTAGGGTGCAGTTAACCTCTCAGCTCCACCATATTTATTGCTAGGTGAAGTCAATTCATTGCAGCATGGGAAAGGTGTATATAATCCACAGCAAATAAAAACCTTTGTATGTGTTTTTTTTTAATCCCTCAATTTCATGACTTCATCACTGAAATTCTAATAATCGCAAGGGTCTAAGTCACAGAGAGGGTGACTTAGGAGCATGCTAACTAGTGTGCTTGGGCTGATGCTGAAAGATAAGATTTAATGCAACTTGACTAAATCTGAATGATACATATTTTAAGTGAAAGGCAGCTTGAAAAGCAGTATAGATACAGCTTCCATGCCAAATATGTGGAAACAGTTGACATCTAATATAACTGATAAAAGTATTGTGTATCCATGTTTGGCAGCAGGTGGTGAAAACAGACCTAATCTGTCTGGGATATGCAGAGCTGTGTAAATAACAAATCTTACAAGGTGAATCATGGCATTAATAAACTGCATGAGCTATAATGCCTATTTGGAAAGAAGAATCTTTCTAATCCATGGGATCCTTTACTGTATTCCCTGAGAAGAATTAGTATTTTAATGCCTATTTTAGAAAGATTTAGGTGCTAAATTTTAATATTATAGCTTAATGGATTCTTGGTTAATTTTGCTTAATATGAAAGCTTTTACATTTAAAAACTAGCTGAACTACTGTTTATTTCTCCCTCCAGGCAGTGAAGTTGCTGAAGCCAGGAGGTGTTTTAGTATATAGTACATGTACAATTACACTTTCTGAAAATGAGGAGCAAGTTGCTTGGGCCCTGAAAAGGTTTCCATGCCTCCAGCTTCATCCACAGGTAATAGTATTTTCAAGGTACTTCACACAATCTAGTGAGCTTGTTTTGGAACTGTAAAGTTACATGCTATATTTACTATCAATAAATCTCTTTTTCATTGCTGACAATTTTAACTGCTGTGGATAGAAATAACATAAAGATTTCTGAGGCTTTTTAAAAATCTATTTTTATGGTTAATTGAGCTTCATTTAGGAATCATTAGGTAGTTTTCCACTGTGTATTGTTATCCTGATTTGTATAATAGTCTTTTAAAATACAACAAGGACAAAGGATAATTCAGACAGGTTAAAATTTCTCTTGCAGTTGTTCTTTAAAGCATGTATTTTACTTTCTTTTGCACATTCACGGGAGAGGTGAAAATTTTTTTATTAATGCCACTGAAGTCGTGAAGACGTGCATAAAGGATGGAACATAAATGAAAACAAACTTGTGTTTTGAGGAAGGAGGATTTTATATGTATGAGTGCTATTTTTGCTTTATTTAATCGAATGAGGGAACAAACTTATTTCAGGCTAGAATTTTTTATCTATACTGCATACAGTACATACAGTTCAAAAATATCTGTTACCTTTATTAGTACTTCGAGGGAGTTTGTCATCAGACCGTATGCATCCCTTTTCCTCTCTGATGATGTGATGAGCTGGGAGGGGTAGTTGCTTATCATCATGGCTTTGAGGAAAATTCTAAATCTGATACCCATTTAGCTTACTTATACATTCTGTGATGCCTTGTACCTATGTTAAGAAGTTTAGATGAATCTTTTAACTGAAATTAAAAACATGTATACAATAGGTATCCAATGATAAATTATATGAAGGCTGGTAAAGATTTAAGAGAACTGAAGCTCTTCTTCAAGGATTTTTTTGTTCTGTTCTTCTGTCTGCTTTCTCACCATTCATTTGCTAGGAATTTTTTGGTTCCAGCCATTTCAACTAAGATTATACATTTTACCTTACAGCATAAAAAATTCTCCTTGATAGAATGACAAAGCAAAACACAAGCCCTATTGACTCAAATTCAGGATTAGTTCTGGTTTAATAGACTTTTTCTCACCAGTAATATCAGTCTTAAATAAAGTACTGTTTGTCACACACAAATGCCGTATCTCTAAGACTTAATCTTTTGTGAATAGTGTATTTTAAATGAGATGACACTGAATTGTTTACCCATAGATAGTTTTTAATACCTTATAACCAGTTCCCCAGTAGTGTAAACTATGGTGATGTTTTCCAGTGAACAGGAAACTGGAGTCTAGGGTCTACTTACCTCATGTTCCTTTATGTATTTATTTCCCATGTTCTTGAGTCTCTTAGTGGACACCTCCTTTTACATCCAGTCCACTGTTTTCCACTTTCTCAGTTTGGCAACAGATCCTGGAATCATTTTGGGTAAGGTGAGTAAAGAAAGAACAGGAGACGGAGCCATAGGCATTGTTCTTGTAGGTGTTAGTTACTACATGGCAGTTGATCCTTTGTGCAGACTTACTTCCTCTTAGGGGTTTACACAGGAGATACTGTAGATCAACTTATATGCAGTAACTTAACTGGAAGGAAAAATTAAAAGGTATAGGAAAACATTGGTCTGTCTTTGAACCTACGCAATACTGTTGTTTTCCCTAGACTTCTACCTTTCCATCCTTCTATTACATTCCTTCAAGTTGCTACCCTTGTCTCCCTTTGTATGTTGTTTTTCTCTCAATTTGCAATAGACACCCCTTTTTGTCTTTTACCTGGAAAGCACTGAAATCCTGCTGAGGGAAAGAAAGAGAAGAATCAGGCTGCAACCTCTTGGCTGCCCAGCTTTAGAGCGCACAGTAAAGCAACTAAGTCGCATCATGTGCTGACTGGGTGAGATCATGTGTTGGCAGTGTGATAGCTGAAAAAATGCTCTGCTACAGGCTGCATTATAGACATTATACTATTGATATTACAGTGCCAGCTTTTGCACATTTTGTTCTATTCCTTACTGAATGCATTGAAAGAAAATTCAGCTAAGAATGAGATTTCTTCCAGGAGTGAATTAAAAAGCAGTCAAGGCTAATCACAAGAAATGCTGAGAGAAGGGCCATGATTTTAAGCCTTTCTCCTCTCCAGGATTTTGATGCCAGATGTCATCTCATGAATTCAGATAGCTAAGCATTCCTTTCTTTTTTTTCTCTGCATCATAGACATACACCTGTAACAGTAGTCCCATTTACCTGTTAGTCTTATTACATGATATAGAAAATCTTAAGTTCTGATTTTTTTCTGCTGTATCATCTGCCAAAATGATGCCTCCTGAGGCAGTATTCTGGACTGGGGCTTTCAGTCTCTCCGGTTGAAGTTTTTGATGTGAAGAATCCAGCTATTTCTACTACTGTTACTGAGTTTATTAGTAATGGGCTGAGGAATGACTATTTTTGACTTAACTAACTCAAAGCTATTAGTCAGTACATAGAAGTGCTGCATCATTTAGAAGAGGCAACCTAAAACCTTTAGACCAGCTGTCTAGTAATAACAGCTTTCTTGTGATGCTTCAGTCCTTTGAGTAATGAATTGACTTAGACCTGTGCACCCATTGTCAACAAGTGCTCTAAACTATGGGATAAAGTGGATGAGGGACACCACTACCTCCTCAAAGTAGTTTGAACCTTGTATATATGTTTGTATAATATTGACCAGATGAAGGCAAGAGAAGGCAGCCACATTACTTCTGAATCCCCCTGGTGTGAATGATACAAACCTAGCTTGTCCACATTACTGGTTAGGTAGCTCCGCATGTACTCAGCAGAATATATTTGGGGCATTTAAGAACTTAACAGATGCAAAAATTTGATTTTCCTTGCTCCTTGAACAGGAACCTCACATTGGAGGAGAAGGCATGAAGGGAGCTGGACTGTCACTTGATCAGTTAAAGCTGCTGCAGAGGTTTGATCCATCTGATGTGACATTGCAAGGAATGGATATTAATTCTTGGCAAGATTCCAGAGAAGATGACATGATCTCATTGGCAAATAAGGACTGTATAGGATTTTTCATTGCAAAATTTATTAAACAGTAAATAAGGATTTGGGAATGCAACCTGAAAAAATACCTCAGTGATCCAAGAACAGTTCGGATGTGAAGTGTGTTTCTTCCTGCTGCAATGTTACCAAGCCAACGGACTGATGGCAGAGTTGCCATGGCAGCACTAAAATCTGCCAGCTGTTCTGATGGGAAAGAGCCACAGGTTGCTGCAAGAAAGTCATGGTTGGGGGAAGGGTAGTATCATTTTTAAGTCTTCCTATGCTTTTGTATTTACAGCAGGTCAGTGCCTGAATGACAAGTATGTTCAGTCATACTGCTGTTGCTTGTCTGGTGCAGCAAGCGTAGGAAGGGGATGGAAGCTACTTTATGAAATGCATCACAAGTAAAATAGATGGGAACTCTTATAATTAATTTTTGAAAAAAAAGTTCCTATGGAGGGTTGCTGATAGTTAATGTTTCATTAACTGCTGCTTCACAAAACACTGCACGTTACAAAGAACTGTTTTATAAATTGATACTTAGAACCTCATTTCTCTTTTATTTTAATACAAGCAAGATTCTCTGTACACATAGTATATACACAAAATACGATTAGGCTTTGTAGCATGTCGTTTATAGCAGCATGAATATATTAAACCATCTCACTTCGGGAATGTAAATAAATATTATTTCAACATCAAACTTCCCATGCATAAACTGTATTGGTTCTGAAATAGCCTATTGGACTGGCTGACAAGTGACAATTTTAAAATCAAACATTTGCAACAGAAGGGGCTACAGTTGTGATTAATATATCAAAAGACAGAAAACAATGCATAATACCATCTGAAATGTTGCAAGTCACCTTTCAAACAACTAAGAATATTAACTCTTTATTGGTTAGAAAGCATCACCAGCTAAAATCTATGAAAATTGAAACTGGGGAAGCATGCTAATGAGAAATGCCTTAATACATTGCTCAAAGTTTTAATAATCTAAATTTCTTAAAGATGTTAGATGTATTTGAAAATTCTGCTTCAGTTCCAGTTTGAACGGTATTCTCTTTTCTCAGTCCAGCTGGAACTGACATTAGCACTAAAATTAGAAGGAAAGGTAAGTACAATTCAAAAACGTAAACTGACATC
Source organism: Acropternis orthonyx (assembly GCA_035583155.1). NCBI lineage: Eukaryota > Metazoa > Chordata > Aves > Passeriformes > Rhinocryptidae > Acropternis > Acropternis orthonyx. The sequence goes on from JAWWEU010000081.1 coordinate 19,193,613, forward strand.
TGTGTGTGTTTGTTTTTTTCCTCTCATCAATTTCCAGTTTTAAAAAGCATTATTTGAAAAATGTCTGTCTTTTCACAAATAATGACTAGGATTAAAAAGCGTGATAGTTCTTTTATCATTTGTCTTTCTACTGTCAGAAATGCTTTTGTATTTGCTCACAATCAAAACAATCTATACAATTATTTCTCAGTAGTCTGGTTGTTTACTTATATGCTCTATAAATGTTTTGATACAGTATGTTTTCTACTGTTCGTAAATAAAAAACAAATGTCTCTTCTTCTGTTCTGCCAAGGTTGACTCGTACATCCTCTGTAGGTCCTATCCTAGAAGGACAGGAGGATGGAATTCTTGGCTACTACTTCTCTACTTTTGTGGGTCACTTCTTGCCATTAAACACAACATGTCTAAAGAAGATTTAAAGTGATTTTGTTTCATCAGTAGTAGGTAAGATATCCTATTTAAAATCATGAAAGCTCATATAAATTATAGTCTTTTTGGTCTAAATGTGGCTAAAATAATTACCTGGTAACAAAAGGAATCAGTCTTTTTTTGTAAGTATGTGTTGAAATCTTTAACTCAGTGCTAGTAAAAAAGCATTTTCTTTTTTGCAGAATATACAAATTTTGTAAACATTAATCAGCACACATAGGCTAGATACTGAAGTTTGTGTATTCCTATAAAGTAAGGAACTTTACCTCCAGTTTCAGTAACAGGATTTGTGCGATGCAGAATTTGAAAGAATTAATATTGCTGAATTTTTAATGGAAGATTTGTTGAGATTTTCCCAGATGTCTTTAGTTTTAGATGATAAACAGGCTTTTCAGGAAGGTGACCTCACTTGATTTTATATGAGCAGCTTTCTGGGGGTGAGGAGTGGGAAGAAAAAGTAACTACCTTGTATTTGATTCCAGTGTAATTGCAGACCAGACTTCACCTGAAAAAAATTACTGATAGATGAACTTTAAGTACTAGGTTTGTTTCTGCAAAAGCCAACTGTTAGATTTAAAAGAGCACTCAGCATATTAAAGGGATAAGCCTCAGCTCTTTCCCCTAGGGCCCCCTCTCTGGAAATGGGGAGCGGGGAGCTGTGGCGGGGAGAGTTCTCCATCAGGCAGTTCAGAATAGAAACTCAACTCAATTAAGATGCTGCAAATCATCCCTTGAAGGAGCCAGCATCCTTTCTCTGACTACAGGTTTGGCTAAGTTAGATGACGAAATTTGGATAGATGCCCTTTTTTCTTCTTCTTTACTAGTCTTACTGTGACTTTAACTAGAAGTGTAGGAATACTTTCGCAAAGACACAATTCTGATGTATAGTGTATATATGTTTTAAATACATAACAGGATT
>JAWWEU010000081.1:19195030-19236415 GCA_035583155.1 Acropternis orthonyx
TTATATATATACGAGATATTTATATATTAAATTTAAAAAGTTATTGTAATGAAAGATTGACTCTACAAAATAGATAGATTAGGCATGCAATCAGATCCTGTCTGTAAGAAAGTCTGAAAAGTAGTTTTCTCTATTTGCAGAAACAGTGATTAGTAATAGTGCCAAATCTAAATATTTATCTCAGTCAATATAAAGATACTAAAATAGGCAGCCTCATATATTATGAAATTATTGTACAGCTTTTTCCTGTTTCAGTGTCGTGGAATACACGATTTTTCAGACCACAGGATTTTAGTAAGAAATAGGCTGGTGATGGTGATCAAGAAGAAATTACTTCGGAGTGGGCAGTTTAAAATATAAAGAACTTTCTTTTTACATTTGACTGTTCCTGACTAAAAAGTTTTGAGCAAGTCTGATTTTGTACTGCTAGAATTTATTGCAGAGAGGTAAGCATGATAGATAAAAGTGGCAAGAGTGAAGTAAGAAATGAGAACATGGATGCGTTAGAAGAACCAGCCTAATCTCTATTATATCTGATATAAATCTTTTTTGGGGCTGCGTAGGAACACATTTCTAGGGTGGTAAGTTATAAAAAGAAACTGTCTATAAAACTACTGTAAGCTCATATGTAACAGTTTGTTATATAAAAGTGGAGAAATAAATTACAGACAAATTGCTAAGCAATAAATTTGATTAAGTAACATTTGATTAAAAACATTCACAGTAAAAATGGCATCCACATATTTTACAGATGATAGAAGAACTAAGATTTTGGTGAAAGATCTGCAATAAAGTAATAAATATAAGTAAGTGTACACCAGAAATGTTATATTACCCTCTGAAAAATAATTTCTCTGTTTTTCCTTTGGACTACGTAATCAAGTTTTTTGCAATGTGCTTGATTTTCATGGATGGAGAAGAATTTAAGTCAAAAACATTTGGGAAATAGCTTTCAGCCTGATGTGTTAAGCAATCCGAGGTCAACTGCAACCACAAACCAAAATAAATCTTGGAAGAGACTTTAGTAACTAGCAAACACAGCAGGTGATTTACACCAGCTTTTTTACTTTGAACAGACATTGATTAGAAGCAGTCAGACCATTCCATTCCAGCTGAGGGAATCATAATGGACCCCATTAAAACCTTTGCAGGTATCACAGAACATGAGCATGACTTTACAAACCAACAGAGCTTAAAAATTATAATTATTAACAAATTAAGACAGAAAGCATTAACGGGCAGGGTATTAGACCTGGGAAGGAACTGCATGTGTAGAATGAGTAATCAGGTATGCAGGGAGAAGTAAAAATGGCTCTCTACATGTATTCAGAGTTTGGTGAGTGGAAATTTATTTCCTTATCCTCCATTTATAATAAGGGCTACAGGTTAAGAGCTTACAGATTTCTGTGAAGAGATGTGCTCCACTGAAACTCTTTGCAGCTTTAAAACTGATCTTCATTAAATAGATCCGAAGCCTTAGGAGAAACTATGTATTTAATTTTATACACTGAGAAGCAAAAATTATGGAACTCTTTTCAAATTCTGAACTCCTGATGCCAGACACAGAATATGAATTCATGAGCGTTCTAGAAGAATTCTTTAAATTCTAGACAGTAATTTATGTATTGACTTAATAAAAATAGTTTCTTTCAGCACTTAACTTCTACTGATACTGCCTTTGTGCACAAACCTGTTTGCTGATTCTTCCCCACTGTTCTGTCCCTTAACTGGTCTGGAGACTCCAGACCAGTCCTCCTTCCAGTCCCTCCTCAAGAATTCTTTCTTCTGTGATGTCTGTGTGACACTAAACAACTCAGGCTACTCAGCACTGATGCATACTGCTCTTTAAAAACACACAAAGATAAGGTTAACATCTAACATATATACATGCAAATTTGAAAATGCATCCCTTTCCTTCCATATAATGAAATTCTTTAGAAAAACATAGAGTAGAGCTGCCAAGACCTAGGTATCACTTAACTATTTTATTTTCCTCCCCTTTCTTCTGTTTCACTGAGTTTATTATCTTTTTAGCTCATTTGAATAGAAATTTTACAGGGTGTTTTGTACCACACATACATAAGACTCTGGAGCTCACTGGGACCTCTACCATTTCTCAGATTCAAAACCCCTGAAACCAGATACAGAAATACAAACTCATTAGTATCCTAATGCAAACAATAATGTGAAATTTCTATTGGCAAAACTTTGCAAAGACATTTCATCACAACAACTTTTGATATGTCCTCCAGCTGGAGTATATTTAAAGCTTCTTATTGACATAACTGATAAAGTGCTTTTCAAAGTAGTGCTCAGCAGGCAGGTGGTATTGTGCAATATGTGTAGTACAAGCTCACATTAAAAATGATTTGTCACTCTTAAAACAGTAACTGAAGGAAAGTATCTTAGCAAGGCTAATAAAAACCTATTCAGTGAGTCTGCCTAAGAAATACACATTTTTGTTAGTATGTTGTCTATACATAATCAGCAGCACTATACAAAACATAATCCTTTGACTAGGTGATTGAGACTTCTCTTTTTTTATGATGTTTATACTCCATAAATCAATATATAGGCCCTACTTAGATACTAGGGTTTGGACTATGCTCTTTATTTTCCTCATTATTTGTCTATACATGGCTACCTACTCCATAGTTTTCATATACTACTCAGTGCTTTGAAATTCTGCCAAATATTCCTTAAAAGATATTTTAAGAAAGGTGAAAAATAAATACTCTCTGAAGCAAAAGTAAAAAACCAACCAAACAAAAAAAACCCCAACACAAAAAAACCCAAAACCAAACCAAACCAGAAGTCCAACAAAATATTCAAGGTGGAATATCAATATCAAGAAGTGGAATCACATCTGAGAGGACACAGCTGTCAGGAGTTGTAAGGAGCAACAGCATTTACTGCAGCTGGTAAATTAGCTAAAGCCAGGCTATATAGAGCAAGACAATATAACTTCTCTTTCCACTTACATATGATCTGATATGATTCAAACAATAAAGTCTTTCAATGTAATTTTTGACAGATACCCTGAAAATTCTCTTGTATCAAAAGCCACTGTTTGTATACTCTTATATACCCATTTAGTAATCTACTTACCTATTCTTTGTTTGTTTAGAAAGTCATTTAGTGATGTTTAGAAAAATGATGAGACTTTCATTCCTAGAAAAAAATAACTTTTTTTTCTTGTTTTCTCCACAGTTCATGCTTTGAGCCAAAACCTCCCCTTGAATAACCACAAGAATAGCAGCACTGGGAGGAATGGCCAGAAAGCTGACAGCAGAATTTCTCACTCTTAGGCTGTTGTAAAAAATGCTTATAAAGCATCAGGGAAGAAGGGTGGGAGAGGGAGAGGACAGACACAGTATGTATAAGGGAGTTAAACTGAATTATTTGGATGCTGAGATAGAGACTGGAGAAAACATGCACCTGCCATATATCTTACCCATTTCACTAAAATGATACTCAAAATCAGGCAATGCTGATATTCCCAGAATTTAAATAATAAATAAAAATAACTTCCAGCTAAATTAATTATTAGCACACTACAGTCTTTATATAACGTGCTATTTACAGGGAAATACAAAAAGTATTTCATTCATACAAGTACTACAAAGACTATATGTGATGCAGAACAACTTTTACACTAGGCAAGGGTATGGAACCTGGAGTCAAAAATAATAGTGAATTTCCCCCCACTTACCAGTGCAACAGGTGTTCAATGCAAAACAGTGTTCGCTCCCTTTGATTTCAATGCATTTTCACTAGAAAGTTCCTAACAAAGTATTTTGTCACAGTCATTTTTCTATGCTCTCACCAGCAGCTCCACAGCTTAGGTGAAGGAAAAGCAGCGAGCTGGCTGCAGAGTGGGAATGCAGAGGAATTGGCAAGTGTAGAAAAAGTGGAGAAGCTACAAAAATTTATTTTCCAACAAAATAACTCTCCACAAGCTGTGTAAACTTTTCTTGCTAAAACAAATACTCTAGAACACAAAGATTTTACATTTCCAGTAAAACTCACAGTAACATTAGCCTGTTTTTACTCTCCTGAAGTCTCAACAAAGAGCCAGCAGATTGATGCTTTCCCAATTACCTGGGTCAGTAAACTCCCTCATATTCCCTGACTGCAATTTGATTTTTAAATAGACAGAATGAAAAAACAGACTTTTTGGGCTGTTGAGTAACCTTTGTTTTCTTCAGTAGATTCTCACACTCTGCTGCCTAACGTGCACACACACATGTACGCCCATCCACCACCCACCCACTGACATACACACCTCCAACATGTGTGCTCTATTATACTGACAATAGAACAAAAATAAAGCTGTGCCCATTGCCATTTTGTGACCTGAACAGAGAAGAATAATTTATAGTGGTAAGTCATTATCTTTACCATAACTTTGAAATGCAAAATTGGATTTGCAAGGACAGCGTAAATTTAAAGAGTTACACCCTTTATCTCAAGCACTCATCCGTATTTACAATAAGTATAAGCTTTCTGCTACAGAAGAAGAAGTATTTAGATTGAACACTGTTACAGATTTCCTAAAGTGAGGCTAGTTCCAGTTGCCAGTAATTCAAAAGCAAATCTGCTGACTTGGCATTAGGACTCTAAAACAGTGTGATCAAACTTATATAGTAAGAAGGTGTCTGCAGAAATAACATTTATAAACTGTATATACAGTACACAGTACCAGTACATAGAAAATAGATTTTGACTCCATGATCCCCGGTGTGTAAGGCAAGACTGAATTCTGTCTTCATATGGAGACCACCAGAGATACAAGCAACAAAGTGGTGCCTAAATCAATATGCAAATCAAGTGCATACAAATTAAAGATCAGAGCAGACAGAAAGTTTTATATTCTTTTATGTGCTGATCCTGGCTTGCTGAATACACGGGAAGTTATTAAACATCAAATGTACCTTTTTTTAAAAAACACTAACAACACCTTGATGGCAACAGATATTGTTCAAGTGGCAGCTACGAAAAACAGCTTGAAAAATGTCATAGTACAACATCAGGAACTCTTCAGTTGTACTACACTAATTCATATAGCACTAACCAAAAAAATAAGTATATGAATATTCTATTTCATGCTATTGCTATGCAAGCAACAGCAGTACAAATCAGCATACAGAAGGATACCATATGTTCTGCAATGAAGAACCCAAAGATATTTTCAAGGGGCATTGTTACAAGACTTCAAAGAAACACAAGACTGCCAGAGGCAAAAGTTACTGACGGATGTAAACATCCCTGTTCCATTCTCCTGCATCATTACGTTTTTTCGATATCACTTCCCCATCCTTGTCACAATATTGGTCCCTTGATTTATGACGACTGCGCTGTTTGTTGCATTCATTGTGGTCCTGCTCGCGGTCCCTCTCCTTTGAACGATGCCTTGATTCTCTGTGTCTGTGATCACTGCTCCCATGGGACTCGTCTCTGTGATTATGATCCCTGTGAGAATCATAGTGGTCACCATGCTCATGTGAGTAGTCCTCCTTTGGCTCTACATAAGCTGAATCTCTGCTGTCTTGTGTTTCTGAGTCAAAAGTTTCTTGCCTATGAAGGCCTCTAACACCACTGCGATGGTTGTGGTGTTGGCTTGAGGAAGAGCGGTGCTGGGATTTCTTGATGGGTTCAACCCGTGCTTCCTCTTCAATTTGTGAACCACTGTGTTCAGGGACCGAATGGTCATTCCTCTGGTCGACTTGAGATCCCTGCTATCAGAACCAGCAGTAAGTTCAGGTACATGAGGTACACACTGAAAAACTTTCTCCAATATCAAATTCAACTAAAAAGTATCATGAAACCAATGAAATTCGAGTACACAACAATCCACTTTGAATCTAAACTAGAAAAAAACCATTAGAATTCAACTTTTACTGAAAATTCAGTATTATAATACAAACAATTCCTTTCACTTTCAGGAGAATGGAGGGTGGCACTCGGATTATTCTGTGACACTTTCTTGTCTCTTGTGATGTTTCTGACTATTCCAGTTAGCAATAAATGCCACCACCCTCCAAACAAAAAGAGAGCACACAGAAACAAGACAAACTGCAAAGAAATTAGAGAGAACATATCATGCCAAGAGAGGGCAGATTATCAGCTGAGAGTTTACAGATGTCTACTTGGAAATAGCCCCTATGGAAAAGTGATTTTAGAGGGCTCAGCAGGTCTGGTCCAGCAAAGAACCAAAGTACAAAACCTTGGCTCTTTCAGAGAAACCTTTTTTTCAGAAAAAAAAAGGCAATTGAATCTGATATGAATAAAGTTTGTATTATGATACTAATAGTATCACTGACCTCTTTTTTTTCTCAGCAATAATTTCATTTCTTCATAGTAATGAAAAATTAAACTTTGACCTTATAATTTTAAGAACTCAAGAATATAGACCATTGCCAAGAAAAGCATGAGGAGAGTGATATTATCACATACAGAATTTCCTAACACACCACTGCTATTAAAAGACTGAAATAAAAATTACCAGATAATAAACCTAATCTTCACCCGCATAATGCTTTGAAATCACTGCAAAACGAACAAGTAGCATTATTTAACTCATTTGGGGGTTTCATTACATTAACCTGCTTTTATTACCAAACCACAGCAAAAGACTTTTCAAGCTTAATTGCAACAATTTTAAGAAATAGTTGATGGTGAAGTTGAATTATCCTTCTCACATGAGGGGAAGAATGCCAAGACAAAATCATCTCTGCTGGCACAAAATTAAAGTAGGTTTAACAAAGTTATATAGGCATTTGTTTGTGAGACTGTTCTAAATTTACCAAAGTTAGGCTTAAGTTTGCCCTTCTCTGTTCAGAGCTGTCTAAAAATAAAGATTGCAGCCCAGGCAGTTCATGGTCATATCTGCTTTATGTCCTTTTATTTTGTGGAAAAGAGCTAGGAAATTTTGTCCTTCAGCCACAGATCCTGGTAGGTGTGTTTTCTAGCAACCCAAAAAGTAAAATGACAGGAAATTGGCAGGAAAAAAACCCCCTGTGTTTCATCAGGAACTTATAAAAAAACATATTTCAAATCAGTAATTTGATAAATTTGACAAATCTTAATTTTTAAAGACAATATTTTGTTCTGTAAACTTCCCAGAGACTATCCATGTGTTCCTAATTCAAAACAAATGGTATAGATGAGAACAAGGTAACATGACCAGCAGTCAAATGTCATCTTTATTCTTGTTTTTATGATCCTCAAGATGATTCTGGTTTTCCAGAAAGGAATGTAGTAATTATAAACATGAATAGATGTGTTCAAGGTGAAATGAAATGACTCAACAGAGGTAAATTGTAAATGAAATCAAGTGAAAAGTGAAGGAGTCCAAAGCAGTGTGTGCTTTGGATGTGTAAACACAATTTTTATCAGCCCATCACCATTACTGTTTTAAAGGCACATAAACTTGGCATACGTATGAAACCCTTTAATTCTCATGTGGTCAAATGCCACATATGTATGTACCTGTATATAATCCTGACTAATAAAATCCATCATTGCTGTGGTTTGAGAACAAATGCAAAATGTGAACCTGCTTTGAACACAGTGCTATTTTTACAAGCTCAGATGCATCGTCTCTGCTATGACAAGCACATGTGAAGGAGCACAATGAATAAATTCAGAACCAGTACCTGGAAATTCAGAATAGTATTAGGGCTGTTGGGATTTATGGGCAAATTCATTTGCCCATAAATATTACAGGGATATTGAACAGGTAATGCTTGAATCTGGATTAGAGTATGGCTTTGTGGTTCATAACTAAATTAGGGCTCTGATTTGGATTTGATTCTGCAGTGTAGGAATTTTACGGCCCAATTGTTATAAGGCTGTTTGTCTAAAACGGAGAAAGTTTCAGATAAGCCTATTTCATTATTTAGGCTATAATTTAAAAGAAGTAGCAGTTCTTAGAAGTTTAAGCAGTGTTGAAAGAGGAGAGAGAAGTCTGCGTCCACTGAGTGAATTTGCCTCTTTTCATGCAGTGGTCCCTGTTTGTGGGAACCATACATGTATGAATGAGGTTGCTCCAGTCTTTTTGGAATTAGCCAACAATTTACATACTATTTTGCTCCAAAGCTCTCCATCAGAGGGACAGGTGGTGTACAGTCTTTGCTGATCTAATTTCAGACAGTCCCAGGAGGCCTCACACCTTAAAGAACCTCATGCTTTGCCATGCACACAGTCAGCATCGTGCTATAAAAATGGCACTCTGGCAGCTGACAACACAAACCCCTCCTTCGAATGTACACCCAGGACTGAAAAATCACAAAACCCAAGTATGTTTCATGGCAAAGGGCCACTGCACTGGACCTGGTGGAGGATGGCTCCAATGCTTTGCAGTGCAAATGTGGCTCCTCCAAGCACAAACAGCTGGTGGCTTGGCTTTTCCCTGCAGAGCGCTCCACAGAAACAGCACAGGCATAGACTTTAAATTCCCTAAAAAATAGGTCTTAACACTGTTGAGAGAATGGGTTATGCCATCATGATTAGAAAATAAACCCACTCTGTGCCAAGGCAGTGACCGGCTCAGGTTTGAGATGTCAGCTGAAGATGTATCATAGGAAAATGAAACCAAAAGAATGCAAAAGTTCTGTGTTGCATAAGTGATCCCCCTTGATTCACACTTCTGTATTAGTAGACCTACAAACAAACTGTGAAACTGCAAATACACTCTCATTTTTAGTCTTTAAAATAAAAATCTGTTAGTTTGTAAGCAGATAGCACAACATTCAGAGAAGTGTTATTAAAACTCTTGTAACAGTTCCTTCCGAGAATGTGGTTAATAAAATGAGTAAGTGAACTATAAATCCACACCCAAAAGGCATAAAAAAACTTGAGCAAAATAATTAAAAAGTTTACAAAGCCAAAGAAAAATTATCTAGCAAGTCTGCACACAACAAGACTGAATTTCATACTCAGAAATTCTTCCAGCTCACAAATTTTTCAGGGTGTTTCAGCTCTGAGGACAAAAAGAAAGGCAGAAATGAGCTATAGCTTACAGTCTCTTCTCCTGCAACTGCTTTTGAAAGTAAGAGAAGGAGGTACTCTGCAAGGTGGCTAAAGAAATTTTTCTTGCTAAAGAACAAATCCATCAAGTCTGTGGTTTTCTAATGGGAAACAAATTCTTTGACACCAAAAATTATTTTGCAAGTCTGTAACAAAAAAAAGCACAATTTCTTTTGTACTTTAATTGGGGTCCAGATACATTTTTTTCTTGGATTTTCTAAATGGAAGCATTTTTCTTAGTCAAAATTATGAATTGTAACATGTATATACATGTAACTTATGAACATATATGGAACTCAGGTAGAAATTTAGATATAGTAAGCCATTATTTGATCTGGGACAGATGTATTTTAACCTCCTCTGTGATCTCAGCCTCAAGGCAACACTCACTGTTCATAAGGAAGTATCATCTTTAAAGACCTCATTTCATGCCATGCAACAAATATCTGAAGGACAGCATCTCCTTATGCTGAGCACCTTAATACAACTGCACAAACCAAAAGGTGAAGGAGAATAGAGGGGACACAATATGCCCACATCAACAGGCTCATCAGTGTGGAGGTGGGAATAATGCCTGTTTTTCCCAGCTCACTAGACAGTGTCCTTGCTGTTCAGAACATACTGCCTCTCCAGGTCTTTTTCTGCACAACACGCAGTGCGGTGGGACTCGAGTTTTATGTAAGACTTTGCCTTGAAGGAAGTATGTACTTTTCACAGCAGTGGCCAATGAATAAAAGAACAAAGGAGACACTGGAAGGGCCACTTTGACCTTGAGACTTCACTAATACAGTCAGTCATTCTCAACCCCTAAAACTATAGCCTATGGGAAGATTGGAACAGATTTCTCTCCGAAATCTGTGGATCTGCTCTGTACATAACCCAATTTGTCATGCAGGGCCTCTGGGGCTGGGATTCGCCTATTAGCAATAGTCTGCCCATCAGTCAGAGAGTTCCTAGAGGCTGTAATGTGCATAGTATTAGCTCAGTTTTATTTCTCTGATTGGATTACATATGGCCAGCTATAAAAATGCTTGTGGCTGGTACGCGTATTACTGGCACAGCGGTGTCCTGGCACAATAAAACCTGAAGTATTCCACTTCACATCAACATATGTTTTCAGTCAAGCCGGCTAAGTCCTTGGAATCAAACCAGCCCCCTAGTCAGTACACAAACACATGCTACTATGAATACAATAGCAATAACGTGCCTGTGTTTGCCTTTTATACTGAAAATGGCTGAATGTCTACTCCATCAACAACAGTAAAACACATTCAACATATTCTAGTATCAGCCTGCCACTGTTCTTTGGAAGAGGAAGAAGTTGACAGAAGAAAAAGAAGAGATAGCATAAAAACTGTACCTGTAAATTAATATTTGGACCTGGGCTAATAGGAAGAGTGGCTGTTGCAAGTTGGCGAGTGAGAAGCTGGTTAGGAGGATTGCTGCTAGGTGGATGTGTGGCCTTCCAGTAGGCTTCCAGATAGTCAGCAAGGTGCTCACAAGCATCTTCAAGCTGGTTCTCATCAAGAATTACATCAAACATTTCCTGATAAAGGAAAGGTTTTAGTGAGAATAGTCACCAGCTAAAGGGAGATCAGCTAGACACATTGACCACACTTTTCAGTCATCAAAAATGAACCACATTTCTAGTACTTGTAATGAAGATATTTCACCCTTTTTGGTTTTGGTTTTTCTTTTCTCTCTTTTAATTTTTTTTTAATGTTGTTCTTTGGATTTTGCTTTTCTGAATGCAATCGATACAAAAGACAGCAATCACAGCTAGCACTAATGTTGCTAAAGCAAGTCCTCATGAATTCCACTTAGTAATGCAGAGTCAATGAAGACACAAAGAAGCAGAACAAATCTTAAATCTCAAGTATACAGAAAGGGGTTAAATGTTGAAGTGTTTAACTGTTGGAAAAAAATGGAATGGCAAGAAAGGGATTCACTCCCCGTATCTAAAATAACTAAGAGAAAACTAAGACAAACTAAGACCAAAAACTAACAACAATAAGAAATACAAGTAATACAGATAATTCAGTTTCCAAATGTCACACAAATACTAGGTAAGAGATTGGTCACATGGTCTAATCTTAGGCTTCTGGAGTAAGGAGGTGAGTCTCCTCCATCTTCTCCCTGGTCAGGGAGCCAGAAGGCAGCTTTGAGGGCCTATGCAGGTCTCTGGCATTCTTCATTGACTTCTTGGGGATCTGAGATGATTAGTCTCTTAACTGAGATGCTTGAACTTAAATGATGAAGACATTCCCTTCACTCAGCTCGGTAAGTATGGCAAATTATGTCTGCAACTGAACTGAACCTTCATCTTCTGGTCTCTTACCCATACCCTTGACAGCTGAGTATTCAGATAGCAATGCATGCCATGTGTAAAACATAGCTGGGGTCTCATCACCTCCACTTTATAGGTGGAAACTCAGAGAATTTACTTCAGTGCACATCAGCAGAAGAACCACAGAGCTCTCAGGTACCCCTCAGCTCTTTGACAAAACTGTGACCAAGAACATCAGCAGTAGTGGGCTGTGGTGACATACGCCCCAGGGGAACTGCTGGCCTTACCCTAAGCTACCAGAGATAAAGCACAGTCACTAAGAAGGTTCATTTTTAGACTAAAAACTCCCTGAAAATTATGAAGTAAAACAAATGTTCAGTTTATTGAACACTGCATGTATCAGCACATATTCTAATAACTGCTTGTGACTAGGACTTTTTTTCCCCCTTCACCCTTGTGACAAGCCTCGAGATCTCAGGAGGCATTCTGCAAAAAAGCAATAGTGAAGTGTGGCCAGAAGAGGGCAAACATTCCCAAAAATTATGTAATTAACCTCGTGCTTGAAAAGAAAGGCACCTTTCAAAGACAAGACATAAATTAACAGTAACTCACAGGAGGACACTGTGCCAGTTTATCAGCTGCCACCATCTGAACATTAAGGTGTTTGGCCTGAGATTTCCCTCGAGATTTTATCAACCTCTGTAAAACCTGTGAAAAGTAAGACATTAATAAAAGTGACCAGGTTCAGACTTAATGCACATATATAGCCACCTAAAGTGTTTACTTTTGAAACTGCTCACTTGAGCAGAGCAAAATCTTCATTTGCTGGCTTCAGGAACATTTCCCATGCTCTTTAATCCAGAATGAGCTAATTTTCATTTACTTCCTGACATTTCCTTTTTGTTATAGGCACTAAAAAGTTCCCTTTCTACCTTCCTCTGCTGCTTCTCATTTTTGCTACGCTGAATCTTTTCAAGTCATTGCCTGAGTTCTCTTCCCACAAATTCATTCTTCTGTTTCAAATCCTCTTCTCAAAGTCTGTGGATGTTTTTTTGAAGGAATTAAAGCGTATTCTACTGGGAGATGTTGCAGTTTAGCAATCAGTTTGATAATTATTCTCTGAATATTTTTCTCTCATTTCTGTATTATTTTGATTTAACAAACTATTAGCATTACTTACGTGATTGACACTAGAAGTGCAATCCCAATTAAAAAAAAACCACTGGAGTTACAGCATCTTTTCCAAAATAGGTTTTGGTAACACTAGAAGTGAGATACTTTTTGGATTAATAATACTTCATCATCCAAAGGGAAGCAATAACAATAGATAGCCTCTGAAATATAGCCTCTGAACTTCAATGAGGACATGTGATTATCTGCACTTAAGACTGAAAGAGCATGAAGGTGACTAAAATATTTACCTTAGGAGAAGAAATCTTTACATATACTATAATGGGAGCCAGAGAGGTTTTGCTTAGTTGAGCTGGGTGGTTAATGGTATCAGCGTCAAGCACTACCAACTGCAGTGTCCTTGCTAATTCAAAAATCCGTTCGATTTCACTTTGCACTTCAGCTGCGGGGAAATAGAAAATCAGAGTTATGAAAATATAAGAGGTGATTAGTTTTAAGAAATGTAAAAACGTAGACTGGTGTGTTGCTCCTCCTGTGGTTGCAAGAGTTATTATCCGTGCATGTCCCTGGCACACCACATTAATGAATGCAATATTAGTGAGAGCATTTCACCCCTGATTTTTTGCCTTTGCAGGCAGCACTGCCTGCCTCTCTCATCTCACCAATTCCTGCCATTCCAGGATGGAGAGGTCCTGTTAACACCTTCTTATAAGACCCCAGACCATGTATGTAAGAAAAAAAGAGGTGTGAGTGCCTGCTGCACCAGACAGTAATCTTAGTATGTCACAAATTTCCTGCATGTAAATAATTTCAGCTCAGACTTTAATCTTACACAGTAACAGTTCGCTCAAACTCAAGTGCTGGAGATGGGCATTAGGAAGTATTGAAGTGTCTATATTAGCAGAAACAATTTTCCATCTACTTCAACTTAGCAAAGCTCTGGAAAAGAGTTTCCTTCATATACTGGCCTCAGTATGGTGCCATGCAAAAAAAAAAAAAAAAAATTATGTGTAAAACACCTTTTTAGGAGAAATAACTCCATAATCCAATTAATGCTATGGTATCTTGCTCACAAACCCAGAAGTTCTGGAAAAGTGATTTTCCTGGAGAAAAATCATCTTTTCTTCTGCTAGTCATGCTCCCAGCTCCTCAGCACCCTGCCTGATTGGCAGTACTTTCCAGGGCAAACCTTTCCAAGGCAGATGGGCTGCATCCGCTTTCACAAGTGGTGTAGAAACTGTCTTCATTCCCCAATGAAACAAAACTAAATCTTGTAATAGCAAAATCAGCCTTGAAATGGAATAATTTTCCTGCTCAATTCTTGCTACAGGCTGAGAAATTACAGAAGCTGGGTGATTTGTGCAAGTCTACAAAGAAAGTCATCAGGCCAGACAAGACAGTAATTCATATAGGTTTCCCTTTAAAGGTTGTGCACACTCCACGAACCAAAACCAGATTAGGTATCTAGCCCATTCAAAATAAATATTAGAAGACAACCAACAGAAACTTAAAGGTCAACAAGACGTACCAAAAACTTAATAGAGAGTTTCTTGAAATTACACTGCTGGCTTTTTCTACTACACTGGCAAAAGCTTTACTTTTGCTTGGAAACACAACCTATCTGATCTGGCTAGAGAGAATTTTCTATGTTAAATGGTCACTTTCAAGAGATGTGAAGAGATTGATTTTTGCTATCTCAGAATAGCAACTGAATAAATCAGATCCCATAGTAAGGTTGCAAAATTTTCAAGAGTGAGCAAGGCATTCCAGCTAGTTTAGTTCAAAGTGTTTTGATTCCAGATCAACAGGTGATTGCTACAGTCATTTTATAAATGAAGTAATATCTAAATGGTCATCAGACAATCTATATATGGTATTCTTTGTTGGAGGAGGTTGACATTGGTTTGGATCTCTTAAGAGATCGGTTCCAACTGTTTGTAGTTTTGAGTGAGTACATGCCAATTAGTCTTTTACAGCAGAAAACATTGTGAGATGGGCACAGGGTAGTATGGAAAACATTGATGCACACTTTCCTGCTGGTCAATGACAGCACTGTGGCACAGCCGCTGTCTGAATTAGAAGCACATTTTTTAAGACAGAGCTGATGGTTCTTGGCACATTCGTGATTACATTTTCTGCAACTCACTGAAATCACTGAATACCATTGTCTCAGAGTTTTAGTAGAAGACAGTCAATAATCTGTCCCTAATTTAAGTTGAAATGACAACTAGAATAAATATATCAGAGGTAATTTGTCATGCTGTTCTGATGGTGAGTTTGAATTGCTTTCCTGCAATTTCAAACCAGGCTCAACACTTCAGTCAGTGTAACAATATCAGTTAATGTATCATTTTAAGACCCTTCCAGACTGCTAAAAAACCCTTGTTCAAGACAATTTATAACCAGCAAAATCTGTCTCTATGCCACTGTATCATAATTTTGTCTAGGTAAGCAGTATTTGCTAAACTGCTGGAAGCACTTTTCTGCAAGTAGAGAACACATCTCTGTGGACTACATTTCATGCTATACTTTATGAAACAGCCTTTGCCAGGGCAGAGTATGCCTCAGGGTATGTTCTATTGTGAAACATACCTGGGGCAATAACTGCAGGTAACTATGGTTCTATGAACCAATAGTTTCCACTTGAGTCTGAAGATGGAGAGATATCTTTTTCATCAATTAAAAAGTATTTCAGTACTTATTTTTCTTAACTTGAGTATAGGAGAGAAAGTCAAGGAACTAGTCTGCATTATTGGTGAACTAATATATGTGCCTCTGCTTGTACTCCAGTCAAGGATGGATGGGAAAAACGCCATCCAAATGAGGGTTGCTGAAGAGGTTCTAATCTCCTGTTCCTTAGAGTACTTCTTGAGCTTCTGGAAAAGCTTTGATTTTGCTTGGAATCTTCTTTGAATTCTAGCTTTACCCATAAGACTGTGGCAATTACTTACATAATAGTAGCTTCTCTTTTTAGATGACAAAGGCTTTATTCACTGCTACAGCTTTGGTTTTCATCTTTCTTTAGCAACATCTCTCAAAAAACAACTTCTATACCCATAGATTCCTTCACAACAAGACACTCAACACAAATCTTCTCTCAGACCTTTGCCCACAGTAAGCAAAGAACTCGAAATGTCATCTGGGGATAGTAACACAAATGTCAGTGGTAGTTAAAACAGTGAGCTGAGAACAGTGACAGTGGGGTATCTTCAAAGCAGCACAGTAATAGTTTTGCAATCTTCCCACCTCCGTGAATACCATCTATTTATAATAATGTCCCTTCTTATGTACTGGAGAGGCATAACTGGAGTGAATTTATAACATTAAACTCCAATAAATTGTATTGCCAATCATAATGAGCAGCATAAAAATAATTAGCTCTACTGTGACAATCATCATGAAATGCTGGCAGCCCAGCTGCAACACCCAGACCCAGAAATTAGCTATCAAATTTTAAAGTGACTCTTACAATCTATTTCACATAGCCTCCTTAGCAAACATATCTTAAATTACAGGAGCACATAACTATTTATTCCATACAATAAAGGGTCAGCTCTATGAAACAGTAAGGGCACATCTCCCAGACAACTTTAAATGTAGCACATTTCAACTTCCAAATATTAATTCTCAATATCTCTACTGCACCTTGAAATTAACAGAAATTCAGCGCAATGATAACTTATCCCATTATGGGGGCAGACAAGTATTCTTTACACCAGTTGAACCTTACAAGTGAATTTCAAGCACAAGTCTTTAACAGTTCATTACAATAATCTCACCTAAAGTAAAGGCAAAGACACAACAACACTGCATTTTATCTGTGTCAATACACTAATAACATGATGAACTATGGTGGAATTTAGGGTCACTTACATAATGCCATGGTAAAAGAACATTGTCTATGCTACACAGTTGGAGAAACACAATCCTCCTTCAAACCTGGGCTGAAAGCATCCATGGCAGCCAGGAGTCACTGGGACACTCAGCTTGACAGAGCAGTGGCTACATCAGCATTTTGTTTTTGGAAGACCCTGATGAGATGGCAGTTTCATGACAGGGATGAGGTGCAAAATGGAGATGCTTCTGGCCTGCAAAGGCCAAATTAGAACCATAAAATATTACTTTTATGCAGCAAAGAGATTTTGATCTTCACATGGAGCAGTGAAGTTCACATACTGTCAACTGAGCACAATGTGTCTTTTATATTCTATTTGATTTCACCTTGTCTACTGTCCACAGTATCAGCGGCTCTGTTTTGTACATAGAAACAGATACATAATTACTTGGACTGCAACAGCCATAGAGACAAAGCAGTCTAGTTTTTTAAACAGGGCTCCTGATATTACAGACATATTGCATATGAATTGCATCCATATGGCATGAAACGAACACACCTATGTCAATGCATGCCATATAAAATTATTAGCATCAGCTTGCACAAAGGGCTTTCATATAACTTTATAAATTAAGGACAACAGCCATCAGTAGCCATGATTTTTCTTTTACTTTAAAACAATTAATTACTAAATTCCAAGAATATAATTAAAGTAATGAGAAGTTTAAGACAACTGCACAAATTCCACAACAAAGGTGAAAGAAGCAAATGCAGGTTTTATCCCTAGTGCCTTAAAAGCATGTAGAATGTCTTGCACCAAAAAAACCTGCTGAGAAATTATTAAAAGTTAGACCTAAAATCCAAGAAAAAAATCTCAATTAAGAAGAAAATCATGAGTTCCTCTCCTTCTCATCTTCCTCTTTCCTCAAGCACCAATGATGCTCTGGGCAGGCAAGGAGTTAACAGAGGGGTCATGCTGGGGCTCCATTCCTTCCCAAGCCAGGGAGGTTCTGTCCCATGGTCTCCAGCCAGGACTACGTGTCACACCTCACACTGGGTGGGGTCTTCCTGTGCTGGGGAGCAGGAGGCTTTGTGCCTCCGCTGCTGCATACCGAGCTAATAAGGAAAAAGTCTTGGAGAACATAAGTAAGAGGGAATAAATGCTTTAGCTTAGTCCTCAGGCAATTGGTCAAAAGATACCTGGATTACAGGTGTTTTAATTAAATTTCTAAAATAAATGTAGTTTTGTGAATATAGTTACATTTCTCTAGTCTCCACCAAATACCTTAGCCACTAGCTTGTTACGTAAAAAGGGGAGGGTGGGAGTGGGAGGATGACAATATTTCCAGGAAAAGCGGCTGCATGTGTTACTCATGCCTAACAGATGGGGCTCCTGTGAGGGATAAGGCAGAAAGGAGAGAGGCATGTCTACTGCTCTGCTTGGCACTCCTGTCTGGGCTCTGCTAAAGGGGAGATGTGGGGTGAGGTGCTGCAGGAAAACAGGGTTTTCCTCTTTCTGCATGCTAAGGCTCAGTTGAGGCAGAATTCAGATGGCTTTTAATGCACACGCATGTCCATGTTGTAGTGACAAATAAAATGTCATGTTTGGAGACCTCAACATAACCAGGATCTATTTATAATGGACTAACATCTCCTGAAATGCAATACTATAATTATGTGAAAATATAAAACAGATAGTGTCATTTAAAATACTAAAGAGCACATAAAAATATCTACTTCCTCCCCTATTTCTCTGGGCTAGCAAAACAATAGCATTCATAGAATGATGCTTCTTATGCCAGATTTAAACTGGAAGTAAATTTTAATGGCCTGTGAATGGAAAAGATTGAAATCAGCAGATTGCAGCAGAAATACGAGTGGATGGGGAGTGCACAGGGGGGAAAGCTACACGGAGATGCCTGTGCCAGGCAGACCCCGAGCAGCTTCATAAGGTGCAGTGCAGTAGCACAGTGCTGCTCCCATCATTAAGCTCTCCTACACTAAGTTAAGGAGTAATTGGGATAGTAAAACTGGGCAAAGAAGCAGTCTAAAAGATTTATTTGCCCAGGGGACCAAGCAAGTGTCTCTGCATAGTTCAGAATGGATATCATCACGTCAGGCTGGTGCTTACTTGGGTATTTCTGTACCGTGCCTCATTACTCAGTGCAGTGCTAAAGAATTTTACAGCCCTGGTCCATACATAGGCATCAAGTAAGTGTTCCCTAGGTCTGTTGTTTTTTTCAGAACAAATATAAATAAAAATGTTCAGCTTTTCTCACAGATAGGATATGGAACCACTCCATCGTTGGCTATTCAAGCCCTCCCGCTGATGGTGTGCCACTCTCAAAACATGTGCGTATTCACTGAGTGGGAGAGATACTGACTCTGCAGCCTGATGCTTAGAGTGGGAGGCAAAACACATGGATTCCAGTTCCTTCTCCACGGAAAGTTTCATTATTTTGCAAAGTACGTAAGACTCGGCAGGACCAACCAACATCCACCCTAAAAAAGGTGATCATAGCCCTGTCATGGCGATGGATATTACGAGTTCATGACAGAGAACAGAAGTGAACCCATCTTTTCTAGCATTCTGGTTAAACAACCCAGGCCCTTAGTCTTGGATAAAATGAGGACACAGCAGCTTTTAATCAGTTCCATGAGCCCCGGAGAAAGAAAAAAACCTCTATGAATTCAATCTACAGTGTGAATAGTTTAAAGGG
This sequence comes from Acropternis orthonyx, assembly GCA_035583155.1. Taxonomy (NCBI): domain Eukaryota; kingdom Metazoa; phylum Chordata; class Aves; order Passeriformes; family Rhinocryptidae; genus Acropternis; species Acropternis orthonyx. Next base: position 19,214,034 of record JAWWEU010000081.1, read on the forward strand.
AAGCAAGCTGTAGTCTGATTTTAAGCAAACAGCTAACTGGCTAAAAATATTTTATTCACTTCTCCAAGTAGCTCGGTTATTATACAGATATTCATAACCTTAAAAATTATTCTAAGACATTGCTATATTCCTTTGTCTCTAGCACATGTTTTCTTTCAATACAATTACCCCTCACATATATTTCTGTGAAGTATCATGAGAAAATATAGGGATATATTGTTGAGAGTTATCTCTAATTTACAGACTTATTTCTTTCCCCCCATATATCCTTTGAAAATACTCAGGAAATTTCATTAAAATACTTTGCCAATACTGTATCAAAAACTTATTTTCAAGTTAGAATATTGGAAGGTTAGTACCAAACTTCTAATCGAGAACTACCTAAGGAATTTGTTAAGGAAACTCTGACCTTAGATGTTAAGAAAATCAAGGCTGGCCCAGCAGGATAAAAGAGCATTTGGGGACATGTAAGACTGATAAATTATAACACATTTGGGAACTTCATGCTACTCTTTCCCCATTTGTGTGCAAAAAAAGTGTAGCTACATCCACATGAAACCCCAAAAGCTCTTGGCTGCTACATGAATTACAGCATTCTAGTTCAAGGCAGGTTCAGGTTTAACAGATTAACACATCTGAAGATTTAATGCCTGGAAGTGAGATTTATGGACTTTAGTCCCAACTACCTTGAAGATAAAATTACAAAGGGACAATCAGGATTTTCCATAACACAGTGGACAACTTTTTTCTTTTGTTTGGACTATATTAGATCCTTGAGACTTTGGAAAGGGAACATACTCTTGGTTAAATCCCAGTTTTTCATCCCTGTTTCATGGCCTCTCTAAGTAAGGAAGGATTTTTATGAGGCCTAGCTAACACTCCTTTATCTTCCTATAGTTGGGGAAGCATTTACTTGAAACTTATATAAAACAACTGTCACTAAATGACCAAATTTGGAGAATGCACATAACATTATCATTATGTATGTAATATATAATGTGTATTCATACATATAAATAAAACAAATAAGTCACTACCATAGTTTCAAGAATTCAACTGGCTTTTCACACAAATATCAAGAAAATAAAAGCACAAGGCTAACATTTGCAGAGGTAATCCACTGCTATTTCTTCAAGCATTTATGCTTCATTTTCAGAAGACAAAACTTCAGGATATCAACCTAACAATGTGAATGGAAGCTCTACACATTTTCTAGAGACAGCTTTCCAAAGGTTGGCACTCAATTGCTCATGCAAACTGGGTACATTTAATGCCTGACAGGTTACTGCATGTGCACATAGAAAGCAAATAAACAGATTCCCAGGCATGTGACTGCAATTGATTTAACATACACACTATGACATATTTTAAAACATCAACATTCACACATCTGTGTTAGAATATGCAGATTAGGTGCACACACCTTAGAAATATACAGTAGAATACCTAATCTTTAGCATTTACTTGTCACTGTCAACTTTATTTTTAGAATTACTTGAAAATAAACAAAGAAAACCAGCAAGGTTTTTTAAAATAAAGACTTAGCAACACAGTACAGGATCAGCTTTTGTCTATCAGTGAGCCAGATGCGAGAAACACACGGTGGTTTTGTGAGGTACAATAAAGCACTGAACACAAAACAGCAGGAAAAGTAATTTGCAAGCTTGTATACATACCTAAAACATCTGGAAAAGGAGAGCATTAATGAAGCAAAGAATGGAAAAAGCCAAGACAATCAGGTTTTGTACAAAGCATACAGCATGAGGTAAGGTTATAACAAGAGTAACATACACAGAAAAAGGTTTGGGTTCTTTTGATGAAGAAACGCAGCAAAAAGCACAAAGCTGGTTCAGCAGTTTCTGCAAATGGCATGTGTCCATACAAAAATTTAACTAAGCCAATTTGGGCTGATTTCAGGTGAATGAGATTTAACCATGTACTGTACCTTCTTGGAGAAAAAAGTCTGTTCAAAATTACAGATTTCTTCTAGGCTTTTAAGGAAATTAATAATTTGCCCTTTGCTTAAATTTAGCTCTAGCATCTCACATGTTAAACATGTAACAGTATTGACAAGCAAACAGTTGTGTATATATACAAAACAGTCTTTCATACAGGAGAGGAGTAAGACTGTACTGTCCTCCGAAATCTTTACAAGCCAAACAGTGGGGATTTTTTAAATTTTATAGTAGATATGCAGTGGTAGCATTGGTTTCCAATGGGTCAAATTCAAAGTCTATTTTTAACTGATTCCATTACAAAAGCAAACTGTCAGTCAATAGGTGTGTGTAGCAATAAGCTGACTGAGACTCCCCTATAATCCTGTAAATCCAGTTCATCATGGCTATTCCTACTCCTGATTATCACATTGTTTCTCTCTGCCTCTTTAATTCTGAGTTATCCATTAAATCAGTTCAAAATAATGGTGCTTGCTTCACTGTTTTCTGTGGTATGCACAACTATGAACAATACACACAATACTGCAGACCTGTATTAGGTGATAAGGTAAGATTTCTCAAAAAGAGGTTCATTTATTTCCCAGGGAAAAAAAGTATTTGGTATTAACATATCAAAGACATTACCTCTGTACTATATTAACTCATTGACAGAACACTTATTAAAATAATACTTAAAACCCAACAACATATTCTCAAAAGTCTAAGAAATAGCCTTCTCTGCTGCAGTTAAACTGCTGCTCACAAATGTGAGCACAACTGAGCATAAATCAGTGGCCTGGCTGTCCAGCTGCATGAGGTACCACTTCACAAATGTGGATGAGTAAAGGAATAGCTTCCCATTGAATCTGGAAGGAGGGTGGGATTTGGACTAACATAAAGCAATTCTGGGGAGCTATATTTGCTATAATGAAAAGCCATTTTCAAAGGATACCAGATATAGGAATAAACACATGGGTCTCCATCCATGTGCCACTGTTCAAGCAGGAGCAAGACACAGAGCAGCTGATCTCCCCACATCTAACAGCTATACAGCCAGGAGCCCCGATCAGAGCAAACCGAAACAAACTCTTGTTTTTCCTTAGCAAGATCCAATTTTTATTGTGATAAATACCAGTTTTAAATACCTAGGCTAGAACTATTTCATTGTAGATAGTCCAGACAAAAAAAGAAACACAGTAAAAATGTAGTATTTGCTGAAATTCTTGGGTTGTTTTGTTTGTTTTTGTTTGCTTGTTTTGTTTGTGGGATTTTTGTTTGGTTGGTTTGGTTTTTGGTTTTTGTTGTTTTTTTAAGTGGTTTGGAGAAAGGGCCCTATTATTTTTAATTTATACAAGGGAAAACATAGGTAGAGAAAAAATTCATTTCCCAAGACCTCTAGCAGACCTGCCACAGATACTAAAAGGAACTAATGTCATCTGAGTCCCAACTCAATGATTTATCCATGACTGAAACTTGTATGAGTAGAGAATATTATTGGCTGCAAAGCTAATACTAATAAAGTAGGAAAAGCCAAAATAGCCCTCTAAAATCAAACCTTTTGTGAACTGTATTGTCAGACAGCACAGTCAGGAACCTACAATAAAGTTGTTCCTGTAGGGCTGCTGTCTCATTCAGTATGCAACTCCACACACTGTCAAGAAGCCATTGAGTAATTTAATTTCTCTTCATTGTCACACATGTGTTTCACATCTCATTTAGAACACATGGCTCTAATGTTTCTCTGAAAACAGAATGGATATATTATTTATGGCCTATTTTGTGGAACTTACTGTTGGTGGTATTTCACTGGTGCAATAAAACAATTTTTCACTTTGAAACATCCTGGTTAGGTGAGAAGCTGGAATTATATGTATTTTCCAGATAGAAAATTGAATTACAAAGAATAATCACAAGTTATGAATAATTTGTGGGAATTCAATTTCAGAAATGCAGTGTCTGATTCTTCAGAGTAATTATCACAGTAAAAATTACATTCAGAGTAGAAATATGGAACCCGTCCAACAGGAAATTCTGATTTCTGGGGATTCTTTCTTCAAAAATGGAACATAAATAACCCTGAAGCTTCTTTTAGAAGTCAGTACTAAGACTCAGGACATTCCTGATGCTGCTCTGTACTGTCAGTACAGGCTATTAGTACTGATCTGAGAGTAGGGAAAAATTTTTTTGAGCTAGGTTTGGAATGACAAGAATATCGCCCCAGCTGAATGTCTGCAGAGAGGAGAGCTCAAACTAAGAGGACTTATGGGGAATGGGGAGCCACAAAGCTGATATTTCACAAGGTACCCAACAGGAGCTCCAGTAATCCATAGGACTGCCTGGTTTCCATCTGCCTTTTCCAACTCAGTGTATTACCATGCAACATGCTGATTTTAATGGCATACATTATTGTTTGACAGGTTCAAAGCTTGAATCTCTGTTTCAGCTACTGTACTTAGTATTTCTACAAAACATGCTTGAAGCATGCAGAAAACACTAGGGAAAAATAGCCATCCTTATAATCTGTAAATAACTACTCCAATACTATACAGCAGTTCTGTATCAAACGCAGCAAAAGTCACTATTGCATTGGCTCTTCAGATAATTCAGTAAAATGAGTGTCCCTTTGCACCCTTCAGCACTGCACCTCATCTCTGACTTTGTGAGCCAGGATGGGAGGCAACGTGGATGGGCTCAGCAGGAAGGGAACAAGGGGGATGCTCCTTCCCTTTGTGCCTCCAACCTCCGCTGGCACCACACCCTGCCTCCAGGCACAGACAGGCACCACGGCACATGGCACACTCTGCACTCCCTTGCTGACCTTTACAGGCTGCCGTCTCTGGCCCCGAGCCTCCAGGGGTGCCAAGGGGTACTTGTTGGCCCTGGGTGAGTGCGCAAGATGCTGGGATTCAGAAGAGGGACCCATGGCACACCATCCTGCAGTAGCATGCAGGCCATTGGATAATATAGTGAAATAAGGGAAGTAGAAATTCACTGAAGAATTCCAGTTGCCCACATTAGTTTGCATATTTTTTCATGCAAACTTAGGCAGAGGACTGGTGGAAAAGTAGTTTGCAAACACTTAACCAAAGACTGAATCACAGCATACATAAATCTAAAGATACTTAGAAGCTGCACAGTTAGTCTTCTTGCTATCATTTCCTGGCCTTTATTTTGCACAACTTGAATTTGTAAACCTAATAATATTCTTTTAATAGGATTTTTGGTTGGCTTACAGCAAAGTCATCACACAAACTGAAAAATAAAAATTCCACTATATGATGTGATATTGCCACTTATCTCTTCTACTTCAGCCAAGTAAATACCCATAGCAGTGGCATATTGTCACCTTCTTTGTGAACCACTGCTGGGAGAGGCCATTTCGCAGCAGATTACAAAGATATTTTCTGATTCTGACTCATTTCTACCTTGAGGTGCATCTCAGGTAAGCAAAGGAACGGCTCTGTAACACTCCTTGTACTCTTTTAGTTTTGTCTTGCGCAAGGGTTTTCCCACTGTCTTACAAGAGCAGTTACCTTTTCTGACTCCAGCTTATTTTATCTCAGTTTTCCTCCCAACATTTCCCTCCCTGACTTCCTTCCTGGCTGGTTTTTGTCCTCCCACGGTTTACCCCATGTTTAGAGCACAGACACTGGAGGTACTGTATCAGTAGATTCAACTATCCCAGCTCCATCTCCATAACTCCAATCTTCCATGGTGGATTTTCACCACTTGCCTTCCTCCCTTAGCCTGGTCAGCCACCGGTTTCTCCAGGTAAACATCTTTACAGTAAAAGACCTTTTGCTGCATATTTCATGCTGCATAGCAAAGTAGGGATTGAAAACTGAAAGACGAACATCTTTCCACTTCCCTTCTGCTTGGCTGCCCTTATTCAATCTGCTGGGAGCAGGTTCTCCTCAGCATCATTGATAGACCTTGCCCAAGGAAAGCTGAGTCTTTAACCAATTCAGATGCAAAGCCTGGCATGTGTTAATGGCAGCTTCTAATAATTTGGTAAAGTTTTCTCATTATTTTCATTAAAAATGCCCATAAACATGTAACTGAAATTTTGTTCCATTCACTACCAAATTTCAAAAGCCTGCTAGATTACTACAACTATGGAAGTATTACAGCTTCTGAAAGAAAAGGTTTTGAAAATATTTTAGCTTAAGTAAAATTAATTTTTGCCCTCACTTCATGGTTAAAATGACTCAGTTGCTCTAGCTAATATTTCCCAAGATACTTCAAAATTATTTTATAAATTAGCCAATGTTTAGAACAATTATAAGCAACTGAAGACCTGATATGTAGTGGGAAATCTTAATTAATAATTACGGGCCTGTTAAAAAACTAGAGAGACATATCTATCTATCCACATATTTACATATATATACCACCTCTGTCATTTTTTGGGTGTTTCCAACTGAGGTTCAGTCAGAACTTTTGTTTTAAATACCTCTATCTAAAAAAGCACCTTATCACAAAGAAAAGATGTTGAAGCTCTCAAGGGTAAGGTTCAACAGGAGAGAAAAGTGTACAAGATTGGGCAGTATTTAATTTTTTATATTTTTTTTTCTGTAAACATTTTTGTGATAGCTGTTTTACATATATGGAATATTTTAGTATGAGGACTAGATAATATTATTTTTACTAAAGCATATATTTGTGCAATATTGCAAAATTGCACACACTTTGATGATCAGGTTGAGAACTTAATCATCATTATTCTGTTTGTTCCATGCCTGGGTGAACTCCATCCTTATTACTGATTTTCAGTTCTATTCAAAACAAGTGACACATTATCTTTTTATTAGATTATTAAACAGACTTTGGTGAAAAGACTGAAATTCACATGAAAGAATATTCTTGTGTGAAACGATATTAATTATGTTGTTACAGTACATTGCATTTTGATATTGCAAACACTTAAGACACACCTGGAAGCTATCCAACAACTTGTGAGCAAATATTCACAGATCACACATATCTGAGAGCAAAGACTTTAAGAAGCAAATTTTCAAGAAAGGGGAGTCAAACTTTTTAAGGCAGAAAAGCTTATTCTGAGGACAACTATATCAGGTAAGTGTTAAATATTCAATCACAGTACAGGTAGAGTCAGAAATTTTTTGTAACAAAACTGAAAAGAACTCTTTTAGCAGGATGAATGAAATTCCTTTCCTGTTCCACAAAATTTACAAATTTTCAAGATACAATGCTGTGTTTGGGGGAAACCAGGCTCTCTCAAAAACTACTAAGAGGAACGTGCAGCATTGTAAAGGCAGAAGCATGACTGGAGCATTCACCCGTGATCTAGGAAGTTCCTCCTCTTTTTTTTATATTGGATTTGGGACCTGAACAGGACCTGTTATGGGACTCATGTCCCATATCTCAGCGGACACGTACTCATGTCCTAACATGAGTACGTACACTCCTCGCAGGATTCACCTTAGAATCTTAGATTCATAGAATGGTTTGGCTTGGGAGGGTCCTTAAAAAACATCTAGCTCCAACCTTGTTGCATGGGCACGGAACCTTCCATTACACCTTTTGGCTAGCTCCAGGTGTCTCTACACAGGGAATGAATCAGTGGTAGCAGCACAGTCTTGGACATAATACACCTCACACTAGAGGAAAGCCCAAGGTCAGTCAGGAACTAGGACTCCAAAGTGACCACTTTTTCCTCTTTAGTCTAAGTCACCTGTACAATAGATGGTGACATTTAGTTACAACTTCCCAGCTAAGCTTGTTTTTCTTTCTGGCCAACAAATATTTAATTATTTACACAACTGGACAAACTTCAGTACAAAACAACTCACATAGGATTATAGATATGTATGCTATGAGCCTAGTTATCCAGTTTTTTAAAAACACCTCTCCTTTTGCATTCTTCTTCATTTTTTTTTTTTTTTAACCAACCTCAGAATTAGTTTAAACTGATACAAAAATTAATAACATACGTACTTCAGTGAAGTTTTTTCAGGCCTCATATCAGTAGTTGTCACTTCTAGTAACCTTATCAAAGATACTGCATAATATCAATAATATCCATATAATTTCAATTATTTGAAAACTGACACTTCTATTCAACTGGAAAATCATGTCTTCAGATTTTATATGGATGCCTACTTCTCCCCATTGAGGCAAACAGTAAAACATAAAAACTGAGTGTAAGCAGGATAAACCGAAATCAACACTTTATGAACTTTATTTAGTGGTGAATTTAAAATGATTTCTGGTGCCAGGATTCTGGATTATGGGAATTGTAATTTTCTCACAGCAGAGAGAAGGCTATTTTTATCTTACACATATGAATGGAGAGTAGTATACTTTACAGGCAATTTGTAGATAGCATCCTTACAGGTACTTACCTAAGCTTGATCTTGTGTTAGATCGCTCTATTATTGCATGCTTACTGGGATTGTTTAACACTGAGCGTTTGGCAAGCGAGATGTCTGCTGTGACTCGTGTAATTGATATACTGCAAAAAGAAATACAGTAAAACAGTACAGAATGTTATTTACCTTTCCAGGATGCGAGGGGAATTCTTGTTTTATACTAGAAGATGGCTAAGACTACAGGAATATTAGCTCTTTGCAGCAGCACAGTATGCTTCCCACAATGTGAACAGAGAAAAAATTTTATCTAAATAATACTGCTCCAAGAACAGCATCCTTCTGGACAGTCCCAAAATGCAGGATGACCACTGCCTGCAAACTACATGTGCCTAGGGAGAGGGGAAGCAGGAGAAGGTTAGAGATGTGCTAGAGAAGATGGGACTTCCCTGGGGTCTCCGGATCTGATGAGGGTCTGACTTTGCACTTGTATGCCCACCAGTATGAAAAGGCTGGTTTCTCCTTTCCCCAATTTCTTGAATGGTACTGAATGCCAACCTGGCTTATTTTACCCATACGTACAAGACATACAGGAATATGCAGAATTAAATGTTAAAGGTAAGGCTTAGCAGGGAAACTAATACAGCAATATAATTTTTTTATTGTTCAGTTCACTAGGGTGTGTTTTTTACCAGAGTGCAAAAGTTACCTATACTTTTCCAGAAAGATCCAGCAATATGCTGGCCACCTAAAAACGAGGAACTGTAACATGGAGAAGCATGTACTTGAAAACTGGCAGGCTCAGTTTTGTGTTTATGAGAAAAGATGGGGCAAGAAAGAAGAGGTTACTTTCAGTTGTTTGCACTGACCTGCTACATAACCTTCTGCATATTCTTCTTCCTAGGAAAACAGTTACTTTGGTTTGTTTTGCTTTACAGGGTCAAAATGCACCCTTAAGTTCCCTTTCAAACTCTCTGGTCTAATGAGGTGTAGAGGTCACATTTTTCCAGTGTTGAGAGTTAAATCAGACTGATGATATTCCCCTGTTCTTCCTTGTAGGATTTTACTTGCAATTTAAAAGGAGGAAATGGATTTGCTAAGAAGAGGGAAGCTCCTCTCTAGCAAGCACTGTCAGATGCTGTTTGTTCATCTGAAATGTAATCCAACAGGTCATTTCCCAATGAGCTCAACATGTGTATATCCTTATCTAAAATCCTCAGAAATGTAACAAAGCCAGAAGTAAATATGGAAAAATAGAATTATTTGCAGAATACTGATCAGTAATATAATGTTGGAAATTTAGATATGATTAAACTTAAGCTAAAAACATAATCAAAGATTGTGATTTCTGGCACAGCTACTCACATATCATGACATTTTTCTTAAAATTAAATCCAACATGTATATTGGGCTACTCATCAGTTATCTTTATTTGCTAATGGATGGATGCTACAAACTTTTATATATTTTTGGTTTTTTGTTTTGATTTGGATTTTTTTTCCTGCCAGTCTTCCTTCCTATATGCAATATAATTTTTTTTGCCTTTTTTAAAGGCAACTGTTATACAGAACAAAGCTAGATTTATCAGTCTATCTATGAAAAATGTTATTTTTCATTTTAGGATCTTTGAACATTTTTCTAAGGTCATTTTAATGTCTTTTGAGATACGTCACATCAGGAAGACTGAGTTTGCTCTCAAAACAAAGGATATGTTCATATTATGCAACAATTGCAATGAGAGTGGGGACAGCAGTGTGGCAGCTGAAAGCAGTAGCATGAATCTAAGAATCTTCTGTACAGATTTGTTCAGGACCTTGAGTACCAATTCAGATTGCTACTAAAGTTTGAGATGCTTCAAATCTGCTACTATAGACATCAATTGTATTCAGAGTATTTGTCATTTCAGCCTGCCACAATTAGATCTACAACTGAAAATCAGACGTACCAAAAAATACTTAAAGACAAAATGATGCAATAATTTTTTTCTGTTTGCAACAACCACTGTTTTGTTGACTTCCAGTTCTGAAGGTTTGACAACCCTGAATAATATAAAGAGGGACTTCTAAGTGGTTATGTATTCACATCATTATTCTGACTGAGAAAATCCAACAGCTTAAAACACAATGCCTGGTATTTTAAAGAGCTGAAGCTATTGACCAAAAACAGGATTCCCCTTGGAAGTTTTGACTGCACCAGGACAGACCAAATAGTGTTACTGATTTGTCCACTTCCAAACTAAATAAAACATTCCTTGAAGTCACAGGTATTATAAGACTTTCCTATTTTCTCAATTTTCCCACTGCAATGTCAGCCCATTAACACATATTGATCTGGAGCTTGATCCAGTCACAATATAATCCCATGTGGAGAATGCACCTGATGTCTCTGGTCCATTGGTCTGTGATGTTTGAGCTACAGATCACACCCTTGCTTTTAGAGACAGATTATCGTTTGACGTCTGTACTACAGTAATGTCCAAAGGCTCAAATACAAATCAGAGTGGACCTTGCCCAGTCTGCTGTAACAGTGCTCAGATCAGAACCCAGTGAGTGCAGCTCATCTGCTACCAAGGGTGACCAGATATCAGCAAGGCAGGGGACTGCCCCAACCCTGCACCCCAGTCCTTTTGAAACTTCCCACTATAGAGCCCAAAACTACCGTCAAACCAAGATCTGTCTTGAGTGATCAAATCTGAATTTGACAATCCCATACATTAGATAGTCCGAATCTCATAACACTCTTTCCAAGTTGGATGCCATGTAAGTAATTAGAGCTGAGAAGGAACAGTGGCTCATCATTATGCTCAGAACCCCGGAAGCACTGACGAGATATCACTTGAAAAATACTTAAAATAACTTCTTAATTTGTAGATAAATATCTCAGAATTTGGAGTGCGAATGTCAGAGTCATCAAGGAGGAGACATCCTTTTTTCAGCTCTCAGTAAATAGACACCCCTGAACACTTCCCACTACAACACAACCTCTGCATGCTCTGCCAAGGAAACTTCCAATCCACACTATATTCCACTCATCAAGGAATTGGCTGTCATTCCTAATTTTCCACAGTGTCATTATTTCTTAAAATCCTGGTAGCACCTAAACAGAACCTGAACTGACGTATATTTGCATTGCAAAGTACTTACCGCCCTTCGAATCTATGTTTTAAAAAATCAAATAATGCTTTTTGCATCATATCTGTTACCTAGAAGCAAACAAACAACAAATCAGTAACCACAAAGGAAATCTATAATACTTGATGCTAATAATATTATATAATAAAGCTGACAGTAAATCTTATATCTGAACAACAGAATTGGAATGCAATTTATTCTTAATCTCAATTCTGACACAAAGTAAAATACAAATAAGCAGCTATTTAGCAGAAGTAAAAACTGCTGGGATATTTGTCTATGATATAAATTATCAGATACAAATGAAGCACAGTATTTTGGCAAATAAACATTCACAACAATCAATTACCTCATATCCCTTCAGAGAAGGCCCCACTAAAACTACTGGTCGCATAGAAGGCACTACATCATAGGGAGGGATGTGCTCTGTCTGCAAAATAGATGAAGTTTTCAGTGTCACAACACCTAGAAAAAGTGTTTATACACTGTTTACAATATTAGGAACTATGAATTTCCAGTGATGTCATCAACACAGGAATCTCTGATTTATTAACTTTTCCCTAAAACACAAGGTAAGGAATAAGAGGTTCAGGGGTTTGTTTTGAAAAAGCTTTTTTTGACTTCAGGTTTTTCTACTGTTTTCACATTTACTCTGGATAGTTACAGAACTCTTACTCTGGGGCATTCATATGCCCCACTGCATAATTCCTAACTGGAAAATTGAAAAGGTTTTTTCCAACAGCTAATGATTTGAAATGTTTGACTCTGGAGCTGTGACATCTGTTTCTGACAAAAATATTATATAGGAAAATTATGAAAGAGAAAAATAAAACAAAAAGGGATGAGAAAAGTATAATATGTCTCTTTTTTTTAATGTTCAGATCTGCCCACTGCTTGACAAAACATTGTGACATCACTGCAAATTCCCATGGCAGCACTCATAGTCTGACATCCACATTTGCATCCACAATTCAATTGCAAATGAAATCAAAATAATGACTGATCAAGTTAGTATTTCTAGAAAATTATCATAAACAGAGCTTGGGATAGCAATTCTTCCACTTGGGGAAGTTCCGGTCACCATCCAAGAATGGATTCTGTTAGTACAATATTTATTAAAGCACTTACTGATGTATCATGCACAATTTCTAAAAAGTATTTTAAAATACAAAGATAAAAAGATTGACTCCTTCCAAAGACTGCAAAATTTTTATACTGTTATCACAATACAATATGAACAAATTATACTGTTGGTTTGGGATTTTTTCTTCTTTAAAGAATGGCTATTCAATATATATCACCAAGAATGGGTGTTATCAGAAAGAGTTTTTTGTTAATAAGGGAGATTTTGGTTTATCTTTGGGAAAACATGATTGAAATCCAAATCCAGAAGCATGTGGGTGATATGGAAAAAGGAATGCTGGATCTATTTTTCTAATGATTACATAGTACAAATACATCAGTCAAAATCACAGAATACAGACATTGTTCATTGTTCCAGTACTTAATGTATCCCAAGGTGTTTCACAATAACATTAAAATAAATATATACATTCCAAAACACAAACACACAAAGACAGACATTAATACAGTGACAACACACAGTGCTACACAAGCAGCAGTCTAAAGCAGTCTAAAACATAGAAAAAATTTTTGTGAAGGTTCTTCAATGTAATTTATTTTATTTTTTGTAACCTGTAGTTTCACCAGATAATTAGTAACATAAGAATGAATACCAGTGCCCAAGGCATCATAAGCATGTGAAATGACTTTATTTTACACAGTACAGAAACTGACTCAACACATTTCAAAGCAAAACCCTGCAATTAGGCTGTGCCAGTATCAAAATGCAGTCCTCCACCGTTCTTGCTAATATTATTAATAATCTGGTAAGTGTATTAGAAACAAACAAAAATTCATTACAGATGTGCAGGTACTTATAGCATCAGTGTCCTGATGCAACAGACCTTTGTCTTAGTGTGGCTGACTGAACTGAAGGCATTCATGCTAAAAGTTAACCAGCTACTTGACAATTAAGGCAACCACAGGAAATTACTGTATTTGATGGAATATGGGGTATTCTTAAAATCCGTTCTGTTCAGATGGGCATTTTTTTCCTCTAGCCTTTACAGCTTGAAATAATGAAGCTGTCAGCAGAAAACCAAGTAAAACTTATCTAATGGAAGCATTAAAGTTCTTTAATTTAGTGTTAGAGAATCTAACATTTTCTAAGATACTGGCACTGAGCTATACAGTTTTAATTGCAGATTCAAGTTCAAATATGAACTCAGACTAAAAACGAGCAGTTTTGACAATATGGTTTTTGCTCAGTGGTTTGACTATGTAGATTAGTTTGGGATGCCCATCCAGTACTTACTGTAAGTGTCAGTATTACAAATCCCACTATAACTAGTAATGACTCTGATATGGAAGAAAAGAGGCACCACAGAGTGGAAGAAAGAGTTGGGACTAACCATCATCCATGTCTAAGGTGGTTCATGTAGAAGCTACACCTTTGAAAGATGCTTATGCAGACAGCATCCAATACATGTCAACACGTATTATTCTTCCTTATCACTTTTATCTAGTTATAAATGTGATTAAGTAAAAACTACTCAGAAGCAAGAAACTGTGTGATTTTTACACTGGGCTTAAGAGACCCTACTGAAGCCAACAGTTGCGGCTTTGGAAATAAGAAGGATTCAATATTATTTGAGTTCAAGAAGAAAAGAGAGACAGAAACAAACTTTTATTTACTAAACATGAAAGCATCCACAGCAGGGACAACAATGGCACTTGGCACTGGTGATAAGCACGGTAACAGTCTGTTATTACCTGTAGATTTAAGTGAATGGTTAAAAACAAACAAATGAGAGCTATGAAGTCTAAAGATTCTAAAACAAAATAAGTGGAAACGGTGGTATTTCACCACACAGTTTGGCTGCTACCTAATGTCTTACCAATTTATTCCAGCAAAGACCTTAGAAATGTATTTCAGCCTGTTGTAACATGATGCCAATTGCATAGCTCTTTAGTTATCTGGGTTACCTATGGAGATACATTGACTCTTCTGGCAACCACCAGTGCCATTTCCAATGAAGTACTAAAAAGGTCTGACTGATGGGTGGCAAGAACATTTGGCCGATAATTTATTACATGACAACAGGAAAAACTTGAAGTAAACTGTCAAAACAAAACTGTCAAAACTGTGGCTCTCCACTGGTCTCGTGAACCTGCAGATTTGCACTTAGTGAATTGGAAGTTTAAATACGGACTAAATTTAAAATATAACAATCTTGACTATTTGTTTTCTTAGTACAAACTGAGTATCGCATGGATTCCAATAATGATTTCAATAGACTGAGGAAAAAAAAAATTGAAAAATATATATAAAGAATAAGCAGGCACTAGAGAAGTGCATTATATGGATTTTTTTAGAAATAACTTGCTCAAACTTTCAAAAGGCCTTTAAAAATGTGTCTTACTATTCCATCAAAAAGGATAAGTACTGTAGCAAAGTTTCACAGATGCAGTGAACTTTTGCCTGTTTTCTTGTACTGAATCCATTAATAGCTCAATACATCTCTTCCTCCTTAATTCTAGAATAGCTGAATTGTCAATCTGGAGTAACAATGCTAATGATGCCAGTGGCAGGATAAACATAGGCAATGTCAATATAAACTTACCGATTTCTGCTTCTGCTTAGCTACAGCAGCATGGAAAAGAAACAAAGAACAACAAAGCATGCGTGTTATTGGCTTGTCAAAGGACGCAGACAGTTAACAGGACTAGAAATGTGACGCAGTGCAGGTGAGCAGGTGGACAGATGGGAGCTTGGAAGTCGATGTTACCTTCTTAAAGAAGGGCATTCTTTTCTCTTTGGAGTGGGGTGATGTTACACTGTTTGCACTGGGTTTGGGGGAGCGATGGTTTGCTGGAATATCATTTTCTTCTGCATCTAAGCCAGTGGCATCTATGTCTATAGCTACATACAGACAAACAATTCAGAATTATCAGATGACAGGGAAAGCAAAGATAGGTTAAAAAAGGAAATTACAGGTAAAGAGAAATAAAACTGTTCAGAATAATAAATAAATAAAAATTTTAAATCAACCATGAGAACAAAACACAATAAAACAAAGGGAAAAATTTAAAGGTGCAGTACATTAGGATTAGAAGACAGAAGGTGATTATAACAGCTACTGTAACATTTACAAAATAGACCAGTGGCCAAGTTCATTCTTGTTACACTAGTGTAAATCCAAAGTAGTTCACTGGAATAGATAAGACTTTCACCAATGTAAACAACAGAACTTGGTCAATAACATTTGGATTATTTTATAGCAATGAACACTAATTCAAAATGGGCATCATCAACTGAAATTTGGAATGTCACTAGGATGTCTATAGGAAATGAAGAAACAGAAGAAAATTCACTTTTGAACACAAAATCAGCCTGATATTGGTAAAACAGTATCTGCATTTATTGCAGGGTGGACTACAATTGGCATTTTTAACCCCTTTAACTAAAAACGCATAGTACTCGTAAGATACATTTATTAGGAATAAACCCAGATCTACTAATAGTGAAAACTAAAAAGAGTGGGTAGCAGAAGAGAGGAAATTTATCCCAGCTTGACTCCGACATGGATCCTGTTGTAAAGAGTGAGGATGTAGGCAGGGCAAAATGGAAGTGAATAGAATAAATCGCTGCTGTTCAACCTCTACTCCAAAAGAATGTATGGCCAACAATACTTATACCACAGCTCTAAATTATTTACCCTCTTTAGCAAGCAAGTAATAACAGTTTCACCAAAAATCATCACAGACTCAGTAAAAAATACATTTTCAAAATGCAAAGCTATGTTATCTTGAATGCTGAATTCAACAGATACCTGCCAACTACATGTAAAACAAAACAAAACCAAACCAAAGGTTTCTTGTTTACTATGGTCAATCCTGATCTTAAGTACTGATTTAAAGTTGTCTTCAGAAAGCCAGTCAATGCACAAAAGTGAACTACAAGCAAACCACACTCGTGTTTGAAGATCTTACCCACCTTTTCACGCGCTCTGGTAACACAGGCTTATCTTGCTGTGCCATTATGTCGAACTGAATCTAACACTAAATAGATCTGTAAGCAGGATCGTTTGCACTGACTTTATCCAAACCCTTAATTATCATTGCAAACTGTTATGAAACCATCTTAGTGACCTGCTTTCATCTGCTTGATGAGTGGGGCATCAACTAATACAGTGGCATGTGCTATTAAATTATGTAACAAATAAATATTTCTGTCAAGCCTACGTGCAGCTACTGATTTAAGAGATACTTGGGGCAGTGATTTCTTTTGTTTGCATAAAGTATATTTTCCCATTTGAATTATCCACAGATCCCTGAGTCACTGTGCCTTTGAGTCTGCCTTTCCCAAGAAAACCGGTGAGTAGATCCACATCTTGTTTCTATAATCCTGCTCCTAAGAACAGCCACAGAAATCACGTAACATTTTCTTCTAGAAACACTGTTCCTTCATCCTCTTCATAAGTATAAAAAGAACATATTATCTTTTCTTGAATATGGGCCAGCACAGATGCTGTAAATCACTCATAATAAGGCATATTAAAATTCCTTCAGTTCTATGTTCAACTAAAATTGTCAGTAAAGAAAAATCAGGGTTGTTAGGCTTTTCCTGTAAAAAAAAAAAATGCAGAATTTGATCAGCTAGATATCAATACCTCCTTTTTTTCAATCAGTCTTCACACTTTTGTGACAGCTCTTTTACTGTTAGTTATCTTTAGTTCACTGCAATTTTTCCAAAGTAATTTTCACCATTACCCTTACCCAGTTTGGTGGCCCACAAGGACTGTATGTGTTGATTACTATATCAATGCAATATTGATTATGTAAATGGATATGAGCCTCCCTTTTATTTGTTTTTTCACTAGATCTTCACTTCATCTTGTTTTTGGATTTGATTTGATTTGTTTTTATTGTGGCACTATTTTATACTGAAAAAACCCCCATCCTTGACTCAATGTAAAAAAATGAAGTTAACTTATTCAGTTAATATTCTTCAACTCATTAAATAAATTATGTATTTGTAATCAATTATACTTTCAAAAAGAGGACATCTCAGAATAATAATCGAATTGTACTTCAAAGTCATTTCAGTTCTTGTATTAGTCACAAAATATGCCTCTTTCACCTTTCTTACCATGTCTTAAGATAAGCAAAAAAAATTGTAGACTCAAAATCTGACAATCACAGAGTCAGCTAATGCACTATTCAAACATATTTTCTAAATCTTCAGTGTAACTGAATAAAATTGACCAGATTTCCTTCTTTCCCCAGAAGACCATGTTTCTGAAAACTACTGTCTGAAGAAACAGTCCAATTCAATGAAAATCACAGGATAAGCTAGCAATCAGTCAGCTGGTGAGTTAGGTATGCTCTCTGTTCCCTTACCTCTAAATTCTGTGCAACATTCTGGAAATATATGTACTGATCTTCAAGTGGGTTTTGAATAGAAAATAACATTATAGCATTTCAGATGTTCTACCTATAAAATTACAACATAGGCCCACAGACAATTTTACTGCAAAAATGCAGTTGTTGACAAAGCTGGCCTTAACAGTAAACATGACAATTTAAAGCTATTGTAAAATAGAAGATTTAGCTATGTTCTACCCACTTGTGATGGACACATATTAGTAAACTAAAAAAAAATTTAAAAAAAAAAAAGGGAGAACTTAAGTGAAACTGGAGTTCTGATAAACAAACTGCAATTGTAATAAAGTTGGTTGTTACAAAGAGATTCATAGTTTCACAAGAAAGATGGATATATTTTTCAATTAATTTAATCAAATGAAGCTACTATCATAATAGGACTGAATTCCTCTGTCTCTCTTTTAATGCCCATGTGAATACTTTAAAAATTTCAGCCTCATTTTAAAATACCTGCTCGGTAGACAAGGCACACACAAATGAATGTGACTGGAAAATACATCTTTGCCCCAGTAGACAAGGCACTAGCAATAATCATTAATATTTTCTGCTTTCAGGTATTCAAAATATACATGAGAAGATAAAACATCCAGCAAAGTACCAGACGAATTCAAGAGAATTTTTTTTCTTTTGTGATCTTCTGCTATGCTTTTTTCAAGGTGCTAATGCCAGCTTTTTTCACCAATGTATTTTCTTCATACCTCTAGAATCCAACCCAACTAGAGTTAAATTTATCTGTTGGTGCTCTAAGTACAAAACACTATTTCCAAAAAATTTGTCAAAGGCAGCACAAAAATACCCAGTATCCTAGTATTATGTGAAGCATGTCCTCAGAATTGTGAAACTAAAAGTTCCTGATGTTTTAAAATAATGCCTTTCCCGATGCTACTGCAGAAACCTCTCAGGAACTTTTATTTTTATTGCTGCTTTTTCTCCTGTACCAGAAGGTATTTAGTGTTCAGTAGGAGCACTCAGACCAAACCAAACCTTTAACTATTCTGCTGTAATGTAGTCTCACCAATTTATTATGTCTTTGCTATAAAACTCCAAGGTAAAAGCAAAGACGGAATTTTGTGCCTATCATTGTCTGAACTTGCTGACATTGACTCCATTACTTCAAGCCTACACAAACCGGCCTTGTATGATAATGCAACATCAAGGTTTTACCTATGAAGTACAGGGAATAAGAAAAACAGGGTTAAATATATATCAATTTTAACAGATTAGGTTGATGAGTCTGTAAACCAGAGAGTTCACAAACTACTCACCAGATGATGGAGGCGTCGATTTTCTGGAACTAGGAACGATGTCACCCAAACTGGATGAAGAGTTTCCTCCTGATTTACTGGAGTAAAGTAATAAATTAGTTTGAAGTTCTGTAGCTTTCTCAGGATTTATTCTAGTTTATTTATTACCTGCCTTCTAAATGAGGTGCTAGCTGTGAGACAAAGAGTATTTCTGCCAGTGGTATAAAATATACATCTCACACAAAATATGTGTACATTTTGAGGTTTGAGGAGCTGCAAACATCAATCATGCTCTTTGCTGTGCAATTCATTCTGCTGCTCTCAGTACTTCATGGCCTTAATGTAATCCAGTTATTAATATGGCTAGTGGTATATAATTATTAATATTACTACCCATTACTAAGCCACTAAGCATATCTGTTGCATTTAACAGAAGAATTGATAAAACCCTTATGAAGATGAGAATGTGTTTGTCTATATTTTTTCCAATTTACTTGAAATGCAAATTCTTTTTGTTATCTCAATACAAGATAGCACTTAGGGGGAAAAAAAGTCTCTCAAACAAAGCAGTCTAGCATTTTTTCAAGTTCTGCTTTGTGAAAATCTATCCAAGTTGTGAAAAATCTAACAATATTTTTAGTCATTTTATTTCAGTTACCATAATGAGAAAAGCCCTGAAAAGAATGTAAGAAAGCCTATTTCACTCTTCAAATAATTCATGTAATAGTACTAGTTCCCACTTTCTCCATCTTAAAATATTAAGCACTAAGTTAATGCATTTGTGGTGTAGGACAATGTTATCCTCAGTGAGAAGTTCTGGAGAATGGAAGCCTTTACAATTTGGAAAGGGATAAAATCAGTGGGACAGATCTGAGTGTATCAGATGTGTCCCAAGAGGAATAAGAACTGTCCTTCTGTTGAGGACACTCATGGGAAAGGCATTTCACAGCTGGCAAAAGCAGCTGAGCACTGCAGAATCACAGTGTCCTCGTCCACACACACGCTCTTCAAACACTGGTGCCTTTCCTATTGAGGGAGGAAAGCATTTTTGGCTTCCCAAATGATTCCTAGCTGAATGCCAGGTCCATCCCTCTCAGATACACTGGAAATACTTGTTTCCCATATATATACCCAAGGGTTAACAAGTGTTTTTTTCTTCCACATGTGTTACTGAAAAACTGCTTTAATTAAGAATTCTACAGTAAAGATGACATTAGTATCTTGCAGTATTGTTCAATACATCAATACTGACTCTTTTTTCTTATGCAATGATGGCTGCAGTCAGAGATAACAAATGACTTGACATGAAAGTTCCATTATGTATTATTTTTAAAAGCAGTATTTGTAGGCAATGAGTTTGACAAGACCATTTTTTCCCCCCTAAGAACTAACTAAGGAGGCACTGGCTTTGGCTCACAAATAAATTCATCTTAAATTTTCTGTAATTTCTAAAATGAGCTTTAAATGTGTTTAGAAATAGCAAAATCATGAAAACAAGTAACAAATGCTACAGAATTTAGATAAATCAATTTTTAAGTCAGAAGTCGTGCATGCACATAGTAAATGTACTAACTGCAACTCATATTAGGAAATATTTTATGAAAAAAAATGGATCAATTTCCATTGTAGGCCACCACAGATCACCAATCTAAATATCCACTTTTTCTCTCAAATAGCAATTACATTAATTAGCTTATTGATCAATAATAGAATATATAAAATAATGTTACATATTCTGTAATAATATATAACATTATATATTAATTCCTTCATTGATATAAAGTATTTGTAGGTACCATTTACAATAATTAAGCACACATGAGTAATACACAGCATTAATTTCTAAGTTGTATCACAGACAATGCCACTATTTTTAATGATTTCTTGTTATTACCTGGAGTAGAATTTTCCTTGTTTTGCCTTTTGTTCATGCTGCAGCCTCATGTTTTCTAGTTTGACTGGGCTTGGTATGAATCCTATTTCACAGCCTTCTTTTACCAATCGTCCTATCCACCAGTCATTATTAAATTTCTAAAGATTACAAAAAAAAAAAAAAAGAAAAAAGAAAAAAGAAAAACGTAACATACTAAGAAATTACTGGATCTGGGATCACTTTGTTATTACTTTTAATTTGCAGCTATGCCATTTTTCATAATCCTTCCCTGCAGTTAATCACTGCGCTATGTTATTATGGCAATAAAGAATTGTAGTAACATTCAGAAATACATTAAAATAATTATTCCTTTTAAATTATTAAAATACACAGTGCTTAAGCAGAAACATTCCTTCATTGACTTCATGTTTCTTCCTGGCTTTTATTTCCACTCATTTCACCATCTTTATTTTTATTTGCTTCCCAGTCTTTTCCCCCCATCCATGAGAGCTGCTTTTGTTCTCCTTTGATGGTTCTCCTTGGAGGACATCAGAGACTTCTTCTGATCTACTCTTACCTACTGCTACAATTTTTATGGCTTTGTAATAATCTATTTTTTTATTCCATTATATTCAGTTCCCTGTTTAAATTAAAAAATGCTACTTCTCAAACTCCCCCACTTCTCCAAAGTCACTAAAATCTTCAGAAATACGACCAAATTCTGCTGCTCATATATGTTCTACTGCATGTGATCTGCATTTTAAACTATGACAGATCCACAAGGAAGGGATATCTTTGGAAAACTAAAAAAGCCTTACAATTATACAAATCCACAAGATAGTCCAATTAGCTGAATTCCAGCTTTATGAAATATGAGATAATGACTGCTCTAATTCAATACATTTATTCATACACACACATGGGAGCTGGGGAGGAGGTTGGTTGTTTTGCAGAGGTCTGTAGAGCAGAACTATTTGCTTTTTCCAGTATTATTTATTCATAATTTTTGGATGAGAATAGGTCACTTACATATGGCTCCATATGCAATACTCTCAGCCTTCCATGGGAGTAACTACCACCAAATATGAATTTTGGATAATTTAGATTATTTCTGAAACTGTAAGAGAACACCTGAATGTGAAGAAAAGTTGCCTTCTTGAATCTGATGCTATTTATGTAGGTATTATAGTGCATATGGGGTGCTCCCGTGGTGTAATGGTTAGCACTCTGAATCCCAAGGGCCCGAGTTCGAGTCTCAGTAGGGACCGTCCCCATGGCAGTTAAATTCCTCCCTGCCATCTGATCCTGTCAGATCTCGGATGCTCAGCAGGGTCAGCCCCAGTTAGTACTGGGTGCTGTAGACA
>JAWWEU010000081.1:19236515-19265257 GCA_035583155.1 Acropternis orthonyx
CAGTTCTGCGCATGCTGTGCCTCACCTAAAAAATCCACTGCGCAGGCTGGAAGGGCACACCCACATGGGGAGAGCCCGTCCCCAGATCTTCGTTCATGAAGTCTGGCCATTTTTATAGTGCATATTTAGTTATTTAATAAGTAGCTTTAACAAGTGTACAGTTAGGAATACAACATGTAAAATGTGTAGGCTCCCATAAAAAGGAATTAATTTCAGCATGGAAACATCGTTGGTGGATCACTGATACACAACCTAAACTGCAGTATTATCTTTCATTTTGGAAACTACAGAAATCTTGTGATGCTTGAAATCACCTGTAAGATACTTAGCTAACAAAAAATAGAGATTAAAATAAAAGCACTTTTAAACTCATAAAATATAAGGAGATCTATAATATTCATCCAATGGGATGCCTTTATGAGTAACACCAGCATTTAATAGGGAGCTAATCTGGAAGAGCAGTTTCTCAAAGCTGTGTTAGACTGAAACATATTACTAAAATTACAACCTTTCATTGCAAAATGCTAACTAAATCATTAACTTGGTAAAAGGAGGAGATAGATAATTAAAACCCACCATTAAATTACAATCTGAACAGCTGCTATTTTTGATGCTGTCCTACTGTATAACAGATTACTATGCAACAACGTTAATTTTAACAGCAGTTATAGAAATGCTAAATACATAGGAGTTTTTTCTTCATACAAAAATAAGAGCATGTGGAATTCACTTCTGCAAAACCTCAAAGCTAAATGCTGTGTCAGTATATGAAAAGGAATGCAAGATACTTGTATAAGTAGATAATAACAGACATAATACTTTCTAATTTTAAAAAGCAATAGTGGAAATCTTCATAGTGAGATGTCCAGCTCTCAAAGTGCTGGCTGGTGTGAGTAATTCATCTACACTTGGCGTGCCAAGAGAAAGACAAGATATGAATTAAATGCAAAGCAAAATTATGATCATGAATTAAAGCCTCAAAAGACTCAGAAGTGAGTATGATGCAGCACATGTTTCTTCATGTAGGAAGAAATCCTTCATCTCTATGTGTACTGAGTTTTAATAAATGTGACCCAATAATGAAAATACATTTTCCTCATACTCAATCACTGCAGTACTTTTCACTATTGTCCATGTACATTTTGTGCTGAGGTTTTTCCTGTTTGAAAAAACCTCCCAGCAGCACAAATTGGTGAACAGTCCTTGCAGACAAGAAGAGGACAGCATTGGTCCAGTATGGCATCATTATGCAGGCAAAATTTATTGGACATCAACTTAGGTTTCTTTATTTTTAGCGACAAGCTAGGTATAAAGTATAAAAGCAACACTTCATCTTATTGTCAAATATGGTTTTTTACTTTTAATCTGCAAATAATTAAAATTTGGACATTTCAGTTCTCCCAGCAAGGAGCACCAAAACTACGAAAGGAGCAATATCTGCTGGGATACAGAGCCCTGAAGAGAGAGCAGAGCATAGCCCTGGACAATGGAGGAGAAGGATAGAGACGTGTAGGGAAGGGGCTGCTGCTCGGAGCACCCTCCTGTGCAGGTTCAACCCACCCAGACACAACAGCTGCTGCCAAACACAGGACCAGAGAGTCCAAGTCCAACTCTTTGTGGATCCCTTTGCACCCTTTCATTGCAGTGGTGCACATGGGCCTGGTCACTGGGTCCCTTCCCCAACCCATCTCTGGCCTAGCACTGCTAGGCAGCCAACTTTCCTTGACAGATGAGAGAGTAAACCCGGCAATTCTAAAGGCAATTAACCCACTGTGCCTCTTCTATTACTCCTGAGGCTACAAGAACATTTTAATCTGTTTTTCCATCTCTCAGTACTACTTGTAGCCACAGATAATATAACAACTCAGCTGAACTAAGCTTCCTTTCAAGGTATTTCTGGAGATCCAGAAAAGTTCAGAGAACTTTTTCTTCCTGATTTTCTCCCACATATATGTACATCTGAGACTAAGTTGTGCTGTGAGAAAAAAAGCATAAACTTTTACAGAAAACTGCTAACACTGTGTTTCTGGTCCATATGGAAACAGGAAAAACACTTGATGTAAACTTTGAGATTACCACCTCATTTGAAGTGACTATACAAAATCATTTGATCTAACCTAACTGAGCCATATTTTCCAGTGCTTCAAGACTCACCAGAGTATGATGATGGTTTTCTTTTCCCAGGATTCTGTGACTGCTCCCCTCTGCTTTTGTCACAAGACAAAACAGAGCAATTCTTTCACCCTACCATCAAACAGAAAATGTATTTCCTTCACTATATACAGTCTGAATCAAAAGTAACCCCTTTTCATGTATTTAATATATATGGACAATTATGATCGTTAGTCATCAGCATGAAGGCACTAAAAGTCCATTTCTTGTTTTTCTGTAGTCTTTGTCCACCTGTATTTCTACCTCTGTAGTAGGAATGTTTCTTGCTTCTGCAAAGCACCTGCACTGGCAGAATCATTGTGCATCATCTATCATAACTATTGAGGGGTTTTGCAATAGTCTAATATGAGGCAAAGACAAAACTTCAAATGCATGGCTAGGTTGCTTTCAACCTTAAGCTAACTTTCTAGTTCTTTTCCTATAAATTTCCATTTCCAGATGGACCATTTTGAAAAAACTCCAGTGGAATACGAACAGAAGCTTGGAACCTTGGAAAATAAGGGAATCATTCAGAAGAGAGCCACAGGCTACAGAGGAGAGCATACATAGGAAAGTTACTCAGTTATTTGCTTGGGATTTTCTTGCAAGGAGCAGAGAAATAAAATTACTTTCAGTGTTTAAAAATCTAAAAACTGAACATTTTCGAAGCCAAACTACCATGAAAAGAAAATCAATTCAGCAAATGCAAAGCACCTTTTATGACAATTGCTATGATCTTGAAACATTCCACCAGTTCTTCAGTAGGCAACTATCAACAAAATATTGTCTGTGCCAGGCAAGTAACGTCAGTGAAAAGAAAAAAAAGAAGACTTGAGGATTTTTGGGTTAATTGACATGCAGCTGCACAAACAAAAAAGAAGCAACTCTTGGCTGCTGAATTGCAATGAACCCTCATAGTACTAGATTAGAAAAAAACCACAAATATTTTATCTTTGAATGGTCAGATGTAGACTTTTAAAGGTATAAATAAGTGATTTTTTACAAGACAAGAAAAGTACTGGCTTTCTGAACTTCATTAATTTGATTTTAAGAAATTTGTGTCATTGCTTCTACAAGGATAGCACTTAAAAGAGCATTCAATTTCTTACACACTGTTACTTTATTTAAATAAAGTTTGAAAAGTGCTTTGACAGTGAAGTGTTTCCAACATTGTGAAACAATAGCACTGTTACTCAAATATACCCTTAAAGAGAGAGTCACTTATTCCTCTGGTTTTACTTACTTCTTTAACATGAAGAAAATCTTTAGCCTCAAATGAGATGGCCATGCCTGGGACTGGAACATCGTCATCATGAGCAGCACTGTACCCAACATTTGTCCGAACTGCAAATGCAACAGGTTTTGACTGCAAAACAAAAGATAAAAAGCATGAAGATTTCCCTTGTGATCACAGACAGATATACAAATACATACACAGAAGATGATTTCTGTAAGTTATCCTTTAAAAACCATTAAAATTACAGAGAACTCTCATAGCAACCATGCAAAACCATAATGAAACATCATATTTACTAACGTTAGTACTGATATTTAACATCAGCAGCATGTCATAGAATACAGAGTTTTAGCAGGTGATACAGAATTCTGAATTAATTTGAGATAAGTCAAATCACTAATTAGAAATCACCATCCAGTTGGCACTCCATATAATACCCTCAGCTTGCAGGTCTGCTACAAGTTCTGCACTTGAGGCCACCATAAGGGGTAGGGTTCCAAGAGCTACAAAGCCTACAGCCCTAGGGACACTGGAGCTGGAAAAGGCATGCTAAAGGGAAGCACAGCACTGCATCAGCAATAGTCCCTCCACACATTCCTCATCTGGGGCACCAACGGTCCTGGGCTTCTCAGCCTCAATGCCATGCTGCTGTTAGGGTTAGGATTAGATTTAGGGTCCAAAAAGCCACAAAGACTACAGCCTCAAGGACACTGGGGCTGAAAAAGGCCTGCCAAGGGGGAGCACAGTACTGCACCGTATTTTCTCACCACACCTTTCTTATCAGGGCCCCCAAGTGCTGGTCACCTCAGCCTCATGCTAAGGCTGTCATTACTGAAGCTCTCTCAGCCTCAGCTCCCAAATAGTGTTCAGGGAAATTACAAATACGGAGAAGAGGTTCCAGCAGCTGTCAGTGACCCTTAAGAAAGTCATCTTGTTGCAAGCCATTCTTAGAGCGCAACAATGTGCCCCAAGATCATCATGTCATAACCAAATACCTGTCACAGAGAGATTTGTTCATTCCCATAACTTCTATAATTTACACTGCTAGCTGACACCAGTGAGTTTAGAGGACTTCCCCAAGTTTTGTTTTCAAGAAACAGTTGCCAGAAGTGTCAGTGACCTCCCTGGCCCCACACCTGCCTTCCAGTCTCTTGCACAGCTTCTCTTTCCAATAACCACCGGTGCTGACCACCTTTCTACACAGGTATGGTAGTAAAAGCTGCCATCCAGCTCAGCCCAGACTATAGCTACCAAGGGCTTCCTTTTCTCAAAGGTACAACCAGAATACAGGAGAACTTACTCTGCTTTATTCTGTGTTAAACAACACCTTGATCTTGCTCTCCCAACAGAGGATATCACACAGTATCCCTGGGATCCACCATTGTCCTACTTCAGGATAAATTTTTAGCCCACCCCAGAATCCTCCATACTGCTCTTATCTACTCTGAAGTCTCTATACACTAAAAGATGGTAAAATATTTTTTTAAAACATTAGACTAAGTCTCAGAGGTGCTCACAAGTGATTGAGGAAGGCATGACATAACTCTTCATCTTAAAATATATTAAAACTTCTACCAGACAACAATTTTAGCTTTATTAGTTGGTATCCATCATCACTTCAGCTTGGCTAAAAATATGGTATTTTGCTGAGCTGACAAGCAAAATATATATTTCATTTCCTATGTAAGGAATTGCTTTCCTTTTTTTCTCAACAAGGTTATGAAAATGCATGCCTCACTTCATGATAGCAAACACAAATACTTGAGACCAAGAATCATTCTGTATTTTTCTGCTTACGAAAAATCCCTGCCTGCTCTATCCATGACTACTCTGACAACTTGCATGGTGACAGAGGACAGAGACCTGTCACATCAAAATACATTGTAAAATAATGAGGGAGATATATAAAAAATTCCAAAGGCAGGATGATGCCACCTAGCCTGGAAAGGGCAAATGAAAATAAATGGAGAGAAGGGTCCCTATAGCTTATTTTAGCCCTAGTGTGCTGTAAAAGCCACAGGGTCCCAATAAAGCAGACTTTAAAACTCCTTAAATAGGCCTGTATTTGAGTGAACTACCACAATCAAACAATTTACATGTAAGTGCACATTCTAGGAAGGCTTTTTAATTTAGAAGGAGAAACAATAAGCTCTTTCATAACAGTGGGGTCAAGAGCGTCTCTGTGTTCAGAAGTGAAACTGGCAGTTTCAACAGAACTAAATTCTGCAAGGGGTCTGCAGAATTGGCTTCATGTTTATGTGGTATTCCGGAACTAAATACACATTTGTACAAAGGGATGATCAGGAAATTATTGGAGAAGGACTTTACCCTGTTCTTTCCTCTGAAATTAGTGAAAAAATCTTAAGAATCTTAAGAAATGTTTGGGTAGAAGGGCTATAAAGACTGAAAGTGTCGCCATCACATTAATGGTTGGACCCAATGATCATAGAGGTTTTCTTCATCCTTAATGATTCTGTGATTCTATGATTTAAACAGATACTTATTTAAATTGGAAAGCCTATGGCAGACTGAAAACTTAAATATAGCTGAATATATTTACAGACTGAAATAATGCATCCCAAGAGCTGAATGTCTCTCTTGCTACTTAGCCACAATTAGAACCTTGCAAACATTGCTTTTCTTTCCAGATAACCTGTCCTAGGAAAAAAAATAATAAATTAACAAATTAGAGTAATGTGTGAAATACAGTAATAAAATAAACAGACACTAATGTTTAAAGTGCCTATTTTCTTCCAACAAGGAAAATCTTATTGCTGTTGAAACATGCTTTGGATGTTACTCAATGGATATAGGTTATATAAACAACTTGATTATATTTGTACTATGCAAGAGAAAAAAAGTTCAAATCAGAGTAATATTAAAAAAATACACTGACACAACTGACAGGCTGATCAGATTTACCCATTAACAGGAAAAAGCATGTAGAAAAACATATATAACAAAAGGGAACTGGTTTAGCTACCATACTATGTTAGAAGATGATAGCCAAAATTTTTATATATATATATATATATATTTCACAATCAAAAACTAAGATCTGACTTAGTTCATTGTGTTGGGCATCTTTCTCATACCCTGACTTTTTCCAGTGTGCTGCAAAAGGCATTTAGACACCTAACACAAATTTCTGGACTCCAGTATGACAGGAAGGCATGTAAATAATAATCCCACATGTCCCTTAATAAGCCCTTAGTGAGTTATCCTTGTTGTAACCAGATAAACTGTTAGAAGAGTATCATGACATAATTACGCATTCATGATAGTGGGAATTTATGAGAGTGTTCATTCAAAAACAAATTTTGGTGATTTCTCCACATCAATTAAAAAGTCTTGCAGTGTTGATGTAACAGGTATGTCCACTTCCTATCAGATCAAATTTGTATCTTATTCATCTCCTCTACAATTCTCTCAGCTTTACTACCACTCAATTACCCTACATAAAAGATACCAAACTATTACACAACTAGGCATGCCACAAAGAAAAGAAGCAGTCACACAGGCACACAGAACTGAATTCAGCGATATGTATCTTCCTTAAAAATAAAAGCATAAATTACTGGGTTTTAATGTTCATACAAAACCCAAAAAACTTTCCTGAATGCAAAAATTACAGACTAACAATGTTGATGCTTTCTATGCTACTACCCATTTCAACACTGAAAATACAGATATGAACAAGTACTAAACTATCAAACCTCCTAAACAATACTTACCATCAAATAGTACATCATCAAATAAATCATTCCCTGTTATTAACAATGATCATTTTGTAAAGCATAATAAACTGTCATTGTAGAAATATATCTCAGAACAAGAACAGAAATATTAAGGAACAATCTGTCCCAAACACTGATAGGAGGGATAGTATGTTTGCTTATCCATTCTCACAATTGCTAAATCCTCTGGCAAATATAAAAAATTGCTCAACTATTGTGACTTACTCCTAATAGTATCAGTGGAGGAAAGACTTTAGGCTGACTAAAGCCTTTAAAATCTCTGCAGCATTGAAACAAACAGACATCTTCAGCACGTTAATGTCCTTGATATACTTCTTAGAAATGAGCTAAAATTTCCCATTAGAAGACAACACCTGATTAGCCAAGAAAAGGAATAAAATGGAAACTACTCTAGAACTCTCTTAATATGAAAGAAAAATAAGCAGTAAAAGTCCTCTGCCATTAAAAATTAATGTAAAACTCTGAATAGAAAACCAAAACAGAACACTGAGCTACAGAAATGGTATGTCCCATTTTAGATATTTGTCATGCTGGTAGAAACAGAGACTAAATTATCATGGGATTAGACTACAATAATTCATCTTATTGAATATTTAAAACTAATTAATTTATAAAAGTTAAATGCTAGCCTTTTTACATAAATAAATAATTCTGGAGGCTTCCTAGAACTGTCAAATTAACTACTTCTCCTGAACTACATTTGCTTGAACTAAAAATGTCCAGTTTTTATGTAATTAGTGTCTTATGTTTAAAAAAAATTTTTTTTTTCTTTTTACCTATGCATAGGTATATTTTAAAATATATCTAGCAGTTGGTTACATATCCTACAGTTCTAAAATTAGATTGGGTCAAAACAGTTAAGCACTTTCTGTTCACTCTCCAAATCTCTATGAAAATAGGATGGCAGTTTAGCACTCAGTTAATCCACAGGCTGGACTACAAGGACAGATGCTCACAGATGTTAGAGAGTTTAACATTTCATGTCTCTCTAGAGAAACAAAGTACCCTGGAAACATTCATTTCTCTTCAGAATGAACACTTCCACCTTGTCTTTCTTTTATTCTCGTCTAGAAGTGCAACATTCAGCAGACTGAATAAACCCACAAGGAGAACAACCAGACCATGAACTTACCCTCATCTGTACCACCAGGGTACTTCGTGAACCAATTTCACCTTCTGATTTAAACTCTGAATATAAACCTACGAAATCTTATTCACCAGCTGTTAAACTGACTTTGGCTGTACACTTTTGGTGTAACAGATATAAATTAGTGAGTCTAGAGTTACCTTAGTCAATTTTATCTTGTTCCATCTGGATCTCACTTCTTCCTTTACAAGCTATATTTACTGGATACATCTTCATACCCACCCTCATTACCAAGTCCATACTATCTGCAGTATTATTATACTCTACTACTCATATTTCCTCAGTCTTGTGTTATGACTAACTCGTACTGAATGCATACATGAGCCTTTGCACATTGTATCTGTCTCAGTCAATTTGTCAGTTTAAACAACTTTGCACCTGCTTGGTTGAATTTGTATTTGAGAAATATTTCACTCAATAACAGCACAAAATAATACAATCTGTTTTCTAGTAATGTACTTAAAACATGACAGGACCCTTTTTTCCTACAACTCACTTTAGATTTTTTACGCTGTGCCATAAACCCAGTGGAAGCAGCCCCTAGGGATCCCAGCCAAGAAGGCAAATATTTTGACACAGAATTTGCTCACAGAACAGGTCAACTCCCTCATGGCCACTAATTTTGGGAATGTTGCTTGATAATTGAGATATCTTTATTCCACATATACTACCAAGATATAGAAAAACTGACAACAGTATTTTCCAAACCATTTTCATACACCTGGGCTTCATCTAGGATCTCTGATCAATCTCACTTCTTACTCTATTATGTCATTCCCACAGTAAAGGCCCCTCTCTATTTACACCAGTTTATGTGAAATCAGAATGTATCTTTATGAAGGCAATGCCAGCTAAAACAATAACTGACTTAGAAAACTACTAGAGTTACCATTTTGACAAAATGCTTGTCAAAGTTGGCATCTGCATTAAAGTTCAGAAAACGTGTCTCAAAGCAAGTCCACTCCTTCCTTAATTCTACATAAAGCTACTCACCCTTCATCCTATCCACTCTTCACAGATGTGGGTAACCTTATTCTGAAACCAAGGAATTATTTTTCTCTTGGGTAATGGATATAATGGGTCTCTCAAATCACTAGCAGCTCTTAACTCATGAAAATTGAAAATGCCACACAATTTCTTTCAGCTGAGGAAAGGTGATTACTACTAGGGAACTTTTCATTAGTAGTCTTGGTAGGGAGGAAATATGACAGATAACGACCTATGTTTGGTACTATTTCCACAGAGTAGCCCTGTACATAGTATTTGGGCCATAAACAATATTAATAGTCCACACAGGACAAGGATCAATAGCACTGCGATGACCTAACGACTGCTGTGTTAAAAACATGTCACTTTATTTTGCCCTGCTAATGACTGAGAGTCAAAGATATGAAGCAGAAGTTCAAAACCTGTATGTTTTAGAGTTACATGATTTTCATTACTAAAGAAATTTACAATGTAAAGAAATTATACTGTCACAAAAGTAGCTTGAGAATGCAAAAGCAAAAATAGTGAAAGAACTTTGCTATTTTACCCTTTTTTATTTTGTACAGTAATCTATATATCTGTTACACACACACACAAAAAAAAAATCAAACCCACCTGGAGAAAAAAACAATTCACAGGAAATTTTTGTCTAAAAGGCTGACTATTGCTGGAGCCTCATTACAGTTAAGTAATCATCCAATCTCTAACAGTAACATCTGTTCAGCAATCTCATTGCTAGGGAAGCAATGCCCCAACTGAAAATTAGAGCATACACAGCTGCTGTCGCTAAAAGCAGGGATCAATAATTCGACTTCCCAGAAAAGATGAGTCTTTCTTTTATTGGTGTGGGTGCATGCACCAAACAAGTCTGATAGCAAGCCAGAACCACAGAAGAATTGAGGCGAATTGAGAAGAATTGACACCCCTGGTGTCCACTAATACAACCTCTGCCCAAAACAGGTCTGGTTAGATCAGGCTGCTCAGAGACGAGTCCAGGTGAGTCCTGAGCACCTCCAAGGACAGACAGCACAACCTTTCTGTGCATCCTGCTCCAGTAGTTGAACACTGTGATGGTGAAAAAACATGCAGAACTATGGTTCTCTCATGTACCAATGAGTGAGGGATGTAAAAATATATAATGGACAAGAAATAATTGATTTTATACTCCAGTACAAGTAAAATTAACTGCTAGAAGAAATCACCAATTTCCAGTTCTAATTATAAGTGTGATGCCTAAGGATTTTAGTGTGTATTTTGTAGATTTCTATAGAGTTACATAAGTTGAATAAGTTTGCCTGAGTTTCTCACATTTTAGATTGTATTTAGAAGTCACTAGGCATTTTCTCACACATTTCTGAACTTTATTATCACATTACCAAGAACACGTAGTTTTGAAGAACAGCTGCAAGAACTCCAGCAGAGACAATAAAATGGCTTGTAGTCAAAACAGGAGAGTCAGCTCGGAGCCTTTGGAAGGGTTCCAAGGGGCAGTTCTGAGGGTGGGCACCAGGGAAAAACGGTACCACGAGTTTGTTGTTTTAGATATCACATACATTTATTACTGAAGGTTATAAAAACTGTAACATCCAGCTGACACGCATATGTGTACTTTTGGTGTGCAACTTGGAAGCTTTCAATAAAGGGGCTACTTTATCTATCTCCACTAATGTTGTTTTGAGAGTCTTTTGCATGAATTTAAGCATCAAATGGTCTAGAAAGAGGGTTTGTGTTCTACTCAGCACTTCCAACAAAGTGAAGGAGCTGAAAAGTACAGTGGGAGAACAAAAAACAGTACAATTGTAGTTAATAACTAACAGCCTAAGTACAACAAATGGTAGAAAGACATTCAAACTCTTCTGAATTATTAGGGCTTTTGATAGCAAGAATCCTTTCTAAAAGATTTGGGAGGGAAGTGGTCAGACACAAAATTATTTGATCTGAGTACATTTTCCCACCGATGTCTAAAATTAGGGTAAGGTGAACTAAGCCCAGCCATTACCAGTGCTACTATACAAAGGGTTGGCTCACCAGATTCTTGCCTAGGAAACATCACAACTGCTGCTCTCTGGTGCCTGAGAGTAACACGCAACTCTCCTGCAAGAGCAGCCAGCAAGGAGATGTGACCATTACACAACCCAGCACAATGATCAGCTTTCCTCTTGGACTCCAGGCAGGCTGTGTCACTGCATGGAAACTCAGCTATTAAAGTGTGGTTTTCCTTAGGATCAAGGCCCATTGGTGAAATTATCTCAGGAAATCTCTGAGTCCTTCTAGCTCCTTGGAATCCCTCCTACACAAAGCCTAGCCTCAGTGCCAAAGAGAAGGAAAATTTAACACATCCAGCTGGTACAAAAGAGAGCCTGCCAGATCAATTTTTTTCTTAACAATAGGTAGACTTCAGAGAAATTGGTTTTTGTCCTCTAGTACTCTCTAAGATACTTTTGTTACTATTTTAGCTCATCTTCACACACAGCTTGAAAGTCAAGTTTCCTACTTCCTTTTGCGAAATCACATTTTAATAGTCACCGATGTTGGTTTACATTCAGCTCAGGAGGCAGCAAGGACTGAAATAGCTCTACTGACGCACACCAAGCTTTCTCATATGAGCGGGGTCTTTTTTTATTAGAGTATAATGCCAAAACTCAATGGTGGCCATGTGTTGTCTGCATGCAAGTGTGCCAGAAAGGTGGCTCTTCTGTACCACCCACTCGGGGAGTTAACAGGAACCGCTGGAAACAGGCACAGCTGAAAAAGTCTGTTTGTGCTTACTGAAAACATGCTTATTCTGGCAGCAAAAGCCAGCAGATGAAAACTGTCATTTGCAATAAAAATACTGTGCTGGGATTTCAAGTTCTTTTCTGAAAGTCACAATGAGAATATTTTATGCTTATGAGACATTTTAAGCTTATGAGACAGCATTTTAGTAGATCTTAGCTTTTCGCCTAAACTGAGGTTCACATAGAGAAAAGATCTGCAGTAACATTTTCAGGCTATTCACAAACAAAAATTCTCCAGGGAAAACATAAATCTGTGGCACAGTAAACTAAAGTAAACAACAAATAAATCAGCAATGCAATGGTTAGTTAAAAATGTAGATACTATTATCAAAAACTCTTGGAAAAAAATGCTGCATTGCTGAAAATGTTTCTTAATTCAGTATTATGCATGCAAGTTTTATTGCTGTTTCCAATATTTAAATAATTTTGCACTTCATTTTTTCAATTGGATCAGTCTCTCTGACTGCCAGAGCCAAAGGTTAATGTTTGTTACAAGGTTTCACTTTTACATAATAGGTTAAGCATGCTTTTTTAAGAAACTATGCTGAAAAATTCTTTTATTCAAAACACACATTTTGTAGCTAGACTGCTCTGTTTCCAGGAGTTATACGAATATACGTTCCAAGGATGATATTTTAGAATCTGAAAAGTGAAATGTTGTATTAGCTCTTAACTCATAAGCAGAACTAAAGCTGAGAAGTTATGTGAGGACATGATAAACACCACAGCTGACTCAATGCTCCTACCCCTTTCACATGATTGCATTTTATGGCCATAGCTTATGTTATCCTATTCCTCACCTGAGTTATCTATTGTTTGTGTAGGTCTTGCACTATCTGAGATACTTCTCATTTATAAATTCAAATGGAATCTCTACTGCAAATCTCCCTGACAGCCTAAATACAGATTACAGAAACACAGAGCACAGAAACACAGA
Organism: Acropternis orthonyx; assembly: GCA_035583155.1. Classification (NCBI taxonomy): domain Eukaryota; kingdom Metazoa; phylum Chordata; class Aves; order Passeriformes; family Rhinocryptidae; genus Acropternis; species Acropternis orthonyx. The sequence continues at coordinate 19,249,510 of JAWWEU010000081.1, forward strand.
GCACAGATATTTAAAGCTGTGTCAAATGAATATTTGTTAAAATTGAAAAATTGAACATCTGAGACTTAGGAAAAGTGAAAATAGGGCCACCTTTAACTCAGGAGAATGGTGGTGGTATCTTTGCCCTAGCTCTCTATGTACAGTATTATAGCTCAACCATTAACTTCAAAGTTCCCCTGCCTCAGTACTATAGAATCATAAAATCATTAAGGTTGGAAAAGATATCTGAGATCATTGAGTCCAACCTTTGACCAAAGACCACCTTGTCACTGAAACCACAGAACCAAGTGCCACATCCAGTTCTTTCTGGAATACTCCCATGGTGCTGACTCCACCACCTCACTGAGCAGACTGTTCCAATGCCTGACCACCATTTCAATTAAAAAATTCTTCCTTATCTCCAACCTGAATCTCCCCTGGTACACCTTGAGGCCATTTCCTCTTGTCCTGTCACTAGCTGACTGGGAGAAGAGGCTGACTTCCTTTCAGGTAGTTGTAGAGAGCAATACATACTATATCTTGCATACAGGAGGTATCTCTCCTTGCAACAAACCAAGAATGTGTAAAACTCAAGGAGCTCTCTATAGCATCCTACACCGCTCCAATGGATTATTTTTTGCCATTACAGAATGAGGCTCACCCACTTCAAAAGAGAAAAGCAGGTGGTCTCTGAGGGCTGATTTGTTTCTTTTTTCAAATGGCATAAATAACCTTTTGCCTCTCTCTATCCCCCAAGTAGGGAACTAATGCACCAATACCTAGACAAGAAAGGAGAAAGAAAATAATCAACTTGTTAACTATAATCAGACTATACAGTAATGTCTATAGCATTATATATCTGCACAGGAAAGCTAAGCTAGCATAAAGCAGTTTACATGTGTCATTTTCTACCTTTGGTGCACTGGATATTGCATACACAGTTTGCAGGTTGTTCTATTTAATTATGTGTGTATGTGCAATTTTCTACATTTACTTAAACAACAAAAAGATCACTCAGGCAATACGTTTCTAGTGTCATATTGGCATTTTCAAACATCATCAGTATGACTGAAATCTTTATATCCACTGCTAAAAATTCATTGCAACTTCCATCAGAGAGTTAACAGACTGCAAATGGTTTAATATTCTGTAAGAGGCAGAGCACTAGAGTTGAGGCATACTTTGGCTCTGCTCTTCAAATATTTGCTGAAAGCAGAACAACCATGAGACTTGGGAACTAGAACTATTTAAAGCAAAGCTAATGCGAAATAGTTTTATAAAAATTTTTTTCTTTTTCTTATTTTTAATAAAGTTTACGTAAAGCTGATATGAAACACATGAAATACTAGGTCAGATATAATTTTGGCACAATGACAAACAAAAGCAGAATAAATTCTACATCGCCAATGTAATCTATTATAATTCTCCTATATATGTTGTAAACATCCTTTTTCCTTTGGGCAAAAGTGCAATTCTTGAGTCCTCAGCCTGGCCATCACTGTGCCTGGGCACATCTGGGAGACCACTGAGAACTTACTCCTTCCCCTTCTCTTTAAAGGGAAGAGTTCCCAGGAGGTTTAGCACCAGCAGAGCTAAGGGTTCTCTGACCTAAGCCACAAACCAGGCAGAACCATAAGGGGCAGAAGCCAACAAAAGAACAGCTAAAAGCCAGGCTGGGCCACTCTGCATGTGAGCCATGCCAAGAGCAGCCCATCATCAGCACTTAAAGCTTTACAAGAGCTCCCATCTCATTCCTGTCCAAAAATATTCCCTCACAGTAACAAGATAAAAACAGAATTACTTCTCTTTAATATTTCCTAATATTCTTATTTACTTTTCCTTAATACATCTCATCTGGATTCGTTGCTCAGAGGACAAGATAAAATGTGTTTCCTGGTGGGTGTATGAGATGCAAGAGTGAAGTGCTGTGATGATGATATCCTTACAGAATATATTATACAGCTGGTGCACAGCTAGTCATGTAGCCAGCAGATGAAACATTAGCTGGCAGTAAACCTTACTCTTATTATAGCCATGGAACTGCTAAGGTTTAATTCCAGGCTGGATGCAGGAAGAGTTATTATAAAAACATAAAATAAAATGACACAGAATTGTAACAATTTCCTCTTTGTAAGAAAAAGAGACATGGCATTAAAATGCAAAGTGGCAGCAAGAATTCTAATTTGGGTTTCTAGACATTTTTGATTGACTTTCTTTGGCTGAGCAGACTGAATTTTCTGTGGGTGTGCAGGGACATGGTTTCTCAGGCTGAACAAAAGCAAGTGGAGCTGCCCATGCTCAGCCTTACCAGCAAGTCCACCCTGTATGATACAGCTGCCTATCTGCACACAACTGTTTTATCCACAGACAACAGCTATTACACATGCCAGTGTCGTATTTGTAAGCAGCTGCCATTTACACTCTCAGCATTACACAGGGTTTTGCATGTCATCACGTTTTGTTGCAGCAAGTTCTCCTGGGAAGTGACTGTCACTGGCCTGAGAATCAGCCCTTCTCCCCTCCAACCCTTGAACTGTCTTGCCCTTTATTTTGTAGGGTCTAGTTTACATTAGAGAAATCAAAAATTTAGTTTCTTTCTCATTGCCACATACTGTAGAGGGGAGAACAATCAGAGGAGCAAGAGGACACTCAGCAAGGGATATCATCACTTCTCTCTCCAGCTGGCCAGCTGGAGTCTCCCCTTGCCTTTTTTCCTCTTTCTCTCCGCTGTTTATTTCTTGGTTTCCCCCCACCCCCAGAGTGCATTTCCCTATAAAGAGTTGATGTGTATCATCAACTGTGGGTCTGGTGACATAGCTCTGTGCATGTCAGCGTGCCTCAACACCCTCTGTGCATCAATCCCATTTCATGCAACACAGAGAATTAGTGGACAGCAAACATGGTTTGCTAATAAGCAATTAAAACTCTGCACACTTTAAAAGCTTCTAAAAGAACAATTTAAAAATCCTGTATCTTTCCTCTAGTATCAAAATTATATAAAATCCATGGCTATACTCCGAGGAGATGTTTAATCCTTTCTGAATGGCTGGTAGTCAACTGGAAGGTTTTAAATGGTTGTTATGACATAACCCATGTGCACAAAGTGGCACCAGGGATACAGGAGAACTGATGGTAGAATTCTGCTCTTTATTTATTTTTTTTATTAATTTAAATGAGTTGTATTAATAGACATATTCTATTTTCATGTTTACTTAAAGAAATTAGGAAACTGGAGTGAAGCTTTAGAATATTAAGCTGCAATGCTGCTAAAACTTCTGCTTTTTGTGAATAAAAACTTCTTGCAAGGCAGTAGTTATTATTTAAATAATGTATTTTAAGCTTGTCTTACACTTGTATTTCATCCCAAAGAAATATTCTTTTTTGCTAGTGTGAAAAACATCTAAAATCAGTTGATTACTATCAAAGTCAAAATTTCTAGTATGAATTTCCATGGCTATGTCATTTTTTGAGTCAGACATTAGAAGACAAAAGCATGTTCTACTCATTTTCCTCTAAAATGAATCCTTTTCTGCACAATGGGAATACAAATTAATTAATATGAATAAATATAAACACAATATCAACTTGAGCTTCGTAATTTTCATATTACTTTAATGCAACATTACCTTAAGTTTTCAAATATTCACTGTAAAATAACTCTTATTTAACAGTGTATGATATCACAATGGGTTTGTAAAGATTGGTTTCACATGAAACAACAGAGGTGTTGTATCTAATTAGCCAGCATCCAGTTAAGAGGCAAATACAATTAATTCATCTGTTTATGTATCACTAAAAAATTAACACAAATATTTTGTCGTCACTTCACACTCTCACCAATATGGTAACTAAAGGAAGTGGAAGTCCACTGCACAACAGAAATCATGACTTAATTAGCAAAAGAGAGTTGTGTGATAATTGTATAATCAGAATTTACATGAAAAAGATAAAATTTCCTGGATTGGAGAAGAAATATGCTTCCTAGCACAACAAATACATAGGCCTTCTCTGCAGTTCAGCACACACTGTGAGACAGACCACTGAGACTCTCTGACTTAAGGATAAAATTTGGAAAACAAACAAACAAGTCAAGAAAGGGACATGAAAGAGACACACAATAAGCAATCAAGCCTGAAGATGAAGATAAGGGTTTTATTTGAATACTTACCAATTATATAATGATAGTTCATTTTATTATTGGCATATTTAAACTATGTAGACATTTATTGAGAATGGAACCAAGCAAGGCAAGAGTAACATCTTTGAATGTGCTGGAAGCCACAAGTAGGGAAAACAAAGTAAAGGGGGCTCTCCTAGGTTTGTTTCTAATAAATTGGTAGAAACTGTTTAAAACGTGAAAGTGGAAAGAAACAAATGATTGGGAATTGGAAAAATCTCACCAACAGTGAGGAAACACTGATAACAGGAGATTGGACTCCAGGAAAGCAGATTTTAATATACTTTCAGTGTATTCTCTAGTATAAGTGCTTCCCATGGGAAGCAATTCTCAGGAAAAAAATAGTTCAGGAAAGCGACAGGCCATCAGTGAAATAAGATTAAGAGCACAAACACAAATTAACCTATATGAAAAAAGATGGAAAGTTCATAACCTGAAACTCAGGAAAGTATGCCAAAGGGAAAATTATTATGAATACAACAGAACAGACAGACAGGAAAAATTAGCATAAAATTATATACAAATAGTAATAATAAAAATATTTTCCTCCCGCTTTTAATTTATACTAATAGTATAAACAGATCAAGAAACGAGTTCTCTCACCTAAAGGAAAAGTCTAAAACCTCAGCCTGATTATGACAGAATAACAATTAAAGGTAGAGAAAGAAAAAGGGGTGAGACAGAGGTTAAATAAACCTCCAGGCATAGTGTATTTTGATCTGGCAATTTTTGAAGCATAGAAATTACAAAAAGAGGACTATGACAAATGGAAAAATAGTTGAGCTGAGTTTGGTTTCTAGAAATTTTTTTTTAAAAAGCTTATGCAGAGAAAGCAAACATAACAAGGAAAGTCTCTGTAACAAAATATGTCACACAGCCCTGACTTCTTTCCATAGGAGAATACAGAGAGAGAAGAGAACCCTCCCTCTGCTGGACTGACTGATGTTCTGAACTTTGCTCCTTTGTGTCACAAGTAACCTTTAAAACTGTTGTTGAAGTAAGGGGACTGCACAATGGATTGCAAAAGTTAACAGTAAATTGCTATGAAATATGAAATGGGGATTAATTGATTTTCTGCAGCTTTGTATTCCTTGTCCATTACTATTCAGTATTTTCATTACCTATTCGGGTGATGGGAGACAGAAAGCTATTTTTAAATTTACAAAGGATTCTGACTCGGGAGAAAATAAAAGACCCTGAGATCAGCTCAGTTGGTTAGAGCATGGTGGATTCAACCCCCGCTATGGGCCATTCACTTAAGAGTTGGACTCGATCTTTGTGGGTCCTTTCCAACTCAGAATATTCTGTGATTCAACTCTGGAAGAAAGCAGCAAGTCTGCAACACTGTCTTTCTAAACTGGAAGAATAATCTAAATGACAAATAGAGCACAATTTAATTAGGAAAGCTGCAGATGGCCAGACACGCACCAACTTTGTAAGAAAGCAATGTTTAACTGACTCAACGGCTGTCCTAATGACAGGATTTAAGAACTGGATCACAATTAGAAGTGATTGTCATAAATGTGTGAAATCCAGTACTCCACGGAAGATGACTGGGCAAGAATACAGCCCACATCGCTCAAAACAATCCTTCCAATTTGAGAGGGGCTGGGGCCTCACACAGCACATGCTGCATCATCTCAGGCACAGAGCTTCAAGAAGAGGATTTAGGGAGAAGAATAACAGTTTGGACAGGAGCATCAATGATGATAGGAGGTGTAGAAAACAGCAAGAAGAACACAGAAAATTACTTATTTTCTAACTGTCAGAGGTTTCAAGCAAAAGTAACACAAATACCTGTGAGGTATGTAGAAGAATAGACTTCTTGGGAATGCCTTGAAATCCCTCTAAGTCTTTACTTTTATTTTACTATGTGAACATTTCACAAACTATTTTACTTTTAAACTTTATCTTCAGCTGTTTTGCCCACTATTATATCAAAAGAGTCATCACTTATTACTACTTAAATACTACAGAGAAAGAAGGAAAGAGAGAGAGAAAAAGGGGGAAGGAAGGAAAGGAAGGAAGGAGGCATCAGCCACCAGCCAGTGGACTGTAGAATTTTACATTCACAAAACACTCAATTTCTCTCTGTTTCACTACTTCCACTTACTTGGTCAAACTCTTGCTGGACTTCAAGGAGTCAACAGCACAGCAAATCTCTCCTGCATATCTCATACTATTGTTTTCTATGAACAGAGACATTTCCAGTGAAGTACTTTTTTACCTACCTTTTGCCCCCAAAGCTCTATATCCATATATATTGAGTTATTTAATTTTTTTTTTTTTCTGGTACTCTATGAATGTCTCATGTGTTTATTAATGTGGCATCTAAGTGCAGAAAAGTGATCCACAAAGTCCTCCTTAACCCCTCACAATAAGGAGGCTGCCTGTGTTTGTAGGGAAGAAAAACAGATCAAGGCAACTACAATGGTGACAGGCGTATCTGTGAGCAGAAAGATCACAGACAGAAACAAAATGGGAAGTATGTCAGCAGATGGAAGCTCAGAGGAGACAGAAAAACAGCCAAACATCCTGGACTGCTGAGCCTAAAGGACATTACCAAGAAGTTAACATGGGTGTTCAGACTTGCCCTCAAAGTCAACCCTCAAAACGTAAGGCCCAGAGAGAAAGCATTTGGTACCTGCTGCTCCCAATCACAAAGTCACCTGTCAGTGCAGTGATTTCAACATCCACTCTCCCAAAAAATAGGCAGGGAAATCAACAAGAGATGTGAAGAACATGGTACAGCAGAGGACATTCTGTTCAGGATTACCTGCTGCACAGAAGCCAACACAGAGGGTCAGGTAGCCATGCCTTGGCCTCCACAGGCCAGACAGGGAAGTGTTAGAATTCACTCATCCAAAGCTTTTTACACCCACCAGGAATGTGACATTTAAAACACCCTGAAGACTGACAAAACTGTCACAGAGGAAAAACAAATAAAGAAAAAGGCAAAGAAGAGAGAAGGAGTGAGACAGCTTAAGCTGTGAAAGAGCATGCTAGGAGAGAAACTGATGGGATGCTGTTCTGTCACTTGTCTTTGAGTAGCAGCTGACTGGGCTTGCTGGGCCATTGGAAGCAGCCCCAGCACATGAGATAGTACCACACTGCATCTCAGCACTGCTCAGGAGAAAATCAGTAGGAGAGCTAGATCTGGCCTTTAGCTTTACCTCTGATGTGATTACAACAGAGCTCTCTCTCTCCAGCTGACAAAAGCACAGCAGCCAACAAAGCAAGGACATTTGAGCAAGTCTATTGCTCAAAATACATTTTAAAATTCATTCCCCCTCCTTTTTCATCTGTACTTCCCCACATCACCTTCAACTGTTGTGCCAAACACGAAAGGAAGGTCACAAGCATATCCGAACTGTTCACTATCTGCCTGCTCTCTGTTGCTTGGCAGACCTTCTTGCCAAAATGTCTGTGTGATAGACCCAGCGCCCACAGAAAGGAAGTAAAATCTGTGAAGTGACCAGAATCTTAAAAAATTCAGTGTGGCAATGTAATGCAGCTACCAAAGCAGCTGAGGCATTTTGATGGAGAGTTGCCTGGCCTCAGTTAAGACATTTTTGTCATGCTTCCATCCTCCTTGACCACAGCACTGCAGCCAGGTGGCAGGAAAGAGTGGAACCCTGGCAGGCAAGTTGATTTGGGGATTTTTGTTGCATAAAAATTAAAAAAAAAAAATCCGCTATAAATTCTATCTTTTCCAGCTGTTGGCATTTCTGTGATTAGAGGTACAAAACAAACACCAAGTAACTTTTCTCATTGGCGACAATTGTATCTTGATTACTTTTATTTATTCTCATTTTATGAAACATATCAAAGGCAAAAGTTATAAACAGATTTCAAGTTGGAAGTATTCCCCCTTTTTTTACAGTCCAGCTCAGTATAATGTGTTCTGGCCATGTAACTCAATGTTCTCATAAATCCCCCAAAGTCCAACACCTTCTAATTTAACCCCATCAGTATTATTTACTCACGCTTTTTCTTCTTTTTATTTTTTCCTGCACAGGATCAAACTGACCATTTCTGATTTCGGAAGGAAAAAGAGGATGTTTGATTTACATTTGTCTTTGTATTGAGATTGTTATTTTCTTTGGTCTGACCTCCAGAACCAGTGGGGTTATGGGGAAGCAGGAAACCAAAGGAAAAGTGTTTCAGAGACTTTTAACAATGGATGCCCAAGGGAATGAGGCTTATGGCATCGTACTCTGAGGTGAGTGAGACTGCTCTGGTGCTTGTCCAAGCAACCATCCTACACACCATGACCTCTGCACCTAGTAACTTTTCAGTCTTTCACACCAATTTGATAGAAGAAGTCTTGTACACAGAAAGTACTCTTAAGTTTTGTGATGAAAGAGGAGCAGGTGAAAGCAAAACAGGTGTAACCAGTGTAACCAAAACATAAATGTCAACCACACTTTGGGATCAACCAAAAGTGAAAGCCACAGAAAAAGAAAATTTAATGGTAGCACTAGAGAACTCCTTTCTCTTGGTGGTAGTCCAGTAACATGACAGCCTCAACAAAGAGAAATTCAGTATGAAAAAGGATCTGGGGTCTACAAACTATATTTATCATCCTAAATATCAAATTAAGTTAAACATTAAAGTCTGCAAAAGGTAACATTAAGACATTATGTGAAAAAGCTGTGTTTTTTCAAGTCATCTATGAGAGGGCTTCTCTGCCCTGTTCCACGCAGCGAAGAACATGCTTCCTTTCACTGGCTTAATACATTATACCAAATTTGAATCACTAACATCAAAACCAACCAATGAATTCCTCAGGAAGCAGCAGCTGTAGCTGACCCAGTAACCCTCGAGAGGCTTAGGAAAAGCTTAGAGTCTTTAAAAGCATAGCAGAGACAAGCACCCAGCAGATCCTTCATTATAAATACTGTTTCTTTTCTGGAAAGAGAAAATCCTACCACCACAGTGAAAAGACCTTGGGAGACACATCCCTCTTCTCTGAGGGGGCTATTTAGTCAGACTACTGAGAGAAGTATCATCCCATGGGATGCAGGAGGGCAGGGAACAGAGGGAGGGGACTTTAATTCCTGGGAAAATGCCTCACAAGGTCAGGACATTACTGCTGATCCAGCCAAGAAAACGGACGCAACTGTTCCCAGAAGGAAGAGGGAAGAAGCAAACAACATGAAACCTTTAACCTTTTTGTTCACCATATCAAAGTGGGCAACCAAAGGGTAATGGTAGCTGACTAGCTTTCACTTCCCATAACCTCACAAACCACTAGACTCCCTGGCCTTAGCATTTCTTTCCCATCAGCATTTCATGAACTGTTTCACATATTGTGAAGATTTTACCTTTTCTGTTTGTTTCCTTTTTCCCCTCCCCCTCCAGTTGTTAATTATCTTTTTATCACACTGGTATAAGTCTGTTGATCTTCCTTTCCTTCTTACACATACATGACTGGTTGAATGACATTCAAGCTATTGATGTCTGACTTTAAAGAAAAAGTCAATTAAGCTCATTATAAAAAAACTTGTACCCAGTACCAAGAACAGAAAAAGACCAAAAGGCCAGGAAAGTAAACTCACATGTTAAGCCAGACCTAGCATTTCTATAAATAGGCAATGAATATAAAGGAAAGGACTAAAATCTTCTGACTCTAAGAAATTGCTACTCTTTCCTTTGCATACAGAGGAAAATGAGAACATTCACAAGTAACTTGAGTCTCTGAGGTAGAGGATAAAAGGAATCCTCTGAACAGACAAGATGACAATACCTTAACATTATAGCAAAAAATCTGTAACTTATCCAATGTTTTTTTTAACATATGCTATAGAAGATGTGTAATTTTTCTGTCACCTTTACACGCAAACTACATACAGGGTAAGTGTGCTACCAGACAGAAGATACTAAACAACGATAGCGATGAAAATAGAGCAGTTCAGATCTGCCACTCCTATGCACTTCACTAGATCTTGTCCTCGAAAAGAACACTGAAGCCCTTCACACAGAGTATCTTTCTTCCTCCCACCAGGACATCCAGGATCTCTCCAGCTGTAGCTACAGGCATCCTCTTGGCCCTCACAGACCTTTCTGCAAGCTTAGAGAAGTTTCTAAGGGGCTCTGGATTTCACTGTCCTGACCCCATTCCTCCAGCCTAGGGCAAAGCAACAGCCAACACCTCTGTTGCTTCCCTTCATGAGAGACTGTGTGGGGAAAGGACACAATCCCCCTCCACTGCCCAATTCAGCTTCAGCTTTTCCAGCCTGGCTGTTCTCTGTGACTCTGGCAGTCCTGTTCCCCAAAAATCTCACTGACCACTGCAGTGCTGTCACCTACTTGCTTTCCATTCAGTATCATATCCCTCCATTCTCTGGCTCCCTGGTTTCAGAGAGGATGGAAATTATTGGCAATTTTTGAGCTAAAACTTTGGTTGCGGTGTTAGGATATCAGAGAAAGCTAATTTTCTCATTCTTCTGCAAGGAAAGGAAAAAAAATTAAGTAGTTTCATCCAAACCCATAAGGAATCAGATGCCTAATTTTGCCTCTGACATATCCTGGCAAAACACTTCTATATCCATCAGAAAGTTACAGGACAACTGGAAATACAACTCATTAAGATACAATAATCTAGATGGTAAAAAGTCAATAGTGAAGTATCCTCTAAAGTGCTACCATAACAGGAGAAGATAAAAAACTGACTGTTTTCAAAGTGTGATAAGTGAGCTGCTTTGAAATAATATTTATTGCCAATTAAAAATAAAAACATGTTTTATAAAGATATGATCATCAAATGAGAGTGCTCAAAAGAGAAAAAGCTCTTTTTTTCATTGCATTAATTCACCAGCAACAATTCTGCATTTAATACAAGATTCTTGAATTTCAATTAGCTATCCAAGTATATGACTATATAATCAATTCCAATTTAGCAGCGTTACTGTCCTCCATCCAATATTGTTATTTCCATTAGTAACCTTTGCAACTAATATAATAAAACCTATCAATTGTGAAGGCCTTTACTTTAATGCAATAATCATAAATTGCCTTTCATTTGACATTAGTCCTGGACAAAAAAATGACCAAGCAGCACAAAGGGTAATTAAGAAAACACAGATATAACTTCAAGTGTAAAGAATATCGCATTAAAGAACCAGTCTGTAGGGGTAAGCTGGAGAGACAGGAATCCTGAATAACACATCTTTCAAGGAGGAAAAGGTAAGTCTCTTCTTTAAAACTGCAAAATTACTAACATAGCAAATTCTTACCAGAATAATGCAAAAACAGGATAACTAGTGAGCATGCGTGGACTAAGACTGTGGCAAACAGTTTTTAATTTGTTCTTACTCTGATGTGTAAGCAGCTTAAAGAATGGGAGCATTTTACCGTGGAAAAATGTTGCACAGGTCTAAAAGGCCACAATAAAGAAGCTTATATTGCTACTTGCACGCATTCATGATTGACTAAAACTTGAAGTTCACAGTAGAAACTGTGAAGTCACAGGTATTCAGATCTGTGATGTGCTCTAAATATAGATAATTTAGGTCATAACCATAAGAGATACAAACAGTCCTCTGAGATAATCCTCATGTGACACTGTTATTACTTTAAAAGGAGTATTTCTAAAGTAACTCTTGATTAAATATAGAAATATGACAGTAGTGACTAAATCTAGATGCTATATGGCTTTTCTGTAAGGTTCTTCACGCAAAGCTGGCTGTGCAGTCACTGGAAAGAGAGCACTAGGGCTGCTCACAACAAAACTAGTTTTCCTCTTGGTAAATGGAAGTCTCCTTTCCAGGCATTTGCATCTTTTAAAGGTGTATTCTAGAATGTTTTCAGAGATACAAACTCACTTTAGAAAGAAAGAAACCTAAACTAAACCAAAACAACAAAACAAAAACAAACAAACAAAAACCTCCGAGGCTGTATATACCCTTTGTCACAAAAAAATTCTGAAATAGATACTAATCACTTCATATTTTACCTATTGTTGTCACTGTCTCCATCAATTCCCAGAACCCTGAACTCATGAAGGCAGTAATGTGCTGGAGTATCTAAGTTACTTGCTGAAGTTACTCAGATAAGAAGATTTGAAATGTAGAAGGGATGTACAGATGGTCACATGCATTAGGAGACTGTTTACAAAGGTGAAACAACAAGGAATATTCACATTTCTCCCCTCCCCTCTCAATTAATGGCTTTGTGAAGGCAAGCAAGTAGTGTTGCCAATACACATAATTTTAAAGTCTTGGACTATTTTGGTTTTAGTCTAGAAGTCCATGGTCTAAGTTAAAACCCAAACTTTCATTAAAATAAAATTTTAAAAAACTGCTAATATTCTAGTCCTTGCAATTGCAAACAAAAGCTTGAAAATATTTCCTAAACCTTGCCTGAAGGCTCAAAACTTGGGAGCACACTTAATAAATGACATTGTTTTTAATCCTGTGACCTCTTAAGATCTGCAACTGGGAAAACTGCACTTACTTCTCCCCGCCCCCCCCCGCCCTCGCCGTTGCCCCATTTATTCTCAACTCTTCATTGCCACTTCATCACAAGTTGTGCTTCCCAGATCTCCTAGATTTGGCTTTTTTGAATGAAGTTCTTTGGGGTTTTCTCCTTTTTCTCTCTCTCTCAAAGAGCTCTCACCACATCCTCCCTCCCGTCTCCCACTATCTCTGTCAGGATTAACTAAATAAAACTCTTCCCAGCCCATCAAACCTCAGTGCCACAAGGACACCTGTTTGGTATCTGTGCAAATCTCTTTCCAAAGGCTCACTGGGGGAAATGGGAGAAATGTCACCTGGCAAGTGAAGGAGCATATAAACACCAAAATTCTACAGGCCTTGGAGACAAAGAAATAAAATGCTGCTGTCTCTTGTGACAGGCCACAAGTTTATTGTTACATTTGTAACACCACAGGTCTGCGGGTCTTGTCCTCCCCTGCCTAGAGAGGACTGCTCCTAATAGAAATTAAGTCCAGGTAGTTGCTATGCACTTTGCTTTACCTTTTGCTTAGCTCTGTGCAAGTGTGTGCAACCTATCAGATGTATTTTTGCAACTAACGAGTAACAACAAACAATGAAACCATGTGGAGTGCAACAAAACCAGGTGAAGGCAGAAGCCCTGAACGACCCTGGGGGCCAAGGGCTAGAAGCAACTTGCCTTCTGAGCTATGACTGGCCATTAAACAAGTGCAACTTTGAGCACTGTGTGTAGCCACTCTTAGGGGTAAAAGGAAAAGAACCCTTACCAGCACACATAAAGCACACCACACACAGCAGCTATGATTGTGATGCAGAATTAAAGCCAAATGAAGCCCCAAAGCATGATGGCGAACAAGCAAGAACAACCCAAGGTGGATCCTATATGGAAGAGGAAGAAACCACCAGTCACCAGACTGAGCTCCTCCCGGTAAAGGACACTGCGATGGCTCACTGCGCTGACACCCCAAACACAACAGCTGCCACTTACCTCAGGACCCAGTGGTGCAGAGGGAGGTGGGGGGGAAAGGGAAGATACTAGAAACTTTTAACTGTATATAATTCTAAACTGTTGAAAGTGGAATAAATATAGTTCTTTGATTAAGCTAACAATAAAATCCTGGCTTTCTGTATTAACTGCTTCCTTTTGTACATTGCTTTTATGAGTCAAAACATGGTAATAATTCAACCAATCTTTCCCCAAAACATCAATGCCACCAAATCAAACATGTTGGTATTTAGAAGCGAAAAGTAAAATTTGGCTCATCTTTCCTACAGATTACAACACAGAAAGCTCAAAGTTCTTTTGCCTTCTCAAAAAAACCGTATGTTAGCTTAGCTCAGTTGGATGAATGGACAGCATTAAATCATGGTTATTTTTCACAGCTCTCAAATTTTTGCTTCAAAACTGTCCAAGGAGCATCCAGCCAAATCTTTTCAATATCATATTTCTCATATCATTATTCTACTCTTTTCAAGATTCAAGACTCACAAATAAATTCAATTTTTTATTACTACAATTAATAAATAAACCAAAACCAAAGTCCACTGCAGTTACAATTTCATTTTTCTGTTGTATAGATAAAACTGCTATTTGTAGAAATGTGGGCTAAATATTGAAATTATACTTATTACACTTTTAAAAGCAAACCATAAACGCAAAGATACATCTAATGCACCAGGAACAAACACAACCCTTCTCATGTATTTTAAGCTATACCTGTACTCTGTTTGTTTTTATAAAAAGTTAAGTTTGAAATGCTGATTTTCTCAAGCATGTATGACATTACAGTTAACCTTCTCCTTGGTCTCCTCAATTTCAAGCCAAGTAACATCATAAACATAAGGTAAAACTTGTAACAAGTTTTGTCTATGCAGGACTATAAATCATATTTTCACTTTGATGTTTTTCTCCTGTGCATGGTCCTACATCTGGTAACTAAAAGAATAATAAAAATCTTTTGGGTGAAATATTGTTCAGTTTTATACTGGTAAGAACTATTTTTAGCCTTTGAAAGCACGAAATGTTCCTTAATAGAGGAATAAAGATAGACCCACACTCAGAATTCAAGAGGCAAATACTGTCTCTGTCATATTCCATGTGTAATGCTGAGAGCTATAAAATCAGAGCCCTTCCTGAGTTGCAAGCTGGTGCCAACCACTATATGAACTTACAGAAAATGTTTGCTGGTTAGAGTGAAGGAAGGCAGTGCCTTTGCAAACCCAGAGATCCAACCAACAGATAAACATGAAACATTTTTCTCGCTGTTATTTAGTAATTTCAAAAGGATATCTATAAAAATATGCTTGAGGTATGAATAGTTTAATAGGCACATTCCACTAGATTTGCAATTATTGCACCTTCTTTTTTATGGAAAGGCAGTATTTCTCTGTCACTGAAAAAAACCCACATGCAAAGGAAGCATGGCAAGGGAAACTCACTACAAGGAAAGCAAATGCAATAGAGATGAATGTGGTGGCATTATTTCCAAGAGCAAACCACACTTAAAATAGAAATGTAAACCTATTTGTGTTTTTTCACCAGATGAAAAGAACATAGTAATTAAAAAGGTATCAACTACAGAGATGGCCTATTCTATTTAATAGACATGTAGACTACTGCTTTCACCAATATCGCACATACCTTGCAGTCTGTTATCACAACACACAAACTTGACAGGAAGAAATGTTTCAACCTTAAGGAAGCAAGCAAGCAAAGAAACAAAGAACCAAGCAGCAGGAGCAATACTACTCTCATACTGTGGACCAGTGAAAATTTTCAAGGAAAGAAAGAACGTCAGACACACTGGAACATTATTAAACAAGTCAATTAACTGCCTAAAAATACCCCTCAAAACCCAAAAACCTGATACCAGTAGAAATCTACTAACAGTCTCTGAAGAAGCTATCAACTTCTTGAGAACCCTCCACAGCTGATTTTGAACACCCTACCAACAATGCTTTAAGTGGATGACACATGACAAGAAACAGGTGTGAAAAATCAGGACCACAGGCCTTTCATGGTTTTGGGGCTTCTGTGCTTTAGTATGAGAGAATAAGTAACTGTGATGGGTTTGATAAATCCCAAAAAACTCAGATTAAGGTTTTAGTTTTAGCTAGGCCCCAGTTCTGTGGGTCA
>JAWWEU010000081.1:19265357-19330134 GCA_035583155.1 Acropternis orthonyx
AAGTAAAATACTTTTGTATTGTTTGGGTTGCTCTTTCCCTCTCTTTGGGGTGTGTTTTCTCAGGGTTCTGGGTGGTGAAACCTATGTGTTGTTGGGAGGGGGGTTTCAATAAGTTATTTTTTGGTTTGTCCTTTGTATCTATACATATATATGCTGTAAATTTCTGTAAATATATGTGTATATACCAGTTTCAGTTTTAAGGGTTTTTTATCTCACTTCTTTTAACTGAAACTCTGTCACATTGAAAAGTGGTTAGCATTTTGCCAAGAGTCAAACCAAAACAATAACAGTAACCTACACTGCAAGCAGTATCACTAAAGTCATCACCAACTCACTGTCTTAAAGATGCACAGAACACCTGTGAGTGTGTGTGCACCTATGGTAACTTGCCTGTTACCATGCAAGAGGTTTTCCTATCATGAAAATCAAATTTAGTAGAAAAGAAATGCACCGCAACTCACAATGTTTACAGAATAGACTGAGACATGCAGGATGACCAGAAAATGCTATCTGAGGTACCACAGAGGAAGTTAATGGTTTTCAGATTGTATTTCTGAAAGATGAAAGAGTACGGAACATCACAACAAAACAAAACAAAAAACTACAGGATTTTTAAATCAGCGAGGAATGAGAGAACTATGAAAACTTTGCAAATGAAACCCAAGAAAAACAAGTCTGTAAGGAGTAGGAGGCAGGATTCTTGTGCAGTAAGTGGGCAGGAATTAAGACTGCTGGTCACTACAACTCTACCAAAGTTATGACAAGTTCACTTAAAAGTCTCCACTGAATCCATCACATATGTTGCACTAATCACTCATGCAAACTAGCTAAGGTATCTTATCTGGAAAAATAGAAACAAATCACAATGCATAAAACACCCAAAAAATCCCAACCAAAACAGAAAAACTCCAGATATTCACAAAAAAAATAGAGCATGAAATCAGAGACTATAACATATACTTGCATTAACTGTACAGCAGTAGCAATCAATGTATGCTAAGGAAGCAGCATATATCTGGAATCTAGCCAGAGAGATCTAGGTAGTGAAGAAAGATGTAAAAAAGAAAATATTTTTAAATAATGTGAACAGAGGAAAGAACAAGAGGAAGAGAAAAGCAACAATCATTACAAAGTCTGAGCCCAAAACACTGCCTCACTGACTTCATGTTTGGTTAGCATGTACACTGCGAAGCCCACGGTCTTGCACAGATCTTGAGGACACCACACAGGTGTAATTTGACAACCTGCTATTTGAAATAAGAGTGGCCACTTTTATAAGATTTAAGACTTGATACTTGAAAGTAATCTAAATTTATGTATATACAGACACAATTTTAACTCTGGAGATATGTGTCCATCTTTCTGAAATATAAGCACAACTACTTTTCAAAGTTTAAAAACAGCCTTTGGAATAAAAGCATTCTGAATTTAGAGCAAATGTGGATGACTTACAGAAAAGCAAATGGAATGGATTAAATGCTCGATTCATGATAAGGTTTTTGAAAAAACCCATCAAAGAACTGTAAGGAAACAATACAAGTGTGCATTTGGAAACAATTCACACATTCAATGATCCATTTTCTCACCTCTGGTAAAAAGAAGAAAGCTCCTGCTCTGTCTCAAGGCACCTTAATTCATGTGTTGTGAATTTTACCCAACTTGCTAACTGATTGGCAAACACATGAATGAAGGCAGTTGAGAAAGACCCCAGAAACTAGACTAGACAATGAAGGATAGATGATGTGTGCTGTCTCTACAGTTAGTTGCTGTCTATACAGTTAGTTTTATTTCCACAGCTGAGGAGCCAACTACTGGAGACGAAGGAATTCTGCAAGAGAGGTCATAACCTTCCCCTCATAGTTTCCTTTCTCCTCTTTAAACTAAAGCCAGCTTTCAAGATCTGCAAAAATGGCATTTGCTTACTGTGACTGGTTCCTCCTTCATGGCACAGGGAGCAGCTCCCAGCCCCTCCTCACCCCCTGCATCACCACCTGCCTGCAGAGATGCTCCAGCCAGGCAGGGAGGAAGGGACCAGGCTGCAAGGACTTGACACCTCATCACCACTACTAATGAGGAGAAATTGAGTAAAAGGGGAAGGGAAATAATTAGAAATCTGAAGAGAGTAACAGACCAGGTAAAATACAGAGAGAGATGGAGAAAATTAGGGTTAAAAACACCACCAAACAGAGCTGTTGAAGTCATCCTACAAGCTGTTGATCTGGATGCAATCCTCTGTTCTAATGAAGTCTAGACAAACCTTGCATTTCAGAAAATGAGGACTAGTTAATTTATGTCTAAGTATAAATTACCTAGCCACTCTAGAAAGGGAGAAATACAGAGGTGAGATGAATGGCCCTGGATCAGATGCCATGTACTCATTTTTTATTAAGTGAAGCAGAAGTCTTACAAAATGCACTTTCAAGGATATTTTAATAATGAAGTTGAACTCTAATTCAGAACAACCTTCAGGCATGGCTTTCTGCATATTTTCTGTTCCTTTCAGCCAAATTCTCACCAAAATTAAATGCTGTCTTCCTGTGACTCCCAACTTATGTTCTTCTAATACTGTGGAGCCTCTCTCCTGGTCCCAAACCATTATTTGGATGGCAATGGGGTGAACACGATGACAAAACTGATACTGCTTCTAGCTATTTTTACTCATTAGGACACATTTAACTCTAATAGTTCTCAGTTTTATCTCAACATGCACTCACATAAAAGCTGTTCCAGCACAAGAGCTGGATATAGCATTAATCTATAGAAAATACTGTATTAATTTTAACAGCATTAACTGATTAGTGTAGTCTAATAGAAAACAAAAATAACTGCAAATGAACTCTGCTTAGGAACCAGTATACAGTATATTTGGAATATATTCCTTTTTCAAAAGTAAACTTTATTTGGTTGATGACTTCATGTCTTTCTTTAAGTATCTGTGAGATGAAAGCACTTAGCATCATGGACTACATTTTGACTTGAAGTTGAAAGAATTTCTTCCACTATTTAATGTGCAGAAATTTGCTGCAGCCTGCTAACAGATTTCTTTCACAGTCAGTACAGGCTCATTTCTTTACCTGTATCTACTATTTGCATATATACATTATACATGTAATAAGTGCCTTCCTTGATAGACATTCTAAACTGATCAGAGTAATTTTAAAAAAAGATTGCAAAAGCCTATCTGCTAACTTCTACTTTAACTAGGCTAAATATAATGACTAAGCCAAGACTGGAATACAAAATTCATTTTGCAATTTAAACATTCTACAGTAAACAAAATATGTTACTCAAAACTGACTTTCTGCATATGCAGCCTACCTCCTCTCATCTTAAGGAAAGTAGAAGTGATTTAGGGTCCATTTAATATATAACAGATTTTTTTTCTCTTAAGTTCTAGAATGATATTAAAATATACTTCTCCTAGTCCTCTGAATTTGACTCTGAGATGAATTAGTAGTTTAAACATGGTATATATATGTTACTAAATACATCTACTAGATTTGCTTTGTAATTAAGCTGATCCAAGAAATTCACCC
This sequence comes from Acropternis orthonyx, assembly GCA_035583155.1. Taxonomy (NCBI): domain Eukaryota; kingdom Metazoa; phylum Chordata; class Aves; order Passeriformes; family Rhinocryptidae; genus Acropternis; species Acropternis orthonyx. The sequence continues at coordinate 19,268,894 of JAWWEU010000081.1, forward strand.
TTTAATGGGGCTGAAACCAGGTCTCAAAGCAGGTACAGGGAGCAAGACAGTGTCACTGTGGGTCTCAGCATCATCCACTGGCTGTGGCTGGCTTTGCACATGCCAGTCTGAATTGACATTTAGCAAGGATGTTAAATCGTTGAGCTACTGGTCAGACAGGGGAAACACCAGAGGACAATCTGGTGTTAAAGCTTCTCTTGGTCATCCCCAGAGTGGGAGACACTGTGGATGCATATGTTGGGCCTCAGAAGTGAACAAAAGATGAGAAGATCAGAAACATCTGCAGAACATTTAAAGATTTGAAAGACTTTATCCTCTCTGTCTCCTTGCAAAATGAAACAACCTTCTGCAAACACAGAGTGCCTCAATGTGCCATGAATCCCAAGCAGCAGTTCATTATGATTATTTTGACTGTTTTCTGAAACACCACTGACCACACCCAGCAGTCTCTCAAACATGATAGAGTGACTGATGTACTAAGGCAGAAATGCTTACTGCTGTAATATAGTGTTTAGTACTCATCACTTGGCCTTTTACAGCTAATTAGAGAAGCCTTACTCTCCACACATAAAATTTATTTGGGTGTTATTCAACTCCCTGCTAAATTTGATAGTGTTATGCAAGAACATGTGCGTCCCCCACCTCTGCAAAAGGTTTCTCTCCTATGCATACTTGATACTGATCTCACACAGGGTCCAGCATTTGCTAAAGTTGTTTCTGTCCTCAGCAGTTAAAGCAACACGCAGCACCTGCTCAACAGTTGCTAAAAGAAATCATATACTTAATTTGCTGGGTCTTCAACAATTTATCTTCCTTTTACTGTACTAAAGACCTTATACATCACTAAAGATCACAAACTTTATATAAAACGCAAAGAATCAAAGTCACAAAAAACATTGAATGTACTGAAAAAGCTATTAGAAAATACGAACCTTTTATTTGAGCAAAAATCTACTACAATAGTGACAAGTAAAAAATATTCTTTTAAGGCTTAGAATTCTGCAAAGAATTGACAAAACTCCACAAAATCATATTTTGACTCTCTGGAAATGAATATGTGCAATCAGACTGATAATTAAACTTATATTCTTTGAACAACATAAATTTGTGTTCTTAGACCTTGATTAGCTGCTTAATTTACAACTTAAATTCCAACACTACATTCTGAACTATTATTAATATTATAAGACATTACCTTCTATTTCCATTCAAAGTTCATCCACTGAGAAAAGAGCATCAACAAATTTCAGTGATTTGATAAGACCTCCTTCCACTTTTATTTCCACCTAAATTTTCAGAATGCTCCACTAGAAGACAAAAAAACCCAAAACGCTGGGGCAAGAGAAAGTAACTTAACTCCCTGATATAGATCAAGAAAAGTGGTATCCAACTGAGGTCCCCCATATTTCTCCTAAATGCTTAGATAATTTTTAGCCCTGAATTGGAGGAGGAATCAGGACATGAACTTTTCTCCAGATGTACTAATGCCACATAAATCCTTATGTGTACTTTGTCACTTGGTATCTTTTACTTCTACTTAAAATATTCAAAAAACCCAAATAATTTTGACAGGGAAGAAAACTGTTTGTGGGTTTTGACATGGAGGGTCATCTGTGGTTTATAGAAATTTCTGAAAAGACATGAGTTTATTGATGATAATCAACACTTCTTTTTCAGATGTTTTTAAAAGAGCCAGCATAGTATTCTTTTATAATGTCTAGAGCTTGATGCTATGATTATATGGATAAACAGAATCTGTACAGGCAGTATCATAGCAATACTGACATTGAATACTCTATATGAGCACCTAAATGAACTATCTCACAAAACAAACATATACTTTATTCATCATTTCAAATAAATGTATTCAGGACTTGAAGTTATTTTGTTTTGTATACATGCATGAAAAACTTGACATTATCAGTAAGACATAATTTTTTTTTTCCACAGGTTCTCAAAAAGAGAAGTGTTTCTGTGTTGACAACTAGTAAAATTTATACTATTGATGCACATATGATGAGTTTTAGTTTTGTACAAACATTTGAGAAGATACAACTTAGAGTGTATTTAGTGGCCTTTTCATCTCTGCAATTCCAGGCTCTCATAAAGGAATTTCTTTTAGTGGGCATGGTTTATTACACGTAGTGTGGTTTTTTTTACTGTCAGAAGATCACTGTGGTGAGAACTTCAAATCAGGATTAAAACACACAGGGAAACTCTGTGGGAAGTCATGTACAAGAATAGATCTTCATGGTGTCTAGAATTAATGATCACAGCTTCAAGAATCCAGTGGTGGAAAAAACCTCAGAAAAAGGTTATCAAAAACTGTCTTTGTGATGACATGAAAGATGTATGCAGGATGGTATCTGTATGTTCCAGCTGTCGACTTAGGTTTGCCTTCATTCCTGTTCAATTGCCCAACAGTCCTGCATAACGGGAGAGCGCCTATACCTCATGAACACAGGGAAATTGCTGCAACACACACTTAAGTTTAAGAAGAAAATGCAGTTATACTTCTGATTGTTGGAACACAACTACCCACCAGATTGTACTAAGCAAAATTTCTAGCCTGGATTTGCCAGAGCCATTCAGGAAGAAACACTGAAACATGTCATTTTAGAGATGAAAATAAGATTTTCTCCATTCATGACAGAGTGAAGCAGAAAAAGCAGATGCACTGCTTTATGCCTTTTTATGTCTTGCTCATTTTCTTGGAATTAAGTAACAACTGTGTAGCCACGTCCTTGTTCACATCAGACAGCTTCTGAAGAAAAGTCCTGAAGAGTAATCAAATTCATTGGCAACTGGTGAGCACCCAAGAGCATGTGCATATGCTGTTGTATCAGAAACTAGGATTAGAGGTAGATGAAGTGCAAGATTCCAGTTCACAAAGGAGAAAACCAATTTCTCAGCTGAAAAGGTACACTCATTTTTCTAGGCTTGTGGTTTGGAGCTCTGACTCCATCCATGTCCCCATGCCACAACGCACCACTGCCTATGAGGCTGCACCATATGCACTGTGCCTAACTAACCAGCCTTTGATTAACCTTCCCAAAGCAAAAGAACTGAGCAGCTGTGGATGGAAACTAATGTTTAGGAGCCAAAGCCACTGCCATGAAACTGCACTGCCAAAGAGATACAGCAGTCAAAAGGTGCAAGAGAAACACTGTTAAGTCTGAGAAACACAAAGTAAGAGTTGAGTCTTTCAAACCCACTCAAGAATGCCAACATTCAGCTTCCCATTTCCCCTTTCCCCTGATTTTTCTGCAAGCTGAATCACAGACCAGGGCTGTGTCAATCAAGCCACACAGTGTCTGTTGTTTTCCAAAACTCTTTTGCCCCCATTACCTTTCCCTAACTTCCCCGCATCCTCAGGCACATACCACAATCATGGACTTCCAAGAGAAGCTCCTGGTTTCAGACCTTCCACTGGAGATTTTACCCAGCACTGAGCCTAACACCAAAACCAACTCTTGCTCTGGAAGGCAAACGGTAAGGATGAGGATTATGATGGGTGATTTATTCTAGTGATTTTATGTTGAGAAGAGTTTAAACAGAGTTTAAATTAGGAATGAGGAACCTTTCCCTTCCTAAGGAACAAGTAAGGGTTTCACCTGCATTACAGTTCACATGTATATAGCCACGTACACCAGCACAGCTCTGCATGTTTACCTCATGAGAGACAAGCACCCATCTCCTTTGCCACAAGCTGCTGGAGTCATTGGGATCCCCAGGTCACTGCCAGCTGAGTGGGAACAGAAACTGAAAACATTCCTCTTCCCCATCTTCCTGTCAGGAGATGTCACATCCCTGTGCCCAGAGAAGGCAGCTCACGCACTGGAAGGCAGCTGGAGAAAGTGGACCCAGGCTCAGCCCCAGCAGACCAAGTCCAGTGAACACAGGAGGGCTACTATGAGGGCTGAACAGTTGAGCACTTCCATGGTGGGTCTGTGTTGCATTGCAATTGGATTAAACTACTGAGAAACACTTGCACAGAAGGCAAGGAAATATGTGTTTTGAGGATGTCACGTGCCTCTCCACAAACCAGGAATAAAGCATCAAAGTAATGAGAGAGATGGGATATGCATAGTACATTCCCTTACAGGTCCTCTGGGAAGGATACTTTCAGCTGTAATTTGACTGCTACTGAAGGTTAGAAATAAATTTGCCTTTCCAATTCCTGCCATTTATTACTGCTGATTATTAAAAGAAATGTGCACAGCTGATTTGCAAGATGGCAGGTACCCAGCACTTCTCATTTTCACTTTAATGAGTGTTTCTCCTATGACAGAGGGGAGGTGATGGAGAGACAGAGCAACCCCAGGTGACTTGTGTTCGGCTATTTTACTCCAAGAGAAATACTAGAATCCAGTAACTTTTTAAAACTCAATTTTCAAATACTTGGCAGAATGGATGGAGCCAAAAAGCAGCAGGCACACCTCTTCTCTGACTTCAACAATATGACACCTCCAGTCAAAATAATCAAAGCAGCCGCAGTTTGATCCTTCATCTTCCCTTTCAAGATGGTTTTTCCCTTTGCTTTTCCTCCAGTCACTGCAGATCAATAACACAAGTATATTTGCACAACAAAACTCAAACCATGGGGTGCATCCCTGCTTTTCATACCTGTAAAATGCAGATTTTTTCAAAATGCTGAAAATAAGGCATCAGTTTTCAAATGGGATTTTGGATTCTAGATGTAATAAACAACAATTCACCTTGAAAATATCTATCTTATCTGGTAAGATTCTCAAAAAGAGAATATACAAAAGTCTCACTGACATGTATTTAAGTCATATTTACATTCCAACAAGCAAGACAGAGTCTCACTTCTAAGAATAATCAAATGAGAAGTTCACATTTTAATGTCAGCTATGGGAGGTAACCCAAAAGAATTAACAAAAAAATAGTATAACACTTACAGTATGCTAAAATCACCCAAATATGGACAGGGGGAAAACTAAGTAAAGCTGGAGATAGTAAAGAAAAATAAAATGGGAGAAACCCTGAAACTCTCTGCAATAATATTAACCTGAATTTTCTGCACAGTGCTATCACTTGACATTGATTCACTTTTTAAAACAGGTACTATTTTTGTGTCTTGCTAACAATAAAATTGGATTTAAATATCACCCGTCTTTAGCTATTTAGTCAAGAGACGCAGGGGTTTTAAGAAAAATAACTCCAAGAAGTAATATTTCAGTGGGTACTATCTCATCTAAAGTTAGAGAATACTATCTGAAATGTCTATGTTCAATTTCATATCAGATTCAATAAAAGTATTTCATTGCTTGCTTTACTTGTTATTTGAACTGAATTTGTTCAATTGAGTAAGTAAAAATAAAACTAGGTAGTTGTAAAAGTTGTAGAACTAAAGCCCATTGGCAACACTTACATCACAAAAATTAAAGGAGAAGGGTAAATCATTATCCATACTTTCACAAAGGATAAATGTCTGCTTAATCTTTGATGTTCTGTGGCAGCCTAAAATATATCTCAGTATATATATTTTACCTCAGGATTGATTATTTTAAAAGTATTAAATAGAGGGTTTATCCTATCTAATTTGGGAATACAACCCAGGAAAATGTCAATGCAGAATTGGAGGGTAACGTACAGAGGTAGTGTTCAGAGTTTTCTGTACCTCCACAGGTCAATGTTGGAAGTTCATGCCATGTTTTTTGCTCTAGGATGTGCACTGGCTTTACACAGAATATACAAAAAATGGCAGAAACAAGTCCAGAAAATACCCAAAACACACCTAGAACACAACCAGAAAAGTATCAGTGGGACCTCTCTGAATCTTCATTTCTAATTAATTTCTTTCGTACTATGAATTACGCAAAATCCAGACACTTCATAGTTCAAGCTGAGTTTTGCACTTAAAATGTTCCTGCCCTGGAAATGCAGAGTATCTTCCTCACTGATTTTTCTTAAGTTTTATATAATCAGTGACTAGTGCATGCAACTAAGTTTTCCAAAGGAAACACTTTTCAATTGGCATCTAATGTCAGTCTAATTTTGTACCAAAGCACTCTAATGCTACCTATAGTTAGAACTCAGTGGTATCTTGCATGTAATGTTATAAAACAAGCTGCAATTATGAGGGAAAAAAGAGATCATTTTTGAAGCTTCCTTCCATTTTTTTTCCTGATTACATATAAAACCAAAACTACAGATACCTGTGGTTTTATTTCTTTTATTATTTTATTCTGTTTTTTGAGGAAGGTGCATTAGTGAGAATGGAAGGAATTCACATATCTGCCAAGGACTCAAGAACTGTGTCTGGAGGTTTGTTTTCATTGCAGATGAAGTATTTCTCTGCATAATAACACACATCAGCCGGGTGTCTGCTTGAACAGAAATCAGGTTAGTTCCTCCAGCACAACAAGCAAAAAGTATAATGCTTTGTTGTCCAAACTAGTCTTTCTCCAAGGCACTGCACCACATCATGTGGGTCAGTGTTAGCTGGGACACCTCTTCAAGGCAAGCCACTTGTTGTCTGCACTGAAGTCCTTATTCCAACTAATTCCTGCTCCAAAAAGCCCACGATAGTCCACTACCAGCTCTGATCACAGGATAACTTTATTCTCTGACAAAATCTTTGTATTTCTTCATAAGTTATACTTTGGTACAGCAGTTCTCTCTGTGTACAAAACAACCGTTCTACAACAGGAAGTTACCAGCTGTAGAATATAAATGGCCAGTTCCAAGTCACCAGTGACAGTTCTCTAATGCATGCAGACACATATACAAATGTATATCCATATGTACACAGGGATGTGTATATGGATATATATAATGTGTAAATATACATATAAGGCACGTACAGGTCCAGAAGCACAGACACTTAAAATCAAACATTACAAATATTATAGCTACCTGTAACAATGGCCAGTGGCCTGAAATCCTATTTTCCCCTCTATATTTGAATCAGTATTCTCTTTTAAGTAAAAAGACATATGTTAACCACTAAAAAAATCATGGCATCTAGATAGCTGAAACAGTTGCTGATAAAAGCAAAGCTCTGGATTACAGTGTACTGTCTTGGACATGGCAAAAGTAAATCAGACCCTATAAACCTCAGGAAAGTTAATGAACCTGGTCATATGTGTCTTAAATGTAAACTACTTTGCTTACAGCAACCAGCAGCATCTACCTCTATCTACATCAGTGAAAGCGCTCGCCTTTGTGCCAGCCTGAGCAGCAGAAAATTCCTTATATATAATACCTTAATGCCTACTTTCCCATGCCACACCCACTCCCCAGCAGTCACAGAGAACATCCCCAAGGCCACTTCTCATACTCTAGTATGATTCCCATGACCCTCATCAGCTTCTGTTGACCCCCATATCAGCATCTGGCCTGACACCCAGACCCATCGGTCACCACCTCTGAGCCACAGGGAGGACCAGCCTGAGCACACTTAATCTGCAGCTTGTGGCTCAGCAGCCACAGGTAGCATGCAGGCACATCAGGGTTTGAGAGCCTCTGCTGTAACCTGTGCAGCGCCAGCCTGCAGCAGAGGCTGACAGCTAACTGGCTGGGTCTGCCTGAGAACTGAGGGAAGAGGAGCACAAAAATGTACAGGTGAGGATTTAAGATACATGCAGATGTTTGCACCCAGCTTACAACACCTACTGTGGTTAAAATATTTATTTGAGAATTCTTTCAATAAAGAAGTTATTTACTTTTACACAAAGCACCACTGGTGTAGCTTTATATGGTAATTTAAGCATACAGAACAAGTCAGAGCAGACATCTCATCAATGGAGCAAGCAGGCCCTTGTGAAAGCAGTAGGTGAGAGAACACAGAAGAGCTGTGCTTGTCCTTCTAACTCCATCTCAGTATTGCCTCTGTTACTTGGAGACAGTTTATCTCTTTTAGTTATTATTTGAAGAATGTCAGGATAGTAAAGTATCTATCTACAATTAGGTATCTAAATATAGGCTGTGTTAATATCCATCGACTCTTTTTTTTTCTACTCACACCCAAGAAGCAGAAGCGGAAATATTATGATACTTAGTAAACAGACCAGACCACTGTGTAGTCACAGTATGAATGGGAGATGACAGATGTTTTTTAATTAGAGAGGGTACTATCTCTGGGGCATTTGACTCTGGGTTACATGAGACCCTGCTAGAAGACAGAATTCCAGGGCCCAACAATGCACCCCAATGATGAGAACAGATAAACTGTTCAGGGAAATAACCAATATAACAACAGGCACTAGTGGAGAATAAGTATATACCCTTAAATTGAAGACAAAATAGATCATAAATAAAATGAAAAAAAAAAAACAAACATATATAGGTCACAGTGCGTAAAAAGAAGTTTCTTTCAATCCCAGTGTTGCAGTCCTAAGAAAAAGCAGCAGCAATTAATGAAGAAAATGAAGAAACAGAGTATCTGTAACCTGATTTGAGCAGATCCAGCAAGGCAGAACTTGCCTGCAGCTAAGCAACAACCAGATTTGCAACTGTACTTTGGGATCAACAACTAATTTTTTTCTAGCTACACCACTGTGCCAGCTCCCATGTAATCTCAGCAGCTCTGACACACATTAGTGATCTAAATGATAACATGCAATGGAAGTATTCGAAAACAGAAGGGCAAATGAGAAGAAATCAATGAAAAAATATTACCATACACAACAGCTAACACAAAGTACCGTACTATCCTGCTGTAGCTTTGAGTGCTGTTCAGCATCATGATGTTCTCATAAATGAGAGAAAATAGAGAGAGTCTCCATGATGGAACAAGCTGACGTAATATAAGGACGCACATCAAGGTGATGGACAGTTCTGGCATGTAAAAAATGCTACTGTAGTTTCAGTAGACATAACCAGCTTTGTGACTGCCTGCTAACAGCACGGGGTCATATTGAGTCTGTGAAATCTGTCTGAGAGTGAATAAACACTCAAATAACTAGTCTTGGCACAGTGCACTGCATAATTACACCTGACAATCTTTTTCATGCCTTCAGCCTTGCAGGGCATTATCCCAGCCTGGTACACCTTTCAAAGCTGTGCTCCCCAATCCATGCATGGAGACATTTAGGACATTGCATTATTGCTCACAGTCACAAGCCGTCACCACCACTACAGCACACACCAAAAAAGCAACACGCAACAGCTTACATTACTGCCTAAGAGCCAGCCAAGGGATGTCTGGTATCGAAATTTCAGTGATTCATCATCTTAACATAAAAAGTATTTAAATGGCATTTTAAACTAGGACTACGGATATTTCAAATTTTTAGAAACTCCTGAAAGGATGCTTAGCAGTGGAGCATTAGGTGGAGTGCAAACAAAGCAGAGCTGAGAGGAATTGAGATTTCCTATTACGAACACAATTACTGACTTCTGAAAGGCCACAATCTGATTTTGACAGTCATTTAAGTTTCAGGAGCAAGCAAAGGATGTTGAGGACACTCCATAACAGAGAACAAAGAGCTGTCCCTTAGTCCCAGAGAAACAGAACTTGGATTATTAACTGGCATTTTCAGTACACAATGTACTAGAAATAACTGAAAATATTCTACAGATCTCAGCTGAAAACTGTCTCTGAATAAGGGGCTCTAAAGCCATGGGAGGAAAAAAGAGGCAAAATCTAAAAATCTGAAGAGACTGAAGAGAAGAAAAGAAGCTACTTTTGCAGAAGAGAAAAAAGGCTCACAGACCACCTGACTTATTTCAGTCAAAAATTAGGTTCACAATATATAAAGTGCTTGAGGCAAAAGAAATCAATGGAATATTTTAATTGATTTTACCAGCATTGGAGAGGGCCAAAAATCTTTCCTGAAGTCCTCTTGCTTACGTACAAACTTTAGCTCAATTAGTACTGAATTTAAAGGTCTCATTAATACTTGTACTTCAGTTTCCCTTTGATCTCATCCCTCCCACTCAATGCAATATTTTAAGGGATAATTAATTGAATACTTGCAAGGAATGGACAAAAAACGCCACCTTTACTTACTATCATTTATTTTGAATCTTCATCCTTCAAGACTGAAAAGCTTTTTTGTCTATAGAAATGGCAATTTTTTTAACAACACTAAACACAATGTCATTATTTTCTGGCTTGTGAATGCTTAAGATTCACATTTTTGTGGAACTAGGAAATTCACTAAAATACCAGTACAAGCCCTTAGATTTGGGTATTGTTATCATGCCCCACTTGGCCACAACACAGATCCTCTATCTTAGATGCAGCCACATGCTGTGGTCTATGAGGAAGATATGGAGGAAATCCTCAATACCTTGAAATGTTTTCCTTTAATATAAAAACAAACAAGCAAACAACAACAACAAAGAAAACCACAACTCAAAAAAAACCCATCCAAGAAAAAGAACCTTTCTGCAGTTTTATTGCTGAATTGTTCTAATAAAGAGCATTTTATCCCAGCTGCAAGCTTAAGTTTCATTTGAAGATCTGTTTCCCTCAGGAATAGATGCTGGCCTGCAGGTATCCTCATCAGCTGCCTCCTAATTTTCTGTCCCTGGACGACTCTGAACATTCGCCCGTGGTCCCACCTTCCTTACAGTAAGTCACATGCAAAGTGAGTCAGCAAAATATGCTTAACCATTTTCCAGAAAAGCAATGCTTGTATTAAATAAACGAATAAAAGTATCCAGAATGTGGAGCTTTTTGGTTTTATTTTCTCTGTTTGGGAAAATGCAGAGATGTATGTTACATTCTGGCTTCAAGTCACACAAATACTTAGCCTCTACAAAAATCCAGATTTAAAAATCTTAAAACTGTCCTAACAATTTGCCATTGTGTGCTTTATCACTCTATTTTTCTCTTCAATTTAAGTTGTTTTCCCTAACTGTAAGGAGGGAAAATGGATGTCATTAAACTGTTTTCATTAAGTGCGTGATACAGTTCAATAATTTTTCATCTACCCCCATAATTCACTATCATCTTTCCTCCACCACTGCAATATTCACATGTGTCACCCTCTTCTAATTCCTGTGACAAATATAATTGTAATGATTTTATTTAGGATCAACACATCCACTCAATATAAAAAAGCAAAAAGCTAAAGCAGCTGTGTCACTTGGCTCTGCCTGGAAGTCGGTCAGGGCAAAGGCGAGGCAGCTGTGGGGAGCAGGCAGCAAAACCTGCTGCCTGCAGGAAACAGGTCTGGGAGCTGACAGGAGCCAGGCAGCACCACCAGCAGCTACTGCTTCATTAATTTTACTGTGTTTTAGGGAGGTGAAGGACTGAAACACCAATAAAGGCAGAAAACCACACCCTGTCATATTTTAGAACTACTGGGTTAGGTTTAAACACATTTGTTTAACTAGATTATTTCAAATACAAGCACCAATTGTACATAATATTTTATTTAATAGTATTAATTTAAATATTACACTAGGCTAAATATTATACTCTTAGAGCCTCTATATAAAATGAGTTCTGTACATTTCTATACAGCCTGGAATGACTTTTAGCATTTGACTAGCGAAACAAAAAAGCTAATGTAATTGCAACTTTAATCCTTTTTAAAGCACAAATGATTTAAAAAACTAATCTTGTGTTTTCTGTTTCTATGACTGGAATAACCCATTGTTATAGCAGGTTGATTTTGGCAGTGCCTTTACTACTTTGACTGTTCACAAGTTGTCTTACAGTTTCAGGCAGTGTCAGACCTAGAGACTACATCTTATGCCAGCTGGAGCAGGAACATTGGTTTGATGTATAGAAATACAGTTTTTAAAAGTCAGGGTCTGCTAGCAGTTTCTCTACAAACTACAATGGCAGCTGTGCTAGAGGTCATGAATATTACATAAGGTCTGTCCATGCATTCAAGCCAGCATCAGTAAGCCAAATTCCCATAGCAACACTCACATAGATTTACTCATCGGTAAGAGATGCATCAGTTCAACAGTGAGCACTGCACTGCTACCCTGATTAGTCTGCAAGATACTATTACTCCAACTCTTCTTTTAAAGATTGTGCATTTACTGACAAAATTCAAAAGTTCACCTAAATTTCAGGGCAGCTTTTATCATCTTTCCTAGGAGCAAAGAAATCTCAAACCAGCAAAACCCAGCCCTGATAAAACTGAAACTCCTGATTACAATCAGCAATGTTTCTAAGATACAAGGCTGAAGGGAAGAATCCGGCTGCTTCTGTTGAGTTTCTGCTATACCAATCCCAGGACAGCAAGACCCAACTTTAAAGAAAGGCTCAGCATCTCTTACAGTTGGCACACTACAGCAGCTCATTAGAAAGCTGCTTAAGGAGCTCCTATTAAATATCAGTTAACAGCTACATTTTCAAAAAAACATTTTTGGCTTCCCTATTCAGGTTTTCTGGCCCAGTGAAGATGTCTGCTTATGCATTATAGTACTGTATTATTTACGGAGCTGGTCCTTGCCATACAATCAGCTGCATAGCTCAATGATCTGGACTCAAGGATTTCTGAAGAACCCTTGTAAAACAGGTGGCCTAAATGGGCAGAGGCAAAGCTCGCAGTGGAAAACTAAATGGAATGGGAGATGGAAGGGAGATAGAGAATAAAAAATAAAGGAAAATGGAGGAGGGGAGTCAGAGAGAAAGAGAGAAGAATGCAGATCAGGTAGATCTGAGGAGGGACCTCAACAGTATTATTAAATAAAAGATATTAGAAAGAAAAACAGATTCTGAAAAACAGTAATACACTGAAGCCTGGCAAGTAGCATACAAAAAAAGAAAAACTGAAATGAAGTGATAAATGAATTATAACAAAGAAGATGAGCACAATTTTCACAGGTGCAGTAGTATTTAAAGACACAGCACAGATAAAAGAAAAACAAGCTCATTCACTTCCACTACTAAAACCTTCACAGTCCTAAATGCATGTCATGGAAAATACATAAACACACAACAAGAACCTAAAGCTCATTTACTGTTTTCCTATCAAACTGTCACTATCTGCCAGCAGTATGGAGGTAGGAGAAATCTTCAGAAAACCTACAGCACATTACTCATGGGGCCTTTTAACACAAGAGCATAAAGAAAGTCAATTAAGTCTTCAGGGAAAAAAACATCCTTGTAACAGATTCTCCCAATTTACATATGATTTGTAGGCACTGATACTTCATTGAAAGGAGATGAATACAATGTTTGAGGGATGATTTTTGAAACTGTTAAGCTTTGAGCGCCATAGCAATCCATGGGGAAACTTTCACAAACATCTTCAGTAGGAACTCATAGCTTTGACCCTATACACTGCAATAAATGCATATGTTTAATGAAAGAATAAATGTATACATTTAAATAATAATGTTATGAAATACACAAGTCAATCAGGTGCCTTTTATGGAAAACTGATTCTAAGTGATTTTTCATGGAACATATATTTCACCTGCTGTCTAGAATATGTTTATAAGAGGTCTAATCCATGTATTAACACATCAAAAACATTTTATCAGTAATGGATGAGATTACAGTGAAAGAATCATAGAATGGTTTGGGTTGGAAGGGACTTTAACGATCTTCTAGTTTCAACCCTTGCTTTAAAGCCAAGCACTTCATGAGTGTGACACGAAACACCACCTTACCTTTGCTTTTTCAAGCTGTGCCTGGGCCTGTCGCTCTGCCTCTCTCCGCACTGCTTCCCTATCTTCTTCCAGAGATACATCTGAATCAGATGGACGGCTGGTGTAGGAGTCCGCCGAACCCTGAACAAGAAAAGGAAAAAAAATGTCACAAGTTCCTTTGATGTTTTAAAAAATCCCAAACAAACAGGAAAAAAAAATAGAAGTGTTTATACACTTTGCCTTTTTTCTTACTTTTGTATCCCTGAAAACAGAGTAACTGCCCAAAAGGGAAAGTCACTTAGAAGAAATTATCCCTAGGAAGGTATTTTCTTCTGGAAACATTCCAAAAGTACAGGTGGCTTCCCCAGTGCTCTATTTCCTGCCCTATTCCTGCACTCCTATCTGCGTGCTTTTCAGCAAGCAGAACCAGTTGCTCTGTAGAGTTACAGCACTGGTGCACTGCAGGGCTGAAGGACACACAGCAGCTTCAAGGATGGCTCCATAAAAATGAAAACTCTAAACAGTGACAGAAATAGCACACTAACAGACTTTTTATAATCTAAATGCAAATTCAGTATCAATAATCATCATTACATAATATCACAGCTAAGAGATTTAACCTCTGCAATGCATTTTTATTTTAGGGCAGCCTCTTTACCTGACACACTTTCCCCATCAGAACTGCAAATGGCTCATATCCATCTCTGCCCTTCAGCAAAACATGCAAATGACCACAAATCAACTTCCAACTAATAAAATCCGTCTGGACTCAACACATGTCCCCACATCGCCACAATGGAAGCGGCCACAATGCCAGAACAGCTCTATAAATAATGACAGCTCTGCTTTCCCTCTGCATCTCCCTGCATACAAAATAGAGTTCTGCTAATTCAATCAGAATGAAAACAACTGTCCTCTTCTCACCGCCTTTTTTCTCTCCCTCCCTGGAATACATACAATATAAGCTGATAAGGAAAATGCAGGGCTTACACAGATATCAGAATTCTTCAGACGTCCTCCTTTGGCTCTTTTCAGAAGCCTGATCCAGGTGGCCTTCATTAGCCAGACAGCTCAGTTACTGTCCGCAGCTGCAGCGCCCGGCACTGATCTCATAAAACATGTGCACACTGAGCACTGCAGAATCACAGCTCCTTTCCTATCCATGCTCTGCTGTGAGAGCCTTCCTTCTCTTCCCTCTGCCTTTCAAGCTTCCAGCCTCACTGTTTCCAAGTATTCTACTGCAATTAAATTCTCAAATTCTCTCATGCCAGTAAAAAAAAAAAAAAAAAAAAAAAAAAAAAAAAAAAGAAAAAAGAAAAAATTCCCAAAAAATCCACACCACCTCCAAAAATCTCAACTTGAATGATAAAAATGTAAAATAAAACCAGCTTCAGGTAAATATTGTGAGAGATGCTTCAGCTGATCATAAACTGAGATCGATCACAGAAAAATACCTAGGGCTTTTTCCTTTCTCTTTTGGGGGGTGGATTTGGCTGTTAAAAATAGTGCTTGTAAGAGAACCTTTTAAAATCTTGTGCAAAATGTATTCAGTGACATTTGCAAGTGCAAAGTTCATTTCATCTCTTCCTAGATTGGCTGGGGGTGGGGTAACAGGCTGTTCATACCACTGGGCATGCTCCATATGTGCAGCCTTTTACGCAGATGCTCACATCACACCGGGCTGTTAGCCTATGCCAAATTGCCATTTTACATCTCAAGGGTAAACAGCTGGAAAACGCGAGGTCCCTGTGAAACTGGAAGAGCCGGTATAGTGTCTCGTTCCCGTCATGTATGTCTGCTGCCAGCTACGTTTCCCTTGGACTTGGTTCTGTCACGGAACGCTGCCCTCCGCTGAGCAAAGCGCTGAGCTCCACTCACAGCTCCCTTACAAAAGCCAAAAATATGCCTGTTGAGTGGGAATTTAACCCCCTTGTTATGGCTTATATTTTTTCTGACATGAGCAGAGGAAAGAAACAAAGAATAAACACAACACACCACTTAACACATAAATATTAGATCCTAATACGGCAAAAGCCAAACAGAACATTCTCTATGCTGCTTTTCAGAGTCATCCTCTACCCTTTAATAAACTGACTTGGGAGTAACATGCTAAGGCATATTTTTCCTAGGACATGTATGGTTTACTGACGGACATGCAACATTCTAGTTGAAAAAGATGACTGTAGCTGACTGCAGTGCCCACCTTCGATACTAGTTCACAGTTACAAGAGAAATAGCAAGTGGACATTACAGCTGAGATCAGGATCATACACATGTCGTAGCATATCAGCATGTCCCAGGAAGGACCAAATCCTGCCATGGTTAGTGTCTGTATGTATAACAATGAAATTGCCCATCACAAGTGATGCAGCAGCCTACGTTTCACCATTATTAAAGCAAACAACAATTGTCAGTAAACCCACAGTTTAAAATAAAGCTAATTTTTTACTTTCAGAACATTTTATTATTTCCTGAAGCCTGTAATAGTTACAGTGTAGATTTTAATACGCTGGTTTTGAACTGACATAAAGAAAATTATTCTCCAAGGGATATTTTGCTTTTCCAGAGTTCAGATATATCTGCTATGTTACAGGGGCTATTCAAAACCAAAATGCCTCCTGAGCTAAAGCAAAAAGAGCAGAAAAGAAAAGAAAATACACTCAAACTTTCCGATTTTTTTGAAAATATCTTCTCCACTAAGAAAATGTAGAGAGGCCCTGTAACCTTCCCAAACCCTGTCAAATTTTGCTATTCCCTTTGCCACAACACATAAACCTGCCAATGGAAATAGTGGGAAAAGATGAGCAGCGACAAGATGGAAGTCAGGTGTAGAGTTTAAATCCTGTTATGGTTGACACAACAGTGGCCTGTGGACAAAACCATTGATGTTATCACAGCACTAATGAAAGCTGAGACTGTAATGAGCTCTTCCATAGAGTCACAGCCCTCCAGGACACTCAGCACTCGCTCTTTGGAAAGGGCACATCCAAGCCCTTCCCCACCGGCGCTGCAGTTCCTTGGTGCCACTCTGCCACTATGAGTTGCGGTGTCATAAACCAACCCCAAAGCAGCACTACCATTAAGTAAGAGGAAAACAAACAAAGCAGCCATTAAGCCTGACATGGCAATTGCATGACGGACAGTGTGGATGTTGGCTTCCTACAGCACTTCCATGGTAAGCACATCATATTTGACACTGGCATAACATCACTTTCACTATCCTTCATTCTGCTGTCCACAAGGGCTGCTGCTTAACTGGTCCTCACCCTATAAAAAAATTCATGAAGCACAGTAACACAATTCTTATCTCCCCTAAGGGGGCAAAATGCCTTTTGGGTCAGGCCAGAATTGCTAAAATTGGAAATTCAGTTTCCAGGCCGCAGAGATCATTTACACTGCTGGTCATGTCTTGTGTTGGCCACAGTCCCAACACACCTCAAAAAAATCATAATGATTCAATTTATTTTAATTATATTGACAAATCACATGAATCAAACTCAACATTACATTTATTTTCCCAGTGGGATGGACATGGTCATGTAAAATAAAGGAGAAGTTTGGAAGCTTCTTTGCTCCTTAAATATGGAAAAAAATCAAAGCCTTACAGCAGGGTCATCCAGGAAAGGGGGTTGCATACAATTACGTTTAATTTGTTGTATAAACTTCTGAGTATTTTTATACGAGCTAAGAATGCATTCAATCACTTTAAGATGAAAAAAGAATTCAAACTATGATAAAAACTATAATAGAAATACTATGACTATTCAAGAAAAATAATGACAAGTGGATGTGCATTGTCCATTCCTGACAACTTAGGAAACTACATGTCCTCCCTGGTTTACTCAAGTTTTTGGGGTTGCTCTGAAGAATGGCCTGAATTTTTTCCCAAGACCTTCTGAAATTCAGCCTTTGTGAAATTCTGCATGTCTTCATCTCCTTCCACTGCAATATGGAAGAGCTGAGTAATATATGTGTGTAATATATGCTACTGTAGCCCCCAGTTCCTCATCTTTAATGGGAAACTGTCTAAGAAAAGTGAGATAAGTCATGTTAAGTACTCCATCTATTTATTTTTATTTTCTTCCTTACTTGGCAGGTTTACACACCCATTTTGTTCTAAAAATAATTTCTTGTTTTAATAGCATGCTTGACAAATATTTATCAACTATCTTGCCCCTTAATATTTTAAAGTAGTTTCTACGAGCTATTCTCATAATGCAAACCCATGTTTTTCCCATTGCTAGTGGTCGTATGTGATCATATTTGAACTCCTTTTCCTTCATAGATGTCTTATGTTATGATTACTGTAGAAGTGTGTCAAAAGACTGGGTCTTTCAAGTAAGAGGGTTTTTTATTATTTCCTTTTACTTCCATTTAGAAACTCTTTACATAAATTAGGTGGTGCCTCTAGATCGCTTATTTTTCGTGTTAGTTTTCTGTACCCACGCTTAACTTTCATCTGTACAGTTGGAGCTTAAGTAACACTCTGACTGCAGTGTTACATTAGTAGCATAAAATCTGTTGATGTATTTGTTCTGGTGCAGTAATAAATTCTCATTGTGTTAATACAATTATCATTACTTTTGCCAATTCAGTCATGGCTTTATACTGTGTCTTTCTCATAAAAAATAAAAGCAATCCTCTGAGTACCATGAGTCTTTAACAGGGTAATCCACTTATGAATTAGGTATCATTAGAACAGATAATTTTCCAAATGACTGTAAATTCTCAAATAATTCTCTTCTTAGAAAGATCAAACAAGTTCCTTCAAGTGAAGACTTTTTACATTATAATTTATTAAATGAAGGCATGAAGGAGTAATCAAACATTCAGCAAGGTTTAACTAGGAATAAAGAAATACATAGGACTGCACACATATATATATATATATATATAAAAATTCCTTCATTTATAATACTGGGGTCTTCTCCAAGATATATTTTTCATCTTTTCATTCATGCTGATTGCTGCAATGCTGATGAGAATTTTAAAGGAGAAATATCTTTATGTCTTCATTTGATTTATACTTTGAATATGAAAAGTGCAGACCTCATTGTGCCAGTAAGAGGAACAATTCATTTCAATATTCAGAATGTATACAGAGGATATTAACCACTTGTCTTCTTACCCCGTTCCAGTAGTAAGAATGACATCACATGTCTTGCCAGGATGTGATTTGAGATAGTATATTATGTCCATGTGATGTACAACTACTTCTTGAGTGCTACAAACTAAAACAAAAGTATTTCCAAAATGTTTATTTCCCTCAAATTGTTTAAAATTTATTCAGAACAAAGGCAAAAATGTGAAATGTCAAAGTTTAGCATGAAGTGAAACTGCTGACACTGGCAAATCATAATATGCTGACAGGGAATACAGATTGTCCTGTTTCATCATAATCAACCTGAAAAGTATGAGGCGCACTGTCAGACATCAGAAGCACTCCCACAAATGCACCATGAGTAGAGACCTCAGTTTGGCAGTGGCCACAGGTGGTGAATGTGAAAATTTCTTTTCAATGACGTTTTCTCCAGATGTCTAAACAATGTCATTATTTTGAATTATGATGAAGAAAACACAAAATGCTGCTCTGAGAATGCTACGCAGTGTTACATGGATGATAAAGTTAACTATTTGAGGATAGAATTTTTATAGAAAGACCAAATTTAATCCAATTAATTGTTTACAATGTATATTTGAAGTGTAGGACAAATTGAAGAAATACTTTTTAGCAAAGGAAAAAGGAAAGAGACCATGCTTTCATTATGGGGATACCAAGCAGGAATTGTTAACTCCTTGTGTAAGGGTCATGGACACTTCACAACCTGGCAACTACCACATCTAGTCCTGATGTCCTCCCTGGTCCTTGGCATGGGTCCTGAAGTTTTTGGCCATTTGCCCACACACATTCACATGCAAACAAACAATTACTATGCAAGGAGGGCTACCAGCTCCTACAGTAGGCATTGAAATAGGCTATGTCTACATTTAAAAAATAAATCCAATGTTGATCAGATTTTGTTGTTGTTGTTTAGAGCTAATGGGGCATTGCTATGGCATCCAGAGCCAAGGGGGATATTCAAATAGCAGGACTGAAATTTTAGAACAGCCGGGAGCTTTAGGGTGGTAATGTGATTAAAAAAGGAGATTATATAGGAAACCAGTCTTCTCTTTACCCTTAACATGACTTTAGCAAGCTTGATCGCAGCACCAAGCTTGACAGTAACAAGCTTCCAAGGTGCTGATCCAATCAGTAGCTGAATGAAAGCAGAGGTGTTTTTCAAATAGCCCTTAGGTTTGCAGAAGACTAGATTTTGACATTCATGCACCAGGTAAACAGTTGTACCACATACTTTATCAGGAAAAAACAAAATAACAAAAACCCAAATAGCCCCCCACACCAAACAACCCCACATATTTGCATTCACATTTCATTATATTAGCCTAAATGCTTTTCTGTTGTTCCACTATGAAAAAGTAGCATGAGTAGGTATTTTTAGAGGAATGATGGTCTTTTCATGGTGACTCTTTGGGAAAACTTTGACAATAAGCAAAATGGCAGCTGCTCTGGTGTGTTAGTTTACCTTTTTTTCAAAAAAACATCTAAGATGAATGACAAACCCTGCTTAAATGAGCCTGGAATCTAAAGGCTGAGAGAATATGAGGGGGGAAAAAAATTAAAAAAAAAGGAGTAAGAAGGGGATCAAGGCAGCAGTGCAATAGAAAATAAAGCATTTTTAAACATTCGATACCAGCATTATGACTCATCCCTTGCATAACCATAGTGGGTTGTTCTTTAAGTAAGTTTCCTATAAGTATTATGGCAGAGATTAGTTCTGTGAAAGCCTCTGAAGGAGGATAAGCTGGTAGCTCTGTATATTCTGTGTATTCTGACAGAGAGATTCTTACACTTATGAAATAAGAGAAAATGCTTTTGAGGAAGAGGTCAATGACAGGAATAGAAGGAGGTCTCCAAGTTTATAAAAAAATGCTTTTTCAACAATATAATCACATAATTGAGAACTTTAAAAAAAAAAAAAGTCACCCAAACTAAAGGAAAGAAAAGATTTGATGTTTTGAGACAATTAATTGGATCTGGATGATGGCATTAAACTATTAATGATTTCGAGTTCCAAAGAAAAGTCAGAGCAATGACAGAGCTAAGATGTTGCCAGTGGAACAACTAACAGACAGGTGTCAAAGGAAGAAAAACACACCAAGGAAATGATTGCAAGCAGCATGAACCTGAATCATCTCACTTTGTCTCAGACTGTCAGCACGCACATGGATATTAACACAACTTGGTTGACTCCTGGTAACTTTTGAAAGCTCTGGTAACTTGATTATATGTTTAAGTCCTCAGGTAAAGGTAAACCAGGCATATTAGTAACAGTAACCTGACCTGTGGTGCTGTTTATTGGGGCAGATGGGAGTTAAAAATTAAAGGTTTCCAGGAAAAATGAAGATAATATTTTTGAGTGTATTAATTAACACGCAAAAAATATCACAAAGGAAGGGTTTTAAGTTGCAAAAAGACAACTCAGAAAAAAAGAATTTAGAATATAAAATGCTATACATTGATACAAGAGCACAAAGAGAAAGACAAAGATTGGGTCAGGCAGGCACAAAATTAAAAGGCACCAGTTAAAATGAGGAAAAATGGAAAACGCATCTGGGATGTCAACAACGAAACAGAAAGAAAACTTGAAAAAGAATGAATTTGCAGGAAAGCATGGCAACCATCATCTTAATTTGTCTCAGCTCAGTTAAAAGTGCCAATTTAGATTCTGTGTTCCAGATCGTCAGTATATTTTTATCTGGGATTTTTGTTCAAGTCATTAAGATTTTCTGCATACTTAAAAATAGCTTCCTTGAAAATTCAACATGAAATTCTGTTAGCAGTGGAGAATTCTGAAGGGAAAAACAATATTTTCCTGGAATTTTATGAAATTATATCTATACATACAATCTTTAGCTGTGGTAATCGATACACAATTTAAAGTACGGAAAGATTCTTGTCATAAATGGAATGTGGATGCTGATGCAGAGAATGAAACTTTTACTGTGATATGAGTATTTGTTACAGGTGGATTTTGTATTGTCACCTCGCTTGTACCTTCCCTTTCCCCAAACCTCTGTTGTAAAACCCCTTTTCCCATTGGCCCCTGTTAAACCTTACCCCATTGGTCTAACCTGGGTTCCCTTTCATAGTAAAATGACCCCCTTCCCTTGAAAAGCCGGTAGCACCGGCAATAAAGTCTCTTTGCCTCTCCTCTCTCCTTGAGTCCTGTGCCGCTGCTCCCGGTCCCCTGGGGAACCACGTGGAGGGGGGAAGGGCAGAGACCGTGTCCCCTGGTAAGGAACGCAGTGCCAGTGCCAGGGGGAAACCCACCACCAGCTATATTTACCTGGTTTTCAAATGTGCCATTTTTAATCTACTCCAGATAACAAACGGAGGGTTTGGATGCTTGCTTGCTTGTTTGGTTTTTATCTTGTTACAAAACACTGATGTTAAGAATATACAATGAAGTTTTCCTTATTTTACTATTTCATGGAATCATAAAATATCCTGGGTTGGAAGAGACCCACAAGGACCATCAATTCCAACTCCTGGTCCTGCAGAGGACCATCCCAAGAATCACACCATGTGTCTGAGAGACTCCCACAATGATATCCACTTTGTTAGTCCGTTAATCCTTACCCAGAGGTTGTCATCTGTGCCAGCTGCAAGCTCCATCACTCAAATGTTGTCAGCTTTCAAAGGTAACAACTGCTTTAATACGTATTTTTGCTTGATACCCTTCATTTCTATGCCATAAATACAGCGTTCATCTATTTAAAGAACTATCTTTTTTTCCATGTCTCTTAAGGAGTTAGTCTGACAGTCATGCACTCTGAAGAAACTGCTGTCACACACTAGTTGTCTACTGGTAAGTTTATTTTTACTACTGAAATTTTGATTTTCTAGTTATGATCTTTCATTAACAGCAATCAATGACTGTCATGACATAAAACACTGCAATTTGCTCACTGCTCGTATTAGGAGAGGTTTTCTTATTAACACCTTTGCTAAACTGTGTACAGTGAAGACTAAAGAATTAATTGATTAGATTTCCCTAACCCAGGCGCATTGAAAGCTCAAGCCCATCAAACAGGGGTTCATGTGTGACTCCACCCAGCTATATCTTGCAGATGTGATGACTCTTCAAGCCTTTGCAGCCTTCCTCTTTGATACTACCAGAAACATAAAGTAAGCAGCTTTCACACTGCATGGCATCATTTACTTCAGGATATACACACTACACAAATACACATATCCTCATCAGTGGGCTAAATGTAAGCCCAGTTTCTAAGAGTATGAGAAGTCACATGAGTCCTTCTGGTTTCAGGTGTTAGTACTTTGCTTCAGCTTTCATCCTTGTACGCTGCTTGAAATATATCAGGACTGTTTCTTTATACACCAGGTCTAGCATAAACCAAAGCAAACTACATGTGATCTTACCAAGAGGATGAGGCTCCTTTCACCATTTACATATTACAATTATTCTCATCTGATTTCAAGAACACAACAATCTGTAATACTTTCACACTGATATTTCTGGAAATGTCTTTTGTCCCTCTTGTCTATCACTTATCAAAATAATCTTGGACAATTCTCTCTTCAGCATATATCTTCACAGTTTTTGTTGCAAAACGAAAATATACTAGTTAATGTACAGATTGAGTGATGCCAACTGTTCACATCCATTGGCTCCACCATCTTTTGAGAGTGCGACACTTCGTGATTCTGACTCTGCTCACTTTTAGAGCACTGTCCCCACCTCTTTACCAAGAAACAAGACTGAAGCCTCTGTATGTTACTGTCCCTGTTTTTCATCTGCAAGGGAACACAAGAATGTGAAGAGTATATACAACACTCATTTACAAAGAAACAAAATGGTAAAAGGTTGTAGGAAACCATCTGATACTATATAATACATAATATTGAATAAATCTAATTGTATTTTCTTACAGCTAAAACAGATCTTGTACTATGGATTTATATTGGCACTACTGTGATATCATTGCTTAAATGAAGATGCGAGGGTTAAAAGAGAAATGTACGTTTTAGGCAACATGAAAACAGAAATGTGCCTACTGCTAAAGATGGTGATAATGATTAGATGCTAACCTGAAGGGATGTAAAATATAAATAAACTGCAATAGAAAAACTGAAGGAAATCATAAAATCAGCACATGGTGTGATGAATTTTTCTAACTTAACATTGGAATATTTTTTGTTTTCTGGAACATTTAAAGGTTAGGAGAGTACAACAGCCGCTTTCCAGGATAACAACTGAACTCAGGTTTCTAAAATTATTGCGACCTAGAAAACCAAACATTTTCTGGTTTTCAGACATAAAAGAAACATCAGGAACACACTCTTTTCTGATTCAAAACCGACTTTGCCTGGGTCAATACAGCACACCATATCCCTCACTGAGCCATTTCTCCTTCAGAAAATGCACTAAATTTTTGACCACTGGTTGCTTTCATCTGTTGTTGCAATACTGAGCACTGACAGAAAATACACGTTTGATTGCCCTCCCACCACATACCTCTGAGGAGCCTGGCTCTGTGCTCTTGACAACCTCCTTGTATACGCTGAAGGATCTCGTCTCCAGGTTGTGCAAGCCCCTGTCCCTCAGCCTGTACCTGCAGGCCAAGTGATCCAGCCCCAACCATCCTCGGGGCCCTCCACTGAACTTTCTCTGGTTTGTCCACATAATTCATCTGTTGGGGCAACAAAACTGGCCACAGTAAAGCAGTTTTGTTCTAATGAGTGCTGTGATCATCCCCTTGGATATAGTGCCTGTGCTCCTGTTCATACAGGACTCAGGAGTTCAAGGTTTCACAATAATCTGTGACTTTGGAAATATAATAGAATTATTTTCAAAAAAGAGCAAACATGCACTTTGGGAAAACCTCCATTTATAGATTTCACATGTGCTATACATCAACTTGTTAAAAAATTTTAAGACAAGCAGTACCTCACATTACGGTAAAACAACATTACTAATATGCTACAAGGATCAATTAACTCTGTAAAATCTCTCAGATAAAGAGATTCCTTCCAACACATCCCTGGCAAGTTTCTGGCTACAAGAGTCTTCAGGACCTGCAGCGATGAGAGACACAAGAACGAAACTCCAGGTCTGCAAGCCTTAAGGTCCCAAAACATGTGCTAACTCTCACTAAAGAAATACAAACAAGCCTATGTCATCCCTGACAATTTGTTTTCTTCAGAAACTGCACTGGCTAAAGCCTGCCTTTTTCTCTCTGTTCCATTGTTTTTAAATTAAATTAATTATCTCCTTAAACTCATATGGTTACACTCAATTAAAAGTCATAGTTCCTCCAGTTTACAGAATTACAGAATATGCTGAGTTGGAAGGGACCCATAAGGATCATTGAGTCCAACTCCTGGCCCTACACAGGACCATCCATAAGAGTTACACCATGTGCATCCAAATGCTTCTTGAACTCTGTCAGGCTTGGTGCTGTGACCACTTCCCTGGGGAGCCTGTTCAGTGCCCAACCACTCTGTAGGTGAAGAATCTCTTTCTAATATCCAACCTATACCTCTCCTGACACAACTTCAGGCCATTCCCTTGAGTTGTGTCACTGGTCACCACAGAGAAAAGATCAGTGTCTGCCTCTCCTCTTCCCCTCACAAGGAAGTTGTAACTGCAATGAGGTTTCCCCTCAGTCTCCTCTTCTCCAGACTGAACAGACCAAGTGACCTCAGCTGCTCCTCACATGGCTTCCCCTCAAGGCCCTTCACAATCCTTGTTGTCCTCCTTTGGACACTCTCTAATAGTTTAATATCTTTCTTATATTGTGGTGCCCAAAACTGCACACAGTGTTCAAGGTGAGGCTGCCCCAGTGCAGAGCAGAGCAGGACAATCCCCACCCTGGGGGGCAAAGCTGGCCCTGCTGTGCCTGATGCCCCCCAGGACAGGGGTGGCCCTCCAGGCTGCCAGGGGCACTGCTGGCTCAGATTCAACTCGCCATCCACTAGGACTCCCAGGTCCCTTTCCATGGCACTGCTTTTGAGCATCTCATTCTGTACCCACATCCAGGATTGCCCCATCCCAAGTGCATGATCCAGTACGTTCCCTTGTTGAACTTCATACGGTTGGTGAGTGCCCAGTCCCCTGATCTGTCACGGTCTCTCTGCAGGGCCTCCCTGCCTTCGAGGGAGCCAACAGCTCCTCCCAGTTTTCTGTCACCTACAAACTTGCTTAGTACCCCTTCCAATCCTGCATCCAGGTTATTTATGAAGATGTTGAAGAGCACAGAGCCCAGGATGGAGCGCTATGGAACCCCACTAGTGACAGGTCATCAGTCTGATGTTATCCTATTCACTATTACCCTCTGTGCTTGACCCATGAGCCAATTGCTCACCTATTGCATGATGTGTTTATCCAGCTGTGTGCTGGACATTTTGTCCAGAAGGATCCTGTGAGAGACAGTATTGAAAGACTTACTGAAATCCAAAGCGATTACATCAACTGGCTTCCCTTGATCAACTAGGTGAGCTTCCTTGTCATAAAAGGAAATCAGGTTTCATAAACAGGACTTCCATTACAAGGGAATCAGTTCCTGCCTGAGGAATTACCAACCAAACATCAGCTGTATCACTGCTGCTATCACAACTGGATGCCTGCTGAGGGACAGGAATATTACAAAGATGTTGCTGAGATTGCTGCTCTGCTGTGCTAATTAGGAAGGCAATTCTTATTTGGATGAGTCCTAAAGATAAAGAGAATAGAGTGAACAAGGAGCAGCAGAAAGTAGGTAGGTGAATGATGAGCATCATTTATATCACCCAGAAGAGGAGTACCATGCCAAAGTTGCCAAGAAGGACAAGGCTTCCAGAGGAGAAATATCAGAGTAATATGAGAGAAATATTAGAGACTATTTCAAGAATGTAAGAGATTGATGGCAGCCTGTGGGAAATGGACTCAGCTATGAAGGATGGAAAAACCTTCTCTAGAAGTGGAATCATCACTGCAGAAAACCTATCAAGGACCAAAAGAAGCAGAAAGACTGCCTCTCATGTTTCAGTGTAGCAAAACCCCTCCCCTTGGGTTCTGTGAATCCCACCCCCGGGGCAGTGACCTCATGGTTTGCTGGGACAGTGCCAGGCTGCCCTGCCCCTATAACCAGCTCCGCCCCTGTCTTTACCCTATTGGTTAACTCACCTATCCCTCCCCATTCCTCACCCCATCCGTGGGTTCCCATTGCGTATGGATCCTCCCCCTCTCCCATTGGCTACCCGGCTCCCCTGACCACTCCCCTCCACCCAAACCCTTACCCAATCACAGCCCTGCTCCCTGGGCCCTCCCCAGGGTTTTATAAGCCCGGGTTATTTGATTAAAGCTCTCTCTGTTCCTGCTCACCTCGCTGGCTGGCTGTGTGTCTCTGCTGCTTCAAGGGGCTGTGAGCCAGCCCCGGGAGCGTGGCGGGGGGACAAAGTGCATTCCCTCAAGCCTGACAGCAGCCCAATGAGCATTTCTGAGATTTTACTAGTTCTTGCCATTCTCCAGTTTAGCAGCAGAGAAGATCATAAAAGCAGAAAGGTATCTTTTCCAGGAAGAAAAATATTGTATAAAAATACTGTCAAATAAAAACAATTATCTCAATGTTATTTGTTCTTATATGCCTAGCACTACAAGGAGAGTTGGTAAGCGGCTTTCCTTTTTTTTTTTTTTTTTAAATAATATACATTTTTTGTAACACTTAACCACTTACATCTCTGTACTGCATGTAGTTTACCAGCAGAACCAGCCAATAAATATCCAGTGGTTTTAGGCTTCTGAATTGAAGCATATAAGCAGAAAGCTAATTCCACAACTGTTTTTTCTGCTTACAAGCACTCAACAGGCTCTCTGTGTTCACCTGCCTTACATTAAGTCAGTTCCCAAAGTATGAATGGACATACAAATATTACAAAATTCTAAAGAAACCAAAGATGCATCATCTTTTCTAGGTCACACCTACTGCCCACTCAGCAGTCATGTAGATTGTATATGTGCTGCTATACCACAAGTCAAATACATTTTTACTCAAACCCCTTCAAAGATTCTTCAGACATGGGTTAAAGTCAAAAGTCAGCACTAAAGGTAACACTACTAGATTTGCACCGCTCTCCTTCCATCACTTCTCCTGTAATAGTTATTATCTCTATAATCAACAGTAATTCATACAGTCTTCCTTCTTGTTCAAAGTTTTTGAGTTTACAACGCATAAAACAAAAATTACAGCTTACTATTTCTTTTGTCATGCAGAAGAAAAGGAAATGTTTGTTGCTGTAGTTGGCACAGTAACACAAATGTGCTCTTTTACAACCTCTCGTGTTTTGTCAGTTGTCTGCAGACATGGATCTTTTTATGATTTGAAATGAAATCAGCATTTTTTAGTCCTGTTAATTTTCAAAATCATCATAGCCTATAATCTCCATAGCAGTTCCTTCTTGTTCCCTCTTTGATTAGGCTAAAATAAACCTTATTTAAATCAAATAGCATTTCGCTCATGCTACAAAATCTACCAGAGAAGTCCAGGAACAACACTTTCAATTGTCACAAGGCAAGCCGATCCACAAAACATGTTGCGTAACTGGCAGGACTAATCTCTCCCACCATGCTTACAGACACAGATGTCCAGGTTTATTTGAAACAGCCCTAAGCGAAACAGCACAACTTACTGTGTTTGGGGTTTTTTTTTAATATATGCATTTTACTGGAAGGCATTTGGTTACAGAAATATCTCAAATTTTATTCCTGTGCTGACAAGGCAACAACAGCTACAGGAAATGGTATCAGTTGGATTGTATTTTTTCCCTCAGCACACTAAGTACAGTCTCATCCAGACCACTTCCCAGATGCTCTTGCCTGCAAATTCCTCTGGACTTCTGGATCCAAATTGATCAGAACATTATTTTGTAATAACAAGATATGGCTGAACAGAATTATTCATTTTTACTTACTGGGAGGGCTGGGGGATAACATTCATGCACGCATAGGAAAAGTCTTAGAAAGCAAACCAGCTTAAGCTATCAGGAAATAGGTATATGTGATGATTATTTAAAACAAAAAAAAAACATTTTCTCACTGTTAAGTTCAAGTGAAATTTCAATCAGCAAAAGCAAAATTTCACATATGGTACTAGAGCCTTGTACAATGAGCCTTATGATTCTACTTAAGCATGTCTGAAGGCCACCCATGTTCTTACCAGGATGTCCATGTAATGACTAACAGAACTACAGCACACAATCCAAATAATTCCATTTTAGAAGGAATTAAGGAAAACAGAACACAACTTTTTCAAATATATGGGGTAAACTACAATATGATACATATGATAAACTGACTACATTTGAGCAACAATCTGAGCCTCTGACCTTTAGATCTTATTTTATAGATAATCCTATATTTACAAGGAAGACAGATGAAGGCAAAAGAATCACAGTGAATTACAGATTAGAGGCCTAAAATTTCAGAATTATATTGGGCATCCTTTAGTAATGGAAACTAAATCATGGGCAACTGCTGGACAAGATGAAAACTTTTAAGAGTGAGTTTTGACTTATAAACTGACAAATCTGTGAATTTCTACTTTGGCGCCCTTAGGATTGCTACATAGCCTGTATTCTCTGAAAAATAGTAGACTGGTGAGAGGACATCTGGAGGAAAGGACATCCAGTCCAACCTCCTGCTCACTAGTGTCAGGTTCAAAGCCAGATTAGCTCACTAAGGACCTTGTCTAGTTGAGTTTTGACACTCTCCACGGTTTAAAATTTTAACTTTACAAAGAATTTTAGTTGTTAATCTCCTGTACTAGAAAACAAAGTAAAGAATTTCTAAGAGTAATTAACATTTTAAGATAATAAACTCTAAAGTTACATGACATATCGCCTCAAAAATTAGACTGCTGAGCTGTCTCCACAAGCAGAGAAATACAAGCCTATGAAGTTAAGCACCAAGTCAACTTTAGTAAAGATGATTTCTGCACATAAAATAAACCTTAATTATCTCTAATGAAGAAATATAATTGAAATACAAGTATGTTCTTATGATACTCCAATAATAGTATGAAAGTATCAACCTTGCTCCTATAAACTGGCCTACTATTGCTCCCTTCGCTTAAAATTCCTGTAATGGTCTACCTGCCTTCAGCACTCAACTGAGTAAGAAGCATTCTCATTTTGGATTTCTGAATCAACATTGCTTTGCTTGCACCAATAAACAAATACTTTCATTTAAAGAATTTATTTTTAACAAGAACATTTGTATAGATATTTGGAAAAAACACAGAAACTGATTTAAAAAAAAGTAGATATAAAATAATATTAAAACCACTTAACTCCATTTGAGTGATTTGTAAGATCTAACAGAACTCTAAAACTCCATTGTAAATCATAAAATTTGGTATGTAATTCAAGCATTTTAAATGCCAAAAAGTCCTATGCATTGCTAAATTAAAACTTACAGAATGAAGCTGTCTTGTAAACAACAAAGCACAATGAAATGTGCACAGGAGAATTTCTCAGGGATTTTGTTCTTTCATTTCTCAGGAAAAAACTTGTAAAATGCCTGGTTCCTATAATCCTGTAGTAATAGCAATGAAAACACCCAGGATTTGCTAAGTTTTCTCCCAGCAGAATCTTAGACATTAATCTGGTTAGAGGCATATAAAAGAATAAACAATATTAAACAAGCTTGGCTATCATTACCTGCTTCTGTGTAAATAAAAGACTTGCTGAAAAAAGAATTAATGCGTCCTATCAAAGGTTAGTTACCTCTCCTCAGCATTTTGTAATTCTTATTCATCCACTAAAGTCATTATCTGGAAAGTAACATGTACTATAAGTAAACAAACAGCACTTCATTTAGTCAGTCCAGTTGCCCGGAGCTTGTTTATAATTTAGAGAAGACATTTCTTCATGAAGACAGATGCCCATGGCTTCTGTATGGAGGTAGATGGATTCTTTTTCTGTGATAGACTTCCTATGAGCCAATATTAAACAAAAACAAATGATAGGATTACTCTGATCAGCTGTTTCTGAATTTGTTCACCAAACTTATTATTATCACACCACTTATTATTATCAACTTGAAAACAAAAACATATTTCCAAACAGACATAAACATGGGGGGGAAAAAAAAAAAGAATTGTGCCTGGAAAAGACTATCAAATTAACTTCAGATCAGATAATCCAAAACAGGATTTTTGGCCCTCGATTTCCCTGTGTGGAAGGTTCCTATCAAAATGCCAGTGGACTTTATCCAGCCTGCCTGCCAGGACTGCTTAATCAAGCTGTCGTAACTACTATAGTTTTGAAAGGTCAAGAGAGCAACAAGCTCTCTAGACTGCCAGACACCACCTCACACACCATTGATGGGAGAGAAGTAGTTGTGCTATCCAGGATAGAGCATCCAGAACAGGCAGTCTGCTGCACCAGGCAAGCAGGCACGTATGGCAGACAGCGTGAACATGCCTTCTTGACTTTAGCTTTCCATATGTGCTGCACGGAAGTCAGGATTTAAATTTTGCATGTAAAACATCTTCTGCTAACCCTTCTGCTACCCCTTCTGCTACCTTACATCCATCCACACGCTAAACAACATAGACATCAAAATGCATGTCACAAATGCTTAAATGGAAAACAAACTTTAAAGTAAACCTATTGTTAGAGGCACCACACTGGGGCCCCTGCAAGACCTGTATTTTTTTGTACCATATTAATGCACAGCATATGCAAATCCCATTGCTTTAACTAAAGACATTCAAGCTACCTTCTTCTAAATAGCTCCAACTTTTGCGTGCAGGGCTCTGCCTCAAGCGTTATAAATTGATAACTTAAACCAGACATGCCATTAGTATCTTTTACCCAGAAGACTTCACTAGCTATATAGGTCTCCCGACATCTAATTAAATAAGAAGTATGAATATATGTGGAATAACAAGAAGTTGTAAATAATTTCCAAAAGCCCGGAAACATATACACACACATAACACATGTACAGAGGAACCCAAGATTAAGTATATTGTAGCTATGTATATCAGAGAAGCCCAGTCAACTAGCTTGTTGTTAACTCTGTGCTGCCCTACCTAGATTACTGCCCCTACCATTAACACTAGTTATGGCTACAAATTCCTCACTGAAAACTAGCCTTTTATATATATATATATACACATATATATCAAGACCTGTAGAGTACATTATGGAGTAGAAAAACTCAAGTATTCCAGATCATGAAGTCATCAGGTTATTTTTTTCAAAGTCTATGCTGGTTCACTTCAGTGAGGTAAACTGACTCGTCCAGTACAAGAGGTTCACCACTGCTGCTTTGCCTGGGAAGTAGGTCATTAGCATGGTCATTTCCTTCAGATGGAAAAAACCTGAAACGAAGACCAATGAAGAAATTTGCAGATTTCATCAGGACTTGGTGCTATCAACACACTCAGAAGCCAGATCCTGTGAGATACTTCCCCCTCCTTCCTGCTGCTGTCTCACAAATGGCAAAGTAGTCAAGAGGTTCAGAGCTGCCTCTGGCAGTTTTGTGGAGGGCACACAGAGGCAAGTCTCTACACTCATCTCCACCCTTTGTTTTTTTCCTATTAGTACTTACTACAAGCTGAAAGATGAAGGTGTAAGCAAAGAAGTGTTATCATAAAAATAAACAAACAAAACACCCAGCACTGGGGAGGCCACACCTGGAGTGATGTGTCCAGTTCCCGGCTCCTCAGGAGACACAGACATTCTGGAGAGTCCAATGAAAGGCCACAAAGATGATGAAGGAACTGAAGCATGTCATACATAAGGAAAGGCTGAGTGAGCTGAAACTGTTCAGCCTGGAGAAGAAAACGCTCAGGGGGTATCTTTTTATCGTATATAAATACCCGAAGGGAGAGTACAGAGAGGGTGTAGCCAGGCTCTTTTCAGTGGTGCCCAGTGACAAGACCACAGGCTGTGCGCACAAACTGAACCACCAAAGGTTCCCTCAGAACATCAGGAACCTTCTCACCATGAGGGTGACTGGGCACTGCCATATGTTGTCCAGGAAGACTGTGAAGTCTCCATCCTTGGAGATTCTCAAAAACTGTCTAGGCATGGTTCTGTGCCACTGCCTCTGGCAGCCCTACCTGAGACAGAGGGTTGGACCAGATGACCTCCAAAGGTATCTTCCACTCTCAACCATTCTGTGACTTTGTGAAAAGTGTTCACAAGGTTGCTCACCCACACCATTTGTGTGTGTAGTTTGCAAGTACTTGGATTTTTTTGTTGTTGTTTTCATGTTTGTGAGGTGAACTGCACTAGTCCTCCCAAGCCAGGCCAATTTTCACACTCCACATCGCTTACCTTCTACTCCATAAACAGCAGTAAACTTTCCCTTGCTGGATCTGGTAAGTCCATATGTCTCCTTGACCTCCTTGACCTGGAGCTAGTCAGTGTAGCTGGTTTCTAAATGCCAGAAACTGTTTAGCCTTTGGTAACTTCACAAGACTGCCTCCCATGCATACTTCAGGTACAAACCTGCTTCTCAAACGTCGTGCACTAACCACAATTCTCTTTCACAATGAGAGATATATTCATTCCCTTCCTCCATTGTCTTCAGACACCATTCAGCACTAGCCCAGTATGAAAGGATTCAGATTAACTGCAGTTCTTGCTTTGCATCACATTTTCTACTGGAAATATTTATTTCTAACAGTTGATTCCTGAACGGGGAACCCTGTCTTTAATATCCGAGAGCACCAATACCTCAGGACACGATGTTATAAAACAGGTATGCTGTGCTCTACATGATGGAATACTGATCTACTGCTCATAGACTCCTGTATGTAACAGGGCTTACAGCTCAGTGCCTCCACCTGCAGCCTTCACAGAGCTTCCCACCTTTCTTTTGACTGCTTATGGGTTGAATTGTGAGAACAGAGGCAGGGGAAGGTCAGAAGAAGTGTAAATACCTTCAATATATTGTCAATAATAAAAAAGACTCCATCCTCAGTAAGTGAAATTCAAATTAAAGACAGAAGAAAAAGAAAAGAAAGCTATATGAAGGTTAAACAGTAACATCATTATTAAAGAATCTCCTTTGTATGTACTACAAGAGGTTAGATTAAACACTGTTTTATCTCTGGGTAAAAAAACGTGGTCACTACAGTTGTGCAAGTCACTAACCAGAATATACACTGAGTGTCTTGGGAGTAATATAGAAATGACCAATACCTTTCTCTGCATTGTTTTATTAAGGTTATCCTCTCCAGTGTTTCCCTATTCTCAACTGAAACTGTTTCTGGAGCCATTCTGCTACATGATCAAAACCAGCAGCTCTCCCAGGCTTCCCTTGGGGGAATCCCAAAACTCACATGCAGTGCTTAAAACACAGCTGCGAGGTCTCTGAGCTAGTCATGGGGAATGATGCCACACAGAATGACCCTGATTTTTCCAGTTTAGGAAAGAAAAATTGTATTGCTTCTACACTTTGACTGCTGCAGAGAATCCATGGGGAAAAGACTTGCGAAGGGTGACTGTTTCACAAATCTACATCCAGATCTGCATGTGAGTACCTCCATCTTTCATGTGTAAGCACTTCCTTCTTCCATGTAAGAGTTGTCCTTGCTAAACACAGTTTAAGACATGAGTAACTCCATTCCTAGTTCACCTGTACAATATTTACAGTTGAAAATTAATCAAACGCTAGCAATTGTTATGTGTAAAGCTGGTATTTTTAAAGCTATTTATGAGGTTTAAAAAACCAAACACCCATTGTTACCAGAAATGAACCAAGTATCTCCTAAAATCTAAAGACAAAGAATCAAAATGTCAAGGGATTTGTCCAAGGATGGACTCCTGGCTCTGAAGTAAACCTCAGAGGCTGAATTTGACTACCTTTTAAGTCTATACTTCAAGTTGCACTCACTTGTACTGCTTATCTATCTGAACACAGCAGTAGATGATGTTGCCTTAGGCTGAACTAAGGTGAACATGGAAAAGTCACTCTAAAATCTTATGGTTACATTTTTACAGCATTCTGCCACAGGTAATTTGCAGAATTGTCCTTGTAATATTAAACATGCAATTCAGGGCAGAGGTTCCCAAAGAAGCAATTCTGATTTATAATTTTTGACATGTTCCTGTGTTAATTCACACTGTGATAAAAACTACTGTTGCTAAACAGTTACACATTACTGTCTCCAATCTTAAACAACACCCTTATTATCTTTTCTCCCTTCACTCAGTTTCTGAAATAAGGTAAGTCGCAATGATTCAGAATAAACACTGAAAACACATCAGTGTGTTCTCCCTACTGATTTGTAGGACTTACAATAGCATATTTCTAAAATAGGTGAGGTTTTTCCTTCACAGAGCAAAATTAGCCCTATCAGCAGAATGTCTGGGCACTCAGAATTGGGATTTGTCTGATTCACAAACAGCAGTCAAAAAGAAACTCTTCTCAAACCTGAATGACATCTTCCCCTCCTTTAGAAATTAAGCAGACAGATTTTCATACTTTTTAGAAGATAATGCTGCCCTGCAGCAGCCATGAGTATAACTGGCATCTATCAAAATCATACTTAATATTCCAGAAGAAGTGCTCCATCCTGCAAGAGGACGTAGGCAAACTCAAGGGAAGGGAAGCTTTAATTTAAATAGACAAGTTCAAAACTTTTGCCTGGAGAACACAAGAGACAAATGCTGGATTTCCAAGGCAACCAAAACATTTGCTCTGGACATCACAACCAGTTCACTGGACTTATAAAGAGGTTTCCCATCCTTTTAAAGAATATTTTCCAAAGAAAACATCTATGAAGACCAAAAAAAGCCAAGTTTTGAGTGTCTTAAGAAAGTTAAAAGCAACTCCTTGATTGCAAAAGTTTGAAAGTTGCCTGCAATAGAGTGAATGAAATTCAGTGATTTTTCTTAAATGATCAATCACCATGAAAACTCCTCCTTGCCCTTGAACTACTCTGCTAAAAAATAGCTCTCTAATGATTAGGTTGTTCTCAGAAGAAACCCTAATTAATGCTACACTTACCGTCACAGTGTTTGATTGTGCTGTCACAACAGAGCCCAGTTTCTGCCAGGCGAAACAGCTGGCAGGAAGGAAAGATGAAATGCTAAAGGTGCCCCACACCTGATCAGAGACAAATCGGTGCCATCAGCCCTCGCACACATACCTACACCCAGGATCCCCTGGAAAGGCAGTGTGGGACGTGGCTGGAGATGCCCAGCATCCACAGCCCGGGGAAGGCCACCTGAGGGAGAAAGAGCAGAGGCTCTGCAGCTGTGGGAAATGCTCTGCTGGGCAAAGTGCAACCTGGAGACACAGGAGAGCCAGCCAAGCCTCCCAAACATGCAAGCACTATCATCCCTTAAGGCATCAACTCAGAGGACTCTTGGGAATAACTTTTGCTTTAGGAGGTTAATGTAGACTACAATCTACCAGGTATCTGTGAAAAGGAACGCCCACTTTCTGCTTCATTTTTGATGAACTATTCCAATTCTTTTCAGTTATCGGAGGTTTATTTTGCAAACAAACAGGAAAATGCCTACACAAACAAGTTAGAGCGACAAATGGGACTGCTTGGCCTGTAGTGTTTTACAGTTCCCTGAATTTATGAAATTAAATCGCTTACTCCAGGACCCCTACACTGCCAGGTATGTGGCATAAGAAATGCCTCAAAAGATACTATATGTTTCTTCCACCAGTTTTAAAGAGCTTAATAAGCATCTGCCTAAAGTGTTAAAGTGCAATAAAAAAGACACTGCACCCCAAGTCAGAACATTTATGAAAATACTAATGGAAACAGGAAAGGACTACAGCTACATCATTTTATTATTAATTTCAAAAATATAGCTTTTGTCACTGTGTCATAAAATGGCACTGTGTTTTTATTTTTAATATAAAGTGGTCATAAACCCCAGCATTGTCCTTTGATAACTGATTCTTAAGCAATAGTACCCTTGTTTAAGTGGGGTTGGTAGGAAATGGTATAAAAGTTAGTTATCAGTGTTGTCAGATATCTAGACTTATTATGCACTCAGAATAAGCTAATAATCCAGGCTTGTTTATACACAGGAAGAAAAAGAAAGCAAAATGGACACCACATGCAAAATCTGGTAGCACCAGTCTGCACTTCTTCACTATTACATTTAACTGAGTTAGAAGAATATCACTTCAGAGGGTCATGTTTCTGCAAGTGTGTGTGCAGGTTCATGTGGACATATATGTGTGCATATGAAATGCACACAATGATCACATACATTTCCATTTCTCTATTACTCTCTTTAAAGTTTGAGTTTTTAAAGACGGATTTCTTGCCTTCCTCTAAGAGATGTTTTAATGATGCTGTGTTTCATTCAATCAATAGTCTCCTTCTAGGATGAAAATCAAATTTTATATGCATAGCTACAATGCCTAAACCGAATTTAAAATCGCTTTAAATTAATAGAAAACTTAAAATTAAACTCTGAGATTCTTCACTGTCACTCTTTTCACTCACTTTGTCCTTCAGTGATTCAAGTAATTGTTTGTGTGGGAAGAAAAAACAAATGTCTTTTCCACAGTGCAGAGCATATGGTTTCACAAATGACAAATCTATACAGATAAAAGTTTCACATCAATTCTAGCTTTTACTGAACAATAAAGGTGTTCTTCAAGCTTTATGTACACCACCTATTCTACTGTGTAAAGCAAACATTTTGGTAAGTATGGCTGCCAAGATAACACCGAAAAAGTGTATCCTTATTTTCCCCTGAACTGTCTTGCTTTAAAGAAAAATGAAGAAGAAAAAACCCAAACAGTATTTCAGTTTGCACTTAATGAAACATTTTGTTTTGACAGAACATTGCATTTCAGTTTCAGGGACCTCTAGAGATATCAAAAAGAACAAAATGGGGGGAAAAAGGACATTAAAAAACCCCACTCCCACACAATTCATGGTGGACTTCTTACTTTTTCTACTGATGCCATTTCACTTTGCATAACTGTGTAGTAGAAAGGGACTGGAATGCAATGGCCCATCTGCCTGGGAAAGGTGTCTTTAACATTAAAGTATTTTTGATGACACAGAGTACTTCAATACTTTTTAAAAGTTGAAACAGGATCAGAAAAAGGGATTGAGATTTGATTGCAAAACCCTAGCGTCATTCTTCAGTCATCTAGGTTATTTTCAAGATACTTTAAAATTTCAGACTTGCTGTATAAACCAGGAAGTAACTCCACAGGGTACAATGGAATGAAGAGACTGTGCAAAAATCTACAAATCTGCTAAGAGATTTGCAACCCTCTAAAAATATCTACAAAATATAGCCAATTAAAAAAAAAAAAAGCTTCAAAGTGGAACAGTCTGTTTCACAAGTTTTATACACAAATAAACATTCTATAGCATAATCACTGCAATGCCATGTGGTTGACTTCTTTGGAGAAACTAATTTCTTTTCAGCTGACTTGTTTGGTTTGTGAAAGTTTGTGCAAGTCACACACACAAATGAGTCCAATGTGCAGACAGCTACTCTTAAATTATTGTCCTGAATGTCTTCTACATTTCTTGCATCTCAAAAACCAGAGCTGGTTGCAATTTAAAAAAAAAAAAAAAAAAAAAAAAAAAAAAAAAAGGAAAAAAATCCAAAATAACTAAATTAATACCATGAAATGAACTCAGACTGCCATAAAAGGCCCTTTCATACCTCAAAGAGCAACTTCAGTAATCAAAACAAAGCATTTGCAATTGCCAGTTATATGCAAAGAATGTGCCACTTTTTAACATGTGAAATTGATTTTGATGTCCTATAGTAGAGTTCATATATTTTTCAGTGTCATTTTCCCCCAAAGCTCCTCAGGTTTGGACTCGGTCAGGAGTGGTGTGTGGGTGGAAGGATCTATCCAGTTTGCTTACAACGTAGCAGTTGAACCACAGGCTACAAAATCGCCAACTTTTATGTCACTTAACAATGTCATGCAACAGTACAGAGCTATTAGTGGTTTTCTTTTGATCTTCTCTGACACCATCAACTTATTTCAAATGCCATTTTACACACATACTTGAGTAAAGAGTGTCATATCTTAATGTGTGTGTTTGGGTTTGTTTTTTTTTTTTAAGCTAGCTCTTTTGATAGACAATGCATTACATTGCAGTGACATGCTTTGAACTGTACAAAACAAATGGTTTGGCAACATCCCCACAAACATACTAGCAAGGGCAGTTCCATAAGCTCCTTGTAGTCTATCTACATTACAAAGTATGAGACAAATTCTGAACTGTTTGTAGTCGTTGGTTTGCTTGATTCAGAGTCCAAATTGCCTCATAATATTCAGCAGTTAAATATTTCCAATACCACCACAATGTGATAAACAAGACAGGGAAAGCAAATTGCATTTTGTCTAGCAAACAGTATCTCACTACCTGAAGAACTTGCAGAAAAATGTCATTTTGAAAAAGCAATCAAATAGGTAAGTACTAACGTTCAACCAAAGAAAAAAGGGTATTGACAGAAATTCACAGATGCCCAATAAACTCTGAGACAGGAACATTAAAAGTAAATAACAACTGAGAAAAAAAAAATCCTTAGTTTACATCTTACCACTTCGTAATCCTCACTGCCAAAAAGGTACATAGTTGCACCTTCACAGCCTGACACTAGTTGCCCAGAGCGCCCAGACGCCTCAAGTCAGATCTTCCGCTGCATCCTCCGCTCCCGTGTCCCAGCCGGTCAGGCTTCCCAGAGGCGGCACAGCCCCGCGCTCCTTTCCCACGCTCGGGCTGCTCCTCAGGCGCTTGCGGCTCTCGGGCACGAACTCCGAGTCCGTGCTGCGGGGCCGGCGGGCGGGGAAACTGCTCCGGGGACAAACTCTCCGGACGGCGGCGGCAAACCCCGCGCCCGTCCGGAGCGGAGCGGGGCGGGGAGGGGAGGGGTGATGCGATGCGGGGCCGTGAGGGGCTGCTCTAGCCCGAGCGGGGCGGGGTGATGCGGGGCAGCTCCGGCCGGGGGGAGGCAGCCCCGGCTGGGGCGGTGCGGGCAGCGGGAGGCGGCAGCGCCGCGTTTCGGCCCTGCCCTGCCTGGCGCGACGCCGCCAAATTGTCTTTCGGGGAAACGCGTGGTCGGGAAAACGCGAGTGGGAGCCGCGGCTGGGGCTGGGAGAGGCCGGGAGCACCACACAGGAGCAGCGTCTCGGGAGCGGCCGCTCGGGGTGCTCGTCACCGAGGGGCTGAGGGGGTGGATGCTGCGGCCGGAGCGCTGCGGGTGAACCAGCAGCACGGGGTGAACCGGGGACACACATTCTGGATCACCTAAACGTACCCCTCGCTCCTCTGACAGTGCTGGAGAAAGTCATGGAGCTATCTCACTTATCTGTCTCTTAAACATAAATAAATAAATAAATTCTCTCTCTCAAAGCACGAAACGAAAACAAAAAGCAAAACCAGCTCAGGATACCTTCCCGTTTCTGTTTCGCTCACTTCATTGCTTCCTCCTGCTCCTTACTCCCGGACTGCTCTCTAAGTGAAACACGATGCAACTTCATCTCTATAGCACAATGGCACTCAGGTAACAGAAAAGTTATACCCGCTGTGTCCAGTGCGCAGGAAGCGGATCCAGCATGCAAATGCCACACTGTGACAGCAGAATCCAAGGCCCTGGACAACTTCTACTCCAGGCAGAGCAGGCAAGAAAGATTAAAGCAGACAAAAAGCAGGATAAAACACTTAACACTGAGTCTAATTCACCATCAGCATTCCCAAACTATTATTAAAATGGGGCTTAAAAATAAATCCTATTAAAGATGTTTTAGGACAGCATAAAGTAATCCAGGATGCAGAAATATTGCCCTTTGGGAAAGGCTGTTCTTTACAACTGAGGAAAAAGCCACCAGTTGGCATCTAGTAACATGACCCCACTCAACTGCTTTAAAACAGCACTAGGAAACCCATCTCCTCTCAGCTCAGTTCTCTCTATTCCTTATAGTTCATACTGCTGCTAGAACTATATCCTATAATCAGAACTATACATAAGCTCTAGGGGGGAAAAAAAAAGGAATATGTGATGTCTTAAGGAGGAAATGTGTGGGTGTGTGCTTGCCCATTCATATCTATAATCAAGTTAATATAATATACACATCTCATTACAAGATACCATGAACACGTTGAAAACCAGTTTGTGGTACTCAATTTCCTCCTCTTCCACAGAAGAGAACAAGACCTCTTTCCTAACAAAAGCACCAAATGAAGCAGTTCAAATACATTGTAAACATACTCCCTATTCCTTTTCTGCCTCATCCCCTGTTTATTTTAAATAGATCTTAACTACCTCAGTTTCTTTGCGTGAGTTGCTACGATATTCTTCTCTCAATCTGCCTTCTCTGTCAAAACAGACCTTTAGTCCTCTGTTGACTATATGTGACATGACTCATAAGTCTGGATTTTTTAAGTTCTTGGAAGCTGAATTAAAACCAAGAAAATTGTTGGTAAGGGCAAATCAGAAGACACTAATTTCATTTCCAACCATATGTTTACAAAATAGCATTAGTTTATCTGTCAACCAAACTGGTCACTTCACATTATATCAATTGCAAATTATGCTTCAAACAAATAATATTGTGTTCCCAGAAATAAAACAAAGCATGCACCATTCCTGCATGGTGGTAAGTAACAGACATCAGACACCACTCGTGGAACGTAATAATCACTTGCCCACATTGGTTGCCCCTATCGATGCTGAATGAGTGTGGTCACATACCCTTATTAGCTTTAATGTAATTGCCTCAGCTTTACTGCACAGTGTTTTTAGTGTGAAACCACACCTGTCAATACTAGGCAAAGCCAACGTCATCACCCAATACTTTGCTTGTCTGACACAGCTCTTAGAAGCAGCTGAAATTTGGGTGCCATAGCTTGATTGCTCCCTTTTGGATATGGCTCTCACAACTAAACGTGGAGGAAAAAAAAATCAGCAGGAATGTTACAAGTGCCTCTAACATCAAAAAATAAGGAAAACATATTGTTTTCTATGTATTAAAAATTATGATTTAAATTTTTTAAAAATAATTTCATTAGCTCCTGTACTTTGGGCATGAATATGAAATCAGGGATTGCAGTTCACATATACTCAACAGAGACTTAGGGCATTATTCAGGCTGTCACCATAAGTGACTTTCATGTCACAAGTAATTTTCACTACAGACAGTACAAGCAGCCAGAGTCTGGCAGCTTGGACAGCAAATAAGCTGAATTGCTCATTGCTCTCTTGAACTGAGACATCATGACAGGTACCAAAGTCTGTCTCAGGGCTCCACAAAGCAAGTCTGTATATAGCCTTTATGGTTCAAGAGTTAAAAGTCTGCAAAAATGCCACCCCTGTTGAGGGTGTTTAAACTTAGCACAGCACTGCTGGATGACCTCTGCTCCACTCCCAGCTAAGTGACAGCAGTGGGTTTTCGCTGTGCATCCTTTCCCTGGGAGCTTAGTGTGACATGGGACTGGCCAGCATAGGGCGGACAGTGTCTCACCAGTGCTGAGCCTTGCAGACAAGAATCCCATGAGCCACACAGAAAGAGTGAGAACAAAAGTGGATATTAGAGATAGAGAGGTTGGAAAAAGGAATCTGGCAGCAAAGGGGCTGGAAAGGTGGTGGAATGAGAACGGTAGAAAGCCAGAGTGCAGAACAAGGAAGGAAGCAGTGTATGACCCAAAGGGAGGAGAGTCTAAAAGCCAGGCAAGAAGACAGAAATTAAGATCAGGCAAGAAAAATGTCCATGGCATGGAGGGAGCACAACAGGATTTAAAAAGACCTTCACAGCAAGAGCTGACTACCTGACTAGCCTAAAGCTAGGTGGTAACCAGGGAAGAAGGGAATGGTGAGGACCAGGGCAGAGATACTGAGATAAGATGTCTAGGCAGAACTGATTGATCTAGCAAATACAGGCTATTGGAAAACATGTAAGTTGGAGATTTCAGCAAGAGACAAAGTTGCTCTCCTATTTTTAGGACAGCAACGCAACTGGGATTAAGGCAGAAAGTGTCAAAACCACAGCAATGTGTCTAAAAAATGGAAAGTGGAAACAAAGCTAAGGGTGAAATTGCTCCTCTCCCCCATTGGTACTTTTCAGCAGGATATGTTCTTGAAGATGTGTGACAGAGAGCTACACAGGTACACAAACCCAACTTGATGAAGACTGGGCCTTAAGAACCAGCATTCAGAGTAAAGAGAAATAAATTGGTGTGACTGTGAGAGTAAAGAGAGTCTGAAATTATGAAATAAATCACAAGGATAAAATAAATCACTTATTCAGCTTTCTACTGTATGCAGGCACTTTTAGAATAGCTCTTGCTCATCTGAAGAAGCGAGGACAGCAATAGCAATATTAATCATCTATTAACAGAGCCAAACCAGTACAAAGGCACGTGTGTCAATACATGTGGACTTTGTTTCCTCTGATTGCTCCCCTAAATTATATTCCTTTCATAAAAATCCAGTAAGAGGGGAGTAAGGAAGACAGAGTCAGATTCTTCTCAGTGACTCCTAATGAAAAAAGCAAAAAGCAACAGGTATTGATTGAAATATAGGAAAATCCATTTGACCATAGAGATTTTTTTGGTGGTGGTGATAATTGTTTTCTTGGATTTTTTTCTTTTACTGTGAGAGTGACTGAGCACTGGCACAGATTGCCCAGGGAGGTTGTGGAGTCTCCATTCCTGGAGATA
This sequence comes from Acropternis orthonyx, assembly GCA_035583155.1. NCBI lineage: Eukaryota > Metazoa > Chordata > Aves > Passeriformes > Rhinocryptidae > Acropternis > Acropternis orthonyx. The sequence continues at coordinate 19,312,178 of JAWWEU010000081.1, forward strand.
CTCAAAAGCCATCTGAACATGGTCCTGGATAACCAGCTCTAGGTGGCCTTGCAGGTGAGTGGACTAGCTCCAGAGGTTCCTTTTTACCTCAACTAGTCTGTGAACCTGTAACAAATTCATACAAAAAATACCTGATTCACATTGCTGTTTTAGAGACACCGTCTCTTCAATTTAATTTTCAAAGATTCAGCATAATGACTTTTCAAATTGTCAAAGACAATAGCATTTAACTCCAGTATTTAAACTCTGACCCATGTCTTTTAAGCATAGCTATGAACTGTCTACACTATAAATAGCTCTGTATATCACAGTACTTTAACATAGTGCCTTTGGGAAAAACAAGCAGAAAAAACTGCTGACATGGTTGTCAAGGTTAATAGACTAAACAGACCTTTCTTGATAAACAAGAATCTTTCAACTTGCATCCAACAGTAACAACATTTTTTTCTTCAGGAATTCTAATGGAAAGCAATTGACCCTCTCTTACCTAATTCAGAATCAAATTCAAATCCCAGTGAAGAATGTCAACAGCTTGTAACTCTCTCACGCAGCTAACAAGATTTGTCTCTTGTAAAGCCAAGAGTTTCATTTTAGAGGAACTTTGGCAACGCTGCTATTTTCATTTTTCATTTACCTCTGGCAAAAAAACTCTGAGTAACTTGTCCCCTCTCACATGGGATCAAAGAGCAAAATCACTTTAATTATCGTCCATCCAAACTATCCCATTCCACACCAGCACTGAGTAATTTCTTAACAAGGTTACTTATATGAGGAAATTATGATTAGCAAACAGGTTTTCAGTTTTTTTCCTGTGAATTTTAGCTCTTCCATTGATTTTCTCCCATGGTAGTCATTCTAACTGTGGGCAACACATTTCCAGAAGCATAAACTCTGGCTTGCTTATACCTCCAGGAGTTTTGCTGCTCTGAAAGAGCTACAGGATGGATCTGAAACCCAGGTCGACTTGTTCCTCTGGACATCTGCATATTTAGAAGAATGGTCTTTTCCAGTTCTCATTACCATTGTAACCCTTTGAATGCAGTGTGATGTAGCCACAGTGTCTCAGCAGTTAAGAGAAGTAAGACTCCATGTTCTAAGGAACATCCAAGTATTTTATGAAAATTATAGGACTGTTTTAGCAAGGGAGACTGAAAACATGTTAATCCAAAAGAGTTAGCAGCTTGACCATAAAACCATGCTGCTCATATACTTTCATGACAGCTTAAGTAGAGTTGCCCTTCAGCTCCTGCTGAACACCCCTATTTGTATGCTGCGGGTATGCAACGAACAGGATGGCAGGGCCAGGACACAATTTGACCTCCTCCTTCTTTTGAATGACACCTTCCTTTCTTTTTAAAATATCCCTCAACAAATAGCATGGTTTGAGTCAAGTTAAAAAGGGTTTGGCTTTTTTGTTTTAATTTTTGTATCAGCAGCAGTGTTGGGCAGCATCCCAGAACATGGTGCAGATTCCAAATGATCAAGATACTCCACATTCGTTTCCAGCAGACTTTGTATTTCTTTTCTGAATGTATTCATTTTACATCCAACCATAAAATCAAAATCCATCTCCCTCCACAAAACTCCACACATCATGTAGAATGCTTATAATTCTCACTTACAGATGGTGGACATCTGAAAGAGGGTTGTTAAGCAAGATTTATTCTGTGAGATTTAATTTAGGTATATAATGAACCAGCATCTACTAATTCAAGATGCAATAATGAAACACTTTTTTCAGATTAATGCCACATCTTAAATCTCAAAACTAAGCTTAAAATGAATGAATAATAATATCTGAAAGTATGCCCATGGAACTATTGGAATGCTATGTAAATTTTATTTTTAAACACTAAAGCTGCTTATCATTTGCAGGTTGTTATTGGTTATTATGGTTACCATTTTCTAACACAATCCAATCTGCCTGCAGTTTTCTATTTCAGGATACAGAAGTGATAACATTAACAGCAGACTTAACTTCTCAACTTGCAAACATACATACATTAGGGGTACATGCTATCTCCTGCTGCACTGAAAGATAACGTGAGTATGTTCTCACAGTGTCACAGAAATAACAAGCCGCTGTTCTGCTTGCAGTCAGATGTTAAAACATTTAACCCAACTCACAATGAGTGTCGGGAACACAGCAAAGGTTTTAAACCATTTGTATTATAGATGCATAATACAAGTACCTGTCGTATTATGAATCCTCTGCATCACTCAGATATTGGAGAGGTGCTATAAATGCTGTAAGTTGGAAGGTCTGATCACAGGTGATTATTTCCATGTGTGGGCAAGACTTTTTATTTTTATTTTTCACATGTGATGTAGAGTCATGTGGAACATTGTCCTCTTATACTCTTGCTGCAGTGAAACACAAGGATACAGAGAGAAGGAACAATTCAAGAGCTCAACATGCTGTTGCTGTTCTAAGACGGTCATAAAAGTCAGCTGAAGCTAAATGTGCTGCCCTTCTGAAACAGCTGTAAATTCTGTCAGAGCTTTAAATGGTTGGACAAAAATGTCTTCAACAATCATATTTAAGAGAAATAATACTCTGAGTACTAAAACAAAGAGAATGTTCATTTTGCTATATTTATTAATTGCAAGAAGGGAAATGAATACACTTTTGAGCACAAGAATATCAATAACAGAACCAATCTTCACAGAGAACATTAAGATTTTGAAGTAGAGTAAATCAAACTTACACAACCCCATAAAAACAGCCCGTGCTGGCCATTTTTCTTTAAAAAATGCAGTTTTCCACTGAGAAGTTATTAAATTAACTCTATAGCATCACCACTACATGCTGCTACATTGAATGCAACATTAAATAAACAGTGGATTTTAATCTCAGTGAAAGGACTCTCACACTCAGCACACATCTGCTTTTGGGGGCACTTAAATGTTTCAAGTGCCATGAGCAGCTCGGTGATCGCCAGATGCTGATCGCCCAGAGCTGGAGACTGAGGAGTACCTTTGGCTTGTAGCTGTGTACAGGAGCTACCACACACTGCTAGGGATATTAACCACCTCTGGCCACATCCACATCCTGAAAACTGCGCTCCAGTTACAGGTTGGCCTCTGGGCTGTGCAATTACCATACTCAGGACACTAGCTTAGTAACTAATAGTTCACTATTAGAGGAGACATCTGAGCCCCTGGTCCTTTAAAATGGTTTCAGTTTTTAAAATGTCCAACCATCTCAAAATCACATTTATAGAAGTGCTTGTAAACCTAGAGCTATTGATACCTCCAAATTCTGTTCTCATTTCAGAAACTAAAATGCATCTAACCGAAGAGTCACAACAGCAACCACAAGGAGGCATTTTGGCTCACTTTGCTTTTTTTATGCATTTTTGGCACAAGCCATCATTCCACAATGCCACCAATTTAAATTATTGATTATCACCAAAAGTTGTGGTTTCTTTGGCCTCATCGATTCTTCAAATCTCAGTTCCCGTTTCACATTTTTACTGTGTTTGAAACCTCTAATATTTCTGATGGTCACAGTTTTGCAATCCTAAAAGCTGTATTAATTATGTTTAATATTTGGTGGACTGGCTTGTACAAGTTAACAAGCTTCAGTGAGATGAGTTCTGGTGAAATGTGAAGGCTGGAAAGCTTGTCTCTGCAGAAAGGAGTATCTACCACTTGAGACCCACTTCAGAGCTCAAAATAGGAATTAAGTGGAATTTAGGCAGCATATGTGCTGTTGTAATGGCTCTCTCATCTATGATGCTGGATGTCACCCTGGCAGAGCAGAAATGCACTTCAGTGTAAGGGGCAGGGAGCCAGATGTGCAACCCTGGTAATAATTCTCGGTGTGTTGCAGTGAAAATATGGTGGGAAGAATCAGCACGTCAGCTAAGGGGAGACAGGAGTTTGCAATGCAGTGGATGAAATAAGTACAGGAAGCTGTTCCTTATAGAGAACTAATGCAGCACTTTGCAACAACATTTTCAGAACTATCCTGATGAGATGCAGCATGAAGGTAAGGTACTTTGAGTCAATCTTCCTTGTCCACTCAAATTAACAGAATCTTGTTAGTAGAGAGTAAGAAGGTGAATACTTAGGGCAAGGTGGAAAGGTGCTCCCTCTTCTACACTGAAAGGACACATTTTTTTCCCAGTTATAATCTAGATTGGTGCAACAATGGGATTTTTCAATGACATTGTTCTGTTTGGCACACTTTCCCCCCTCCTCTTGCGACAATTCACAATCAGTGCTCATAAAAAGAATGCTCTGAACAGCCTGGTTCCCCCATGCTGACAGTACTGAAAGCTCACGCACCAAGGAGCATACCTCAAACTGCATTTCTGTGTGGGGCTTGCCTTCTCTGTCCAACACTGCAGGACTCTGATACTCCAAGAAAAGCATTCAGGCATTTTCTATATCCTAGTTAAGAGTCTTAAAGATGAACCTGTTCCTGTGATCCAGCAGTCATCCTCCACTACCGTTTTTATGTACAAATCTATGATACTAGGGTGAGATGGAAGAGGATTTCTGAACTCAATGAGAAACTCCTCCTAAGCACAAACAATTTAATAGACAAATGATTTAACATGATGCAAAAAGTCAATAATATAAGAATTCTTATCAAATCCATAACTGTGGATCTTAATATGGTAGCAAAAGTATTTTGAATTCCAAGCTGCAAGAATTTCTCCTTTCCTAAATTCATGAAACTGAACTTGAGTTGTATATCATGCTGTGCATGACATGAACGGAATAATGAATTTACACTAAACCGGCACTAATGCAGAAAGTTGCTTTTAGAATTTAATAAGGACATTATTGTCTCAAGCAGTTTAGTTCCAGCACCTTAAACTTTTCCTAAAATTAAATACTTCTTCCATTATAATACTAGTTGCTTTGTTTATGTATATATAAACTGTAAGGAAACTGGGAGATCCATGTGAAATCACAGTGATAGAACCCAATCACATTTGCTTGACAGAAAACATTCATCCAGAAAATATCATGATGTTCTGGGGACTCAGTGATTTACTTTGAATTTTGCAGAAATTATCAAAGTGCTGAGTTTCAAAGAGACTTCTCTAGCACGCCACCACAGCATCAGCTATTAAAACTATTATATAATCAAGCATTAACCTGTTTCTTACATACCAAGTGACCCCGTTCCCAAGAGAAATGGGAAATATTGCGGAAAAGCAGTATTTTAAAAGTTCAAACATTACTTTTTCCAATGTCTCATATATATATGTCATCATTTACAAGTTTCTGAAGAGCAAATACTGAAGAGATTACTCTTTCAAATAATACTGTGGTTAGAAAATACTTGTTTCATCGTTAGCGTATAAAAAGAACGATAAAGTATATGTGAATGTGACACGAAAAGAAATAACCAGAATCTTTCAAATAACTGTCAGTCACTGAATATTGCTTAAACAAATAAGCAAAATCACAGAATCATAGAATGTTTTGTGTTGGAAGGGACCCTTAAAGGTATTTTAGTCCAACCCGCAGCTGTAAGGTTTTTAATAAGAGGGGAAACGGTAAAGTCCAAGCATGTCTTGGCCACAGAGATTTTCAGGGAAACTCCATCCTGATGAACTGAGACAATGAACTGTGTACTAACAAGACAGTTCTGTGCAGGAATTGGACAGAAATGATAATACACTGAGGACTTTGTCAAACTGAGAAGATGTCAAGTTACAATGATTGCAACTGCAAGCCAATCTTTCTGTAGGCATCCTTTGACCAGCATGAGCCTACTCAAAGTGAAATTTAGCTTTTAAATCTAGAATTGCTAGCAGAGCTTTAAAATGGTAATTTTTCTGGTAATAATATTCTATTAATACCATTAACTAACACGCAAATAATTTTTAAGGGATGAATATTATATATCATAAATCTGACAACATCCTTTCGGCAGCCTCAAAATATTCAGGAAAAAATAGATCCTTATATCCACTAAAATACTGCAAAATGCAATGTATCATTAATGAGCTTCAGAAAAACAAGTTGTTTTGTGACAGCAGAAGAAATGAAGCTTGGGTTCCCACACACACCTCCACGGTACCTTCAGCTCTTTCTCATTTTCCCTACACACCACATGTTCTGTACCCTCAGCTCCCCTCCCCTCCTCAAACTTCTCTTTCCTTTCCCTGAGTTGCTGGTTGAACAAGAGGCAACATTTGTTTCAGCTGTTCCAGAGTTAAAGTCATGCTCCTTGGCTGGCTGGATGTTATCTTTTGGACACCAGAGGAGCCCAGAGTGCCTTACGTCTCCCACACTGGCATGTCGAGAAAATGGCTTTAACAGCTCTGTCCAGCCCCCAAGTAGGTCTGTTATAATTACTCCATACTTCTGAGACCTCTGCAAGGCTGATTTAAATTGGCCATTGGATTGAAGTTACTGAGAAGCACAACTAACAGATGGAAAGTGGGATTGCATAAATCTTGTCTTGGGAAATAAACCTAAAAAATCAGAGCTGTTATACAAAGACTGTCCATACACTTTAATACTCAGCAGCCTGTTTAAATATAAGATGATGGCATGAGCAGCAATGTAAACATTTAATCTGTTAGGTAGAAAATTTCCAAACTATCATTGTCACAGAACACTGGTTGCTGTTATTAAGCAGCTACAAGTATGGTATAAACCACAGGCTTCTGTGCAGTGTACATGCAGTGGCACATAAAAATTTGTAAAGAAATACTGCACTTATAACAAAGGATTTTAGGCATCAGTAACTAAAAGGTTGCAAAAATTTATATATTCATATGTAATTAGACAACCTATTTTCAAAATTCTGACATCTCCTGTATTTTGGCCCATAGCAAAAAAATAATTTTAACATATTGAAATAAAGCATCCCAGCTTAATAGCATGTAAAATGGATACCTGAATGCAATTGAAGTTTCAAGGCACTTTACCGCCCTTCCTTTTACACACTTTTTTTTGCTGCACTTCCACACCATGGATCCTGGGAAGTAAACAGCAGAATGCGCCCTTCCAATTCCATGAATTCCTAGGCTTGTTCACTGCAATATAAAATAGCAGCAGCAAATATATATTTCACTCATGATAAAAACATAAATTCAGGTAAATTTGGGTAAATTGGAAAAAAGCAGGGTGCCACTTCTCTGCACAGAGGGTGAGGTAAGGACAAAATGACAGCCTCAGGAGACTGTACAGGATGTAAGCATGATGTGTTTACACTTTCTGGCAGGTACCAAAGTTTCCATGTTGAAGAATTTTTATGTTACAAGGACTGCTGTGGTGGTGAAAAGGTATCAGAGGTTATGCAGTAAGTGTTATTTTATTTCATCCTATTGTAACGTTCTATATTAACTTGAATACATCAGGGGTCAACCTGTTACAAGGGACATCCTGAAATTTGGGGATTAAGAAAAACGTACCCATGAAACAGTTATCTGAATTTCTGTTCAATTATACAATTTGTATCCACCTTTCACACAACAACTGTCATTAAAAGACTATGATTAATAATCCATTTACTTCATTATTCATGCCAAGAAATATGAAAGTTCTCAAGCTACATCTCTTTTTTAGTCTTTGCAACTACTTTCCTCACAGACACTTAAACAATTAATTTTTTCCATTAGATAATGTTGGAGGATTAGTACTGCTAACAAAAAAAGCTAATTTGCAAGCACAGCTTTCTGTAAAATGCGTCTGAACAAGAAGTGACTACAGCCAAAATTCATGTTAGCAAAGCAAATGGTCTTCCCCTCATGACACATCTAGAGACCAGGATAAAATTGAGGCAACATGACAAGAATGGTCATCAACTACCACTTTGAAAAAAGGTTTGACCAAGTGTTAAGAAATCCATGTAACAAACATGGCTGAATCCATTTTATTCCTTGCCACCTGTGTTTCACTTCACCTCTCCTGCCTTGTTGCTGTTTCTCAGTTCACAAGGGCTGTACATCCACAGCACCACCCGCTGTGATCCCCTCACCCTGTCCAACAGGAACTTCTTCCTCCATCTAACAGGACCTCTGTGATCACGCTAAATACAACTTGGACTTCTTCATGATGTGATATGAGGGAAGAGTTTCATTTTATTCTATAACCCAGATAAATCAAACTCACCTTCTCCTTGATGACATTACTTGACAACCAATAGACAGAGAGATGAAAATGTTGCATGGAAACGTGGACATTATTCGTGATAAATTCTAACATCAGGTTACTTCTCTTTAGGAAAACTGTGTTTTCCCATTTGGTTTTTATTTTTCATTTTACAATCTTTTCCCATGAAAAAATAAAATTATGCTCCAATTTTTCCCCATTTATAATTATATTGGGATTGTCAGAGAACCCCAAAACATATTAATTCATCAGAACTTTTAATAATTGTTTGTATATAAATTAAAACATAAAGACTTAAGCTTTTAACTACATATATATTAATTAGATAAGTAAAGACTAAAGGCAGCTATAGACATGGTTGGAAGTGACAGTCTTAAGGGTCTTTTCCAACCTAAACGGTTCTGTGATTCTATTAGTAGCTAATTTGTTCTGTTCTGAACATCCATGCTGAAAACATGTCCAGTGGAGCTGTAGATAGTAATTGTATGCTTTCCTTCTTCATGGCGGACTTCCTGTAAGACCCACAGTTGCATTATTTCCCCCCGCACTCCCAACCATATGAGCACATTCCAACTGGAGTAAAAAGTTGTCCATAAAGAAACGTTGTCCATAAGAGAACAGAATTGATGTCAACAATAACTATTTAGCTTCCTATGTGGAGATCCCTAAATAATCCAGGAATAAGAATGATCCAAATCTAATTTCCTTCTAGAAAAAAGCTGTGGAGCAGCTGTTACACAAGACAATGTCCCTGAGTTTTCTCATAATAACTCTGGAAAGCTACTGTCATGCTTCTGGTGCAGTTATTTTACTGCAACTGTATTCAAATATCTCATAAATGTTATAGAAAGAAGCAAGCTTCAGCCAAACATCTGGCTTAAAGTTATGCTTACATTAATTTTATTTTAATTTCCTTCCTTTATTTTATACAGTGCAAAAATGAAAACAAAGCACATCCATTAGAACTTTAAAAGTAGTATTTGTCATCTACTTATATTTCATTTCACAAGCACAGCTGTTGTGGGATATCTGCTACTATAAATTCCTGGCCCCAGGATCCATGTGCCTGGTCAAATGCTGCCAAACAAAAGCTCAGGGGTGTGTTACAAGCTAACCCAAACAAAAATAATAGAGTATAAGGTTTGTGTTTGTAAAGAGAATGTATTTCAAGCTACTGCCAGCAGAGAGTCCCATTGCTCTCATATGGAGAAGAAAACAATTCAGCACAATCCCCAAAATCACGAAACAAACAGCAAGCTACTTCTTTGTAACTACTTTCATAGGGTTATAGACAGACTCTGTCAGCAGCAGCCACCTGCCAGTGCTTTCCCTCCCCCTCAACTCAATTTTTTTTTTTTTTTACAGTTTTTCAACATTATAAGTCAAGTTAGTATGTTTTAAAAAAGGAAGCTCAAAAGTATAGTTTGGACTTCCACAAAAAGGCCGGCACATTTCTCAACAACATTTCAGCTTGGCTAGATGAGAGCGAAGTGAAAGAGTATAATTGTAACTAAGTTAACAGGCAAGCCAGCCTCTAGATGACATTGTAAAATTAAAGGGCTCCCGAGCATCTGGCCTGCACTCCTTCCGCATATGCTTACCCCAGGAGTAATGTGCTTAGTTTGAGGAGACATCAGGCGTCTGTCAAGCATGTCAGCCTCACTCCAAGCAGGCCAGCCCTTCCAGCAGCAGCAACACTTCTCGCAGGAGCAAAACCTCCGACACAAAGCAGTGCACCAGCAAAAACTTCAGCAAATCAGCCTGCACTGACCATTATTTGAAATACTTGTCCATCTATGGCCTGGTTTGCAGGGCCCAGCTTTTGTCTACATGGACCAGGAGTGTTTGCTGGCGATTTCTCTCAGCTGTTGATCTGATTCAGTCCCTATGTTAGGTTACAGCTCAGCAGAGAGCCCGTCACCATCAATTACCAAGGAGGAGTGGGAGGGCTCCGTGCTCCCGGTGACGTCAGGCGCTGGAGGAACAAAGCCTGCACACTTGCTGGAGTAACACAACATTTTATTAATCTCAGATGCGCGCCTTGCAGCACGCATGGCCCCCTGCGAACATACAACTGGCTGGGCAGCCAGAAACAAGTCACGGGGAAGCATCTGAACATAAACACTGCAAAAATTGATTTATTGATGCTTGTGAATAAAGATCTTTGTTCTTCTCCCCTACTCCCAGAGATATTATGCACTGGAATGTCAACAAGCTGCAACTCTCAATTTAAGTTAGAAATTTTCCCTGTAAAAGGAAAATTCTGCTTGACTATAATTAATATAGAAGATCTATTATGGCAGAAGATACATACAAATGAACCTTAATCATGATTCCTTATATAAAATGCCATCCTAAAAAACTCCTCATTAGATGTATCAGCATGGCAACAGTTCCATGCAGTCGCCAGTCCACTGAAACGATCAGGAAATCTCACATGCATAATATTATTGGCCCTAATGAGTTTAAGAATTTGCAAGATTAAGGTCAAGGCTTAAAAGAAGAGCATAGGTTAGATGTAAATAAGAAGGAAAGCTATATGTTTCTATTGGTCCGAGGATTCTGGAGGTGTGCTAAAGAGGAGACAGGAGTAGGCAGCAACAGGCAAGGAACGGTACAGAGAAAGAGCTTCAGAGAAGCCGCTTGCTGCCTCTGTCACCACTGAGATAATGAATGCTGAACTGGTGACTCCTCAAAGTGGCAACAGGCACAAATATTCTTTCAGCTCCAGCTGCTCAGTGAGTTAGGCAATTTTCTCCTCTGCCTACGCTTTGAGACTGGTCTTTAACAGGCACACAAGACAAGCAGAGGCCCATAAAGTCCAACCAGTCCAAACTGTGGCCCATGAGAGCTGAAAACATTGCCTATTTTCAAAGGTCAAACTCTTAACACTGACTTTGTGAGCAGACTCTGTATAGTTTACGCTACTTGGAGAGGGAATGGTAGACCCTACCTACATGTCTCACAGTAAGAATCAAAACAGATTATTTTTTCCTTTTAAACAAAGACTTCGGACTGTCTTCCATTTGCCTTAACTGGTTTCTACACATATTTTCACACAACCACTTTTAAGGTGTTCCAAGATCAGTCAATATAAAGTTTTAATCTTAAAATGTGATTTCTTATTGATATTATCAGTTTACCACATTGTTAAAAATTCTAATTCACTCACTGAAACAAGAAGTGACTTTTGATTAATATCTGATCAGGTGGTTGGTTGTTTGCTCTGGTTTTCCTGATTTTTTTTTTTCTTTTACGCGAGTATGGGAATACAGGACTGTTGAAATTTTATCACTGTTTCAGAATTCACTACTCATATAAGGTCCAGTCTGGATGCTAAAAGACAAGTAAGTAGAAACCTTGCCCTTATTTCTCATGCAACAGATGTTTCTATTTATTTGAAATAGATTCAGCAAAGAAATATACACAGGACATTAACAATCTCTTACATAATTTATTTTCACTTCCATGAGGAACTTCTAAGGACGGATTTTTAAACTCAAAATGTCGAAACAACTACCAGTTTCCAAGGAAACAAACAGTAAACTTTAGCGAATACAATTTTAGAAGGCTGTGAGAAGTATAGCAATTTCTGACGCAATACTGTATTAATAATGTCAGCAATTTTACAGTAAAATTTCTAAGTTAGCTTTTTTGGCAAAGTTATTACCCTTAAAAAGTTTAACACATGCTGTGGGACACAAATACCTTGGGGCAAATCAGAACTACTCTGAAGAATACACAATCACAGTCCCAGCTGGAATATCACAATTAGGACAGGGCAGCTCTCATTCCAGAGGTTTATTTTCTGCCCTTCAGCAGATTTTACAGAATACTGAACTGAGCTTGCAAGACCATGCTGTCATCATAGTAAATTTTGGTATCACAATATTGAAACAAAAGAATTTTGTAGCAGAAAACACAATAGTAAGATGATTTAAACTGTAGAAATAGTAATAGAAAAACTCGCCTGCACCAATCAAAAAGTTTCAAAGTTTCTCTAAAGCTTCTAACCATAGAATAGAAAACACCTGCTTTTCTCCCCTTTTTTTTTTTTTTTTTTTTTACTTCTGGGCATAAAGTCATGGAACTAGTGTATAGTAAGTGTTAGATGACTTCTGCCCTTTTTTGCCCAAGAGGGTGAATCATTACCTAAGAAACATCAGATCTGTTAAAAGCTGCCTGCTGTGTATCCTGACAAATTAAGGTGCCTTAAAACAAAAGAGAGAGATCTTCAACCCCTTACAGAAAAATATAACGTCTTTACTAAGAGGATGGGAACACAATTAATCCACTTATTACTCTTCTAGTCCATTCTTTAATCCTGTATAGCTCTAATGGAGAAGTAGCCTCTAAATCTTAATATTTTATACTTACATAGAGATTTCATGAGAAGTTTCAATTAAACTCAACTTTATGAAATTTTACTATGTTTGGACTACAAATGCCATTAAGCACAGCAGAAAACAGAAGCACTGATTAACTAAATACTTAGTAACATATTAATAGAAGCTTGCTTGTGAATGTTTAACTTTTTTTTTTGGTCCCTTTGTCTAACAGAACAAGATATCTGCACTCTGCCTCCTTCCATCCCAAGTTAAAGACGGATGTCAGTCTATAATAGTTCTTGTTGACAAACCAGATCAAAAATGAGTAGTTAGAGATCACTCAGTTAATAACTAGGGAGCTGACAAAACCTTAAGACATATGAGTAATGTTTCTCATCACCAAGTTATTGTGCATCAGCTGATCCATATGTGGACATGTGGGCATGCTTAGCATATGGCAAATAAATTAAGGCAATTTATTGTAATTCTGTCTGATTATGAATTATGTTATCTGACATTTTCTGATGGATATATGCATGAACATGGCAACTTGTAAATCTGCATTTATAAATTTAATGCATATATACATATATATATATGCATACAGGAAAATTTTTCTATTTCTCCTTTCCTTCCCATTTTAAAGGCAGCTGATGCATTTATTTTTACTCACATTTGCTTTTATTCAGTCACCAAGCATCTCATCAGTCTGAGACAATTTCTCAAAATGTAACTTCATGCTTCCAAGATGCCTCAGTTAACCCTTTAGGTATCCAAGTACCCCACACAAAGACCTCAGGTTGAGTTAGCTAGATCCAAACTGTTCCCTTTTCCTATTTGAAGGTGAGTATTTATCCTTTTGCCATTCCTGTAACTGACATATGTTATCAGCTCTTCTCACCTAGTAAGATTCAGCTTCAGAAGAGTTTGCTTTCCCCTTTTAGAAGACTCAAAGTCTTTCCAAACGATATCAAGGTACTAAAATCCCTTATTTATTTATCATGACAACACAGCAAAACAGTGTATATGCCTACGCAAAGTTGATATATATGAATTTTGACATCTAAAATTTTTTCTTGAGAAGACACATTATAAACTAGTCAAAGCTCAGAGAGAGTCAATAATTGAGCAGCAAACAAACCAAATTCAGATCTAAATTTCTGCAAAAGCCTTTCAACAGAAAACACGCAAAATCACCTAAGTCCTGTCAGCAGGAGAACGCTCAATGCCCTAGCTCATGTCAAAGTTCATGAGGGTTTCTCAGTTTCATCCCTCCCTCTCAGACCTGTACCAGAGGGCCAGTCTGCTTGCTGTTGTGCACACTGACACAGCAGAGCCCCAGGTGAGATGCTGAGAGAGCAGCTGGCTGCTACTTCTAACAAAAGACAGGAACCCAGCTGATCACCCAGCACAGCGGGACCTTTCCAACAGCACTCTGCCCAGTTTGAGCAAACGACATGAACAGGGTCTCCTGCTTCCAAGAGTTTCTTCAGTACCAGATATAAAGTCAGTTTCTTGGTTTTGTCTCCATGGCTAATGAAAAGTCAACTATTTTCTGTAAGTGGGAGAGGACTCCAGTTGAAAAATTTGTCACAGAATAAAGGAGAAAATTCTGTAACCCCTAAATATTGTGAAATAGGCTTGGATGTTTGATACAGGTGAATACTCAAACCAGCAGTGTTATTGGTAATAACAGATAAGGAGGAGTTTGGTGGGTGTTTTTTAATAAGGGCAAGCTGACTTGATTAGATACCTACTGTGAGAAAAAAATTCACAGTTGTGTTTTACAGTTTAAATGCACAATAAGAGTGCCTGGTTTACCAAGAACTGCACCTTGATATTCCTCATTTTTGATCAGCTAACTTGAAAAAATTGTCTTGCAAAGTGTTGCTCCTGAGACCATCATTTGCACCTGAGAGTGAACTGTTGCATCTTTATAAATTCTGATATTCCTGACTTCAAGTACACACCACTTTGCCAAAAATCAATTGAACAGAAAATGTGGAATTCCACCAGTCTAACTCCCATTTTTACATGACACTGCTTTACTGCAAGATCCACAAAGTAGGATCAGTGTGCAATAGTACTTCAAGGGTGGGTGTTGGTTAGGCAAGCAGGATTCACAGAGCACCTACAGTTTGATTTAAATTTTTGCAGAGAAGCAACTTCAGCACTAGATGAAATTTGAAGTTCCCTGATGGCACTGAAAGACGTTAGGACATTTACAGGAATCTGAGTGCAGCACATAAAACACAAACACCACATAAAACAGCTAAACTTAAATTAAAAAAAAAAATTAACACCACTGCTAGGAGCAGAGCTCTTGGTTCTCTCCACTCCTGCCCCATCCCACTCCCAGCAGGCCCTTCCCTCCCCTCTGCTGTCCCACCCCTCCAGGAGGACAGTGACACATCTGGCTTAGTAGGAAGCTACTTGTTTGTTTTGTGTGTGTGTGGTTTGTATTTTTTCCAGGTCAGTAAGATGAAATGGCTAAAGGAAACAAAAGCAGGGGAAAGGATGCTGGTAGTGATGGGGGCAACAAGCCTAGATCACTGCAAAACCTTATGAGATAACCTGCCAATGGCCTAATCCCCTTTGTGAGCTTGATTTCTATTCGGTAATGCATAGCAATAGCTATGTAATGTAATATTGTTTCAGTTTAAAAGCAGAAAAGACATCAACTTCACAATAGGTATCTCACATTCAAAATACTAATAATTAACTACTCCCACACAAATACTTAAGTAAACAGAAAAAAATGATGGCTTTTAAAATACATACATACATAAAGTTTAAAAGAAGGCTTTATTTTCAATTAAAGATAATTCATGCCGTATTTTTCCTCTTCAAAATACAAATTTAACTCCATCCACAGTGAATAAGGCACAACCTTTTGATTTTATACTTATAATAGCTACAGACAATGTTAGCTCACTGCAATCTACTTCAATGTTAATTCTTCTGAAAATGTTCTTATTGGCGTGATCTGAAGCCCACAAGGCTCTTTTCGTTTGGCTTTAGATTAGGTCCTTACATAACTGCAACATCTGGGGCCCTTTTCAACTATGCAAGTTCCAGCAGACACAATTTCTGTGTGTTTCAATTAATTTTGGTTTAACAGACACCTGTAATTTGGAAAAACTAATACATATCCTCCAAGAAAATAATGAAGTAAATACTGGATTTTTGTATGACATACACCCCCCATGTATGCCAGTGTAGGGTTTTTCTAACTTTCGTGCTTTGCAAATTATTATCCATCTCTGAATAGGGGATAAAAACAACAGCAGACCATTATTACCATGGCTGGAAATTCTGGAAGGGAGAAGGTCCAGGATCAATACTCTTCTCCTACCTTATTTTTATGCAAAGTATACAGAGTATTACATCTACTTTGTTTATTCTAGATGAATCTGTGATCTTACTCAGCAGCCAGCAAAGCAATATAATACTTAAGTACAAGAGACACACCACACCATAGCAGAGCTCACATGAAGCAACTGAATGCATATTTGTTTATGTGCAACTTCACAGTGAAGTTCGTAAGGGATTCCTATCAAATAGTGAAAACTCCCCACACAATAGCCCTCAGGCTATATGTAATGTAGAAGTATGATGAACTATTATAATCTTTCTTCTTAAGCATAATTTTCCTCCAGTGAAAAACAAATACAACTTCCTGTTAAGATGCGCTTTTGTTTCCTACCGATAATTAAAAAAATCACACAAGGATTCTATATCCATCCTTGTAATTGCGCAAACAATAAAATGGTAACAGGATTATCACTAAATCCTTGTGAAGAATTCACCATTACTACTACAGAAAAAAGCCTTGCTGAAATAAACAGATAAGCCAGAACTACTACCCAGTAAGGTGCACTGATTTATAGGGAATCAGAGAAGTCTTCAGATTACAGCCTCTAAGATTATATCAAAAATAGGTCACTACAACAATTCATTATGAGGACTAAAAATATGCTATTTTAAAATTATTTTTTCAACTCTTACCAATGCCATGAGTGTATTATTCACACTCTCATCTATTTATTTTGTGTTCTCAATTGGAGAACCATTTATCACAGAATACTATAGCCTACAAATACCTGAGATTATCTTTCTGTACTGACAAAAATTATAGTTTATTAGGCTGATTTTTCAGAATTTTCAGTGATTCTTTGCAAACAATAGCAAAGTCTCCACCCACGAATCTCAAAGGCACTGGACTTTGCAATTCACAGTTCAACACTACTTATCTGGATTAGGAAAGCAATTACTTGCCAATTAAGACACATAAATAGGATCAAGAAAACAACATAACACAGCAAAAGGAACACTAACTCTTTTTAATAATAACAAACACTGTAGGGATTTTTTTCTTGTAAGCAGGGAAAGAATGATAAAAAACACAGTCATACTGAATTTAAACTACAATGTATTACACACAGAACCTACTTTGACAGAAGAATAGACTGCAAAATAAAGCAATTAAGCATTTGATCACTGTTAATTGAATTCCCTTGTCCTCACATAATCATATTCTCATTTTCAGAGAGCTCCTACATTTTTTAGCACTCAGACAGATTAATGTTTACTGATCTACTACCTTATATGCATTTTTTTCTTCTCTTTGTTCCCTGAGTATTTGGGCCTCAGGCCTCCTGTATCGTTAACTTGGAGTTTTTTATTTTTTGAGAAGCTCATCACTAGCGTTCTCTATAGCTTCAACAATTTATCTTCACAATAAAGAAGTAAGATGGAGAGAACTTTTTTCCCACTTTACAGATGAGACTTTCAACAGGCAGAATATGGGCAAAAGGGGACATAATACCTCCACAGTATCTGAAATTGGAGCATGCAATCTTTCTGTTGCCTGCAGCACCACAGTTTGGTGTGCAAGAGAAAGCCTGCTGCTCCCAGTATCAGTGCCTCACCTCCGAACAGCTGACAAGAAGAAGAGATCCTCTTGTACGGAATCTTTGGATGAAAGAACTTAAGCCATCACAACCATCTGCAGTGTAAATTTAGAAACCATATTACTATTGAGTAAATAGAATTCACAACAAATGGCAGAACTGGACCCAAAACGTAGTGGACACAACCAACACATTCTTGGAAAACAAATCCACTGAGAGCCAGTGAACATACATTAATTAAACCTTAGAAATAGTACCACAGCTGCAATTCTTGTGCCAGAACTCATGGAGAGTAAACTGTTATGTGAAAGGGTATCCACTATTCACTTGCCTTGTGCTTATATTTGTCTCTGTTTCTGGTACTGGTTACTATTGCAAACAGCTAGATAAATCTTTGCTCTAACTTGGTACAGCATGTTTTATGCCAAGTGCTAAATTAATAGAAGAAGGGAAGAAAGAACTGAGTTCTTCAATGTTCAAAGTTAGCTTAAAAGCTGATATACAACATAACTCCCAGGAAGCATCGTGGTGCTAAGCTGCTCCTAAGGCTTCAGGGCTTAGAGATACCTCTGCAAAATCTTTCAGGGAAGGAGGCTGGTGTTAAATATACTTAAAGTTTCCTTTTCAT